>JAAIXJ010000269.1:146290-193052 GCA_013403705.1 Heliconius hermathena
AGCGTGTTGAGCGGCAGAACTCAACGCCGCGCTTAGCCTCGACACCAGAACGAAGAAATGGAAATATAAATTTAAGTAATTATTTCATCTTCTCGAGTGGGGATCGAACCCACAACTAGTCGGTTTTACAGTCACACTTCGTGCCACTGCGCCACTTTCGCGGTATTTTTTACATATAATAATATTCAAAACTGCCCCCCTCATTTTGTTCAAAGCTGCCTCAGTGGTATTTGAAAATTTCCAAACGTTTTTTTTTCAAGTAAAAGTTTAAAAATTGTAGTAATTTCTAGTTTATTGCATGATATATGAAACATTCTAACTAAAAGAGGAAAAAATAAAACCATATACCTTGAATTGGATCCCTGCGATCCTTACGCGTTTATTTAAAAATGTATAAAATTTTACTCAAAATCAAACACTCCTCGTAACTCAACAACTGGCTCTCATATATCAGCGGTGACAAGTGAGACATGTGCAGGTTAGTGCTGCCACAACTCAAAAAAAATCTACCAATTTTTTTTTTAAAATAACTCTGTTAACACATATTTTCAAAGGTCCTGTTCTAAGCTACCCCCCTCTTCCCTACATATTTGTATTATAAACATTTCATATCCTTAATAATAATTGTCACATAAAATGTGAAATAAATATTACTTAATAGTTTTATTTGAAGATAAAATAATAAAAGGAGTACACGATATATTTAATAATTTTAAATTTTTTAGGAGTGATATATTTAAAAATTTCTTTAAAATAACTTTGGACAAATATTTCTTACTTATCCTATTGAGATTACACGTCACATTACACTGGCAAAGCAATGAAAACTGTGCTATCGGCCAAACAAAACGACGGTGGCGGTTTTCTTAAACTGTAATAGAGAAAGTTGATAAGTTTTATCTGCGAGTCGCCCTCGAGGATCAATTAAAAGTCGGCTGAGCGCCATTCTTGATAATTATTATTGTAATAAGAAGGCGAACATTTGCCTGAGAATGTCGAACTTGTGTTAATGTGTACGTGAAACATTTTTTAATGAATATAACATTAAAAAAATTTTCACGTACGTGGAAGCTAGCTTAGGTGGTATTTCGAAACTATAGTAAGAAATTTACATATATTATATAGGAAAACATTATTATCATTGAAGTTAACCACAAATTTTTGGTATAAAATATTAAATTTATTATTATTTTAGTGATTAAGTTTTCTTCCACTACCATTTTTATATTTGTCTTAAAAAAAGGAGTTTAAAATTAGTAAAAATAAATATACGAATGAATTGAAGAAACTACCTGGGGCCTTTCATTTCTGTAGTTTTTAAAAAGTTTTAAAGAAAAAATCACAAAATTTACATATTCTATTATTGACTATTATTACTTTAAAGTCTACATTTCTATCATAAAGTAATTATACTTCCTTTATAGTGTCTTAATATTTCTTTACAGCACGGATAGTACCGTAAAAACACTAATGTCTCCGTTGAGATCGATCTGGCGGCTCCTATAATGGGAGTTTTAATTATTTTAATCACTCTTTACAAACAACATCCATTAATTCATTTTAAATTATGGTGGTTAAAAGTTACAAAATTATTTTTAAAAACAAGAGGTTACCTAGTTAGAGACAAGTCACTTTGTTTTTTTATTGTTCATGTAGAGCAGGGGTTCCCAACCTTTTCTTGATCAAGGACCACTTTTATATCATTCTTGGTAGCAGGGATCACTATGCGTGTAGGTATAATAAAAATTAAGTGTGATAATTAAATAGAAACTTCGCTTCACCGTCCCCAGTCATAAAATTAAAACCGTTCGCGGACCATATTTAGACTTCTGCGGACCACAGGTGGTCCGCGGACCACAGGTTGGGAACCAATGATGTAGATAGAGTGAATAATAAGTGATGACGACCAAACAGATGACCTGTCATTGATATAACATACTATATAATAATAAACAAAATTAGTAATCGTCGTGTTAGTGTATCACTGTAAACGCGACAGGTTGTGGGTTCGATTCCCCTTCAAGGAAATGAAATATTTAATATTTTTATTCCTCCGCTCTGGTGTCAAGCAAAGCGCGACGCCAGTGTTCCGCCACTCAACACCCAATAGCTTCAGAATTCGGCGGATGGTGTGGAGTATTTTAACACTGAGCTGAGGGCTGCCTAACCTGCTACAGTGAAAAAAAGCGTAGTGTACAAAAAGTGAGTAACTGTAATATTAAAAAAATCAATTTACTTCAACGATTAAAAGAAAAGCAATGAACACTAGCTAGTATATTGATAAAGAAAATTTTACTTAAATGGCATGTCTCCAGAAACATCAATACAGAATCGTTATTTCTACAAACGTTTGGCAATTTCTCGCTACGTGCTAACTGGCTGCTTCTCTCCACCACTTTGTAATTCTTACTTTAACACGTTTAAGCGGTCCCCGGGGACTGGTGAACTTTCACAGGTAAAATGTCTTTGACATCTACACGGAGAATGTTTACTACTTTGAACATATTCGTGTGGACGTATTATCATAGAAATATACAGATTTTTAATTTTTATTATCTAAAACTTTGCTAATCCCATCCTACTACATTAGTGATAATTGTAAAAATGTGTGATAATGGATGTTTGTTCCACTTTTACACAAGAACTACTGAACAGATTTAGATGAAACTTTACACTTGAAGCTTATACATAAGAATAATAAATAAGTAACGTTTAAATAACTGCATTTTTATAAGTTATTCAGAAACAACTCTTATATTAACTTCGGTACAAACCTTATAGATCATAAAGGTTTATATTTTAATATATTTTTTCATATTCCTTGCCTTATGTAACTATACGACGCTACACAACGTTGATTTATAAATTTTCACTTAAATATTATAGCACCTTTAATATTTGTAAAGTTGCAGTATGAAGTTATGAATATTATATGCAGATTTCTATCTATCCATATATATATAAAATTTTATTTTGTGTATAACAATAAATACACAAAATAAAACTTTATAATACTCTGAATGAACCATTTTGAATTTTAAGCACTTACCGCAATAACTGGTAATTGTAGCAATAAAATCATTAATTCTAAACCGAATAACATTAAAAGTAACAGCTTGCGCGTGAAAGCGCGATGGTTTAATTTCGTTACAAAGATTAGATACGCCTTACTGTTAAATAATAGTTAATATGAAAATGTATAGATAACATACATAAATATTTATAAACATTATGTAGAGAAAAAGTTTCGTTCGATGTTGGAAACTTAAGAAATATGGCATATATAAAGGATCATGTCCTGTGTAAAGGATCATCAAGAAAATTGCAGTTTTTCAATAAAAAAAATATATAAAATTCTTATGTACATATTTTACGGAAAATTAAACAAAAAAATCTAATTTATTACAATTTTAATTTGTCTTCCCAAAGCTTTTTTCCGCTGCTTTGGAAATGATCTTTAGGAAACTTCAGTGGGACAATCTAGGCTCTCACACACACTTCAGATTTGCCGATAATATCACACACTTAAGATTTGCCGATAATATTGTGTTATTCGCGGAAATACCAAAATACCTAAACAGAATGTTAAGATCTAGCAATTGAGAGTCAGAAAGTAGACTAATGGATATAAAAGCAGTATAAACGTAGAAGAGTCTATATAGCTTGAACAGCTGATATAACCTAAAGAAAACAAAAATAAAGAAGTCGAAAGAAGGAAAGCAAACAGTTAAACAAGGTACTGGGGCCTAAAACAAATAATGAAAGACAAAAACTTTCATATAACAA
Source organism: Heliconius hermathena (assembly GCA_013403705.1). Classification (NCBI taxonomy): domain Eukaryota; kingdom Metazoa; phylum Arthropoda; class Insecta; order Lepidoptera; family Nymphalidae; genus Heliconius; species Heliconius hermathena. The sequence goes on from JAAIXJ010000269.1 coordinate 150,077, forward strand.
CAAAAAGCAAATTATTCAATGTGTGCAGTCTTACCAATATTAATATATGGAAGCCAAACGTGGGCTTATAACAAGAAGGATAATCAACAAAACTGCTAATTGCCAATGAGCAATGGAAAGAAACATACATGCTTGGAGTATAGAGGAAAGACAAAATAAGTAGCATTAACATTAGAAATAAGACTGAGGTACAAAACGTTACCCTAAAAATAAAAAGATTAAAATGGAAGTGGTCGGGACATATGATCAGAGGAAACGAAAAGTGGTCTAAAATAGTAACACAATAAGTAGAAGGGAAGGTAAAAGGAAAAGAGGTAAACAATATAAAAGATGGGACGATGATATTAGGGAGGTTGCAGGCATAACATGGAGTAAAGCAGCTAAAGATAGACTAGAATGGAGTAGGTTGGAGGAGGCCTTTGCCAACTGGCAAACAGACTTAAAGAAAATAAAAAAGCACCAAACACACCAATAAGGAGAAATTAATTGTATATTCTGTTATATCTGAATAAAAGGCTTTACATAAAAATTTTTGTTTAATTATATGATATATTTTTAAAAAGATTGAGGACCATACATACCAATTAGAAGAAAAGATATGTAAAATAAAAAAATATATATACAATTATTTGCTTTAAAAAAATAGTTCACAAATTTTGTATGAGCATCCAATCTTCTCATATTAGAACGATTCCAACCCTCACAAAGACAGGTAATGCCTCCTGGCAGCCGTATTCTTATAAATTAATTACTTGTAATCTACTCATGAAACGAGACTTACAGAAATGAAGTTACGACACTGCGTAACACCACCGCTTGTGCTTAAAGAGTAAATACTTATAGAAGTGCTATCAAAATATATGTTTAAATTGGCAAAAAATATATGTATTTTTTTATTATAAGTATATTTTATAAGTCTTTGTTATTGATAAAGTTGTCTAGTTATTAGTAAATGAATCAGTACTGTAATCGGTTTTTTTTTATTTAAACTATATTTATTATTGGATATATAATTATATTATTATGTCTTAAAAAGTCTAAATAAATTTACTGAAGGTATTTAACGCACTTTTATATTAGTTACAATTTGAATATATAAGAATATTATGTTTTTCACTCCTAGAAAATAAGTAGTGTTTAAAAAAAAATTATACATTGTATTTTTTTTCTATAATCTATGTTCAACCTTGGCTCAAGGGTTCGTAACGACTTAATGTCGCAGCGAGAGAACAACTCTGAATTAGAAATGAGGTGCTGTCTAAAGTGCCTTGTTAATAAGACACACATGTACGCCGCGATTTGAGCATAAGGTTCTTCTGATCGTTATAGAAGTATTAACATAATTGCATTTTGTTACTTTTAAAGGAAAAAATAACTTTTTTTAAAAGTAATTAAAAGATTAATAAAATACTATAATATTTATAGTGTCAAACAAAGAGGTATTTAATTAAAATAATTATTTTTTTTTTAATTTGTAGGTGCAAATAACATTGACTTAAAAATTGTCCGAGTTTTAATTCAAACAAGTTAGAAATATAACAAATAGATACTATACTTCAACAAAAACAAATATAGATAACATTTATTTATTACTAAAAACAAAAAACTTCAAAATCCCGTACAAAAAAAAAACAAATAAGTCAAATTTGACGTGTATTGTTAGAATCACTACAGTTGCGAGTAGACTGTGAAACATTCTGAAAAGATTTTAATTCCTCCTGCCCACTCCTGGTGGTGACGAGGGAGGTGTCCCCTCGATCGCGTCTTATCCACTACGCAAACATTCTTTACAAGAGCTCTTCCATTCACTCCAGAGGTTATCTTTTATTATTTCTCACTGCATCCTCTTTTTATTGCCACTCATATTGGCTTTTTATGCCGTTCGAATAAATACATTTTAATTTTCGCCCCTGTTGGCTCTCTTTTGTAACAATCGTCAGACGCGGTGGATTAGCTCGTGAGGTGTAATAAACTTCACGATTGTGAACGAAAAGTGTATATTTATGCAGAATACTACTTGTATGTAGAAAGTGTGAATTAATTATTATTCTTTATTATTTTACATTTCTTTGCTCTGGTACTAAGGGAAAAGAGCGGCGTTCAATACGCAATGTCTCCATGTTTGGCGGAAAGTGGGGTACGGAGTGTCTTAGCACTAGGATCTGCCCTGCTATTTGCAGGATACAGTGAGAAGCTGTTAAAAAATGAAAGAATAAAAGAATATTTTAAATTTGAACTTAATGAGCTCAAGAGTCTAAATGAGACTTTAGAGATCAACATTGCATGACTTTAATAATAACAAACATATTTTCACGAATATTTTAAATATTTTTAAAGTGTTATTCCACACTTCGAAAAGAAAAATACTTATTTAGAAAACGTATAAAAATTTTAACGTAGCGGGACTCAAACCTGCGCCTCCTGGAACTGTTCCAAACTCTCCTGGTCGGTTTCCAGGAGGCGCGTGTTCGAGTCCCGCTACGTTAAAATTTTTATACGTTTTCTAAATAAGTTAAATAAAATATACAGTTTAATTGTAGAAATAAATTATTTTATGTTGTATTGCACTAATTTAACAATATGATATACGAGATTTCACAATATACTTTTAAGAACTTGTTGCAGAATGAAACCATGCTATTACCATGTAGCTTTCAAATAACGTCTGTTAGCTCTTACGCAAACATCACTGAGGGATTGAAAAGTTCTCTCGAGAAAAGAAAAACATCGATAAATCGAACTTAGGAGTAGACATAGTCTGTTACCACTGTGACTTTTATTCTGTTGCTAATGCTAGTAGATAGAAAATTTGATATTAATTTATTTAATTTTCGCTCTGGTGACGAGTCAAAAGCGCGGCGTTAAGTTCCGCCACTTAACACGCAATGCCTGCAGAATTCGGCGGAAAGTGGTAAACGGAAGTGTCTTAACGGCAACGGAGTATTTTAACACTAGGTTATACCAGTTTCTCTGCCTCCCTGCTATATGCGGCATACAGTGGAAGCTAACGTGCCAAAAACTATAGGATTCAAGCATAGGAAAGTTTCTATTTCTGCCTCTTGATTTGTTTAAAATTAAAACGTAGATACGTACGTAGATAAGGAGTTTCACTTCCAACGAGCACATTTTTAAATAAGGAGAAAGCAAACTACAGAATTCATGGTAGGTCATTCGGGTTTACACCACCAAATACGAAGTATATGCAATGTGAATAAAACTGAATTAAATATACAATAATCATTTAAAACCTAAAAATTATTTAACAAGAAAATCCTTGGCCTTATTTAATTTTCATAATAAATTTTGTTTTTATCAACCAGATATCAAAATATATAAATAGAATCGTTTCTTCTCATTTTATGTATGAATGCCTTTGTTTTCCTGTCACAAAGTTCCCGTATCAATACTCATGTTTGCATAACTGCTTGCCGCAAGTATGAAGTAAACAGATCTACCTGATACATGTGTCAAGTTTGAAAAACAAAAATATTAGAAAACTTTGCTTTTTCACTTAGCCTTCGTAAGTACAACAATAAAAACGACGAATCTATGATATTATTATATTTTCGAATATTTCAATAGTAGGTATACGCAATAATATTTATTTATATCTTTCTACGTATTATATTTGTTGGTACATTTTCCATTTGAATTTGAATTTATCATATTACATTTCGTATTGTTTTTCTTACAATACAATATAGGTATACCTATACTTTAGATACATTTACGTTTATTAAAATTTCAATTATGTCGTATCAGATTGTAGATCTATTCCTACTTTAGTGTCGAGACAAAGCGCGACGTTGAGTTCCGCTACTCATCATGCAATGCCTCCTAAATTAGCGGAAAGTAGGGGGCGAAGTGTCTTAACACTAGACTTCCTCTGCCTAACCTGCTATATGCGGGATAAAGCGTGTATGTGAAAAAAAAATGTCACAAATGTTAAATTTCCATGCAACAAATCATGTATTTTTATTATTAGATATGAATAACACATAGGACGATATATTTCGTCCTAATACGTAATCGATAACATTAGATGTCCGAAGACGGACGATAATATCCGCGAAGAAAAGGAGGACCGCCATATAAAACGCACTTGTGCGCATAATATACGTTTTATTAATAAAAAAGCTAAGGGAGAATCACCCATAAATAGCCTTAATGGCTACTACTGAGCCGTCGATTTTTTTCGATACATTGCAAAGCATTTGTTTGACAAATCCCCCGAGAATTTGTGACACTATCTCGTATTATCTAAAAGCTAGAGGGATACGGGTCATTCCAAAGGTGATGAAAGCCGTATCGTTAGCTGTCTGGGGGTACCTTTAAATCATTCAGGTGTCTTCGTGAACAATGGGCATATTATTCTAAATATATTATACTATATATTTAATAAAATATTGTATAATTATGCTTATTTACAAAAATATATAATTTAAAAAGGTACATTTCAAGTTGATCTATCTTATAATTAAATCGAGACTCCACCATTGCTGGTAGGCATAAGCCGATTTCGAAGCACACACATTAAAAGAATAAAATTTATCACATTGAAAAGTCGCAATTAATAAGACATTTGAAGTTGCGTGAAAATGTAATTTAGATTGTTTTCCGTAGAAGAGGGTGCATCGCTCCATGCTTAGAAATCGAGGAGCATTCACAAAGGCGGCTTATTTATATATGGCCGCTTTATATTAGCGTCTTTAAGGAACCAGGGGAGCATAATAAAAAAAGAATCAGCATCAATGTCTTAAGGCGTCTTCCGGAGCGATAGCGCAGACCGCCCCGCCGCAAAATGGCGATCCACACTCGAATAAATTATACCACCCCCGAATCGAATCGAACGATTGTTGGATTCTTTTGAAACTTCGCTTTAAAGTAGAGCCTTTATTAGTGTAAGCCAAACGATTATCCTAAGCCGTCATTACATATTCAAATTGAAGTCATTACGCTTTGAAGAAATTGACGCGAAATAAAATGAAGCCTTTTAAATAGATCGTACTGTAACGTGGCAATAACATTTTTCGAACCATTTGCTTTTCATGAGCAGGTTAAGTTAGTACAATATAAGTTAATTTTGTAAGTAACTTAAATATTATATAGCGCAAATTAAAGCGATCTATAATTGTTAAAATAAATAACTCAAAAATGTGTATTTAGTAGTGCAGGTGAAAATTCCCTAATAGATTTATTTTTGAGCCCAGTTGTGACCAGAGCGCGACAGGTTGAGGAAATTAAATATTTAATATTTTCATTTCTTCACTCTGGTGTCGAGATGAAGAGCGTTGTCGAGTTCCGCCACTCAATACGCAATGCCTTCAGAATTCGGTGGAAAGTGGGGAGCGGAGTGTCTTAACATTAGGCTCCATTTGCCTACCTGCAGCTGATAAAAAGTATATATAAATCATAATTATAAACATTATATATTTTACCAATTTGATTTCAAATACTTGAATAATTAAATTAAATTCACAGATTACCATTACCCGATTACACATAATCTATTTAAATATATTATGTCCACCATAGATCCTAAGCTTAAACCTTAACAAATAACGGGATTTGTGCTATTAATAACCAAGAACGTTTCCCCTTACCGCATCGTCTGAGCGTGTGGGTGTTAGATATAACTTAATAAATTTAATGAACGGTTCTTCCAACCCAGTTAACTTTAGTCCGAAAAACATAATTTTTGCGCGACTGACCAAAGATTAACATTTAGATACTGTGGACTCTTTGTTCGCGGCGGAAACTGCTTCTACCCTTCTTTTAAATGAAATACGAGTACTTACATTTAGCTTAGTGGAAATGATATGAGTATATTTTCATTTTATGTGTAAACAACATTTGTAAATTTAATTTTGTGATAAAGGATGAGATTATTTTATTTGTGAGATATATAGTATACTTGAGGCCAGTCGTGGCGCAGCGGCACAGAGTGTGACTGTAAAACCGACTGATTGTGGGTTCGATCCCCACTCGAGGAGATGAAATATTTACTTAAATTTATATTTCCATTTCTTCGCCATGGTGTCGAGGCTAAGCGCGGCGTTGAGTTCTGCCACTCAACAGGCAATTCCTCCAGAATTCGGCAGAAAGTGGGGAACGAAGTGTCTTAACGCTAGGTTCCCTCTGCTCACCCTGCTGTGTGCGGGATACAGCGTGAAGCTGATTTTTTTTTAATTTTTAGTAGTATACTTGAGAATAGTAAGTCTTAATATATGGGTATATTTGATTTCTCTTTTCTTTCTGATAAAAATATAAACCAAACAAAATAAATATAATTAAATAAACAGGCCTCTGCAAAAGAAAGAAACTCAAGCAAATTGATGTTTTGAATAATAAAAGGTACCCGACGAATTATTATGAGTAATACAAACACAAGTCAATAGCCTGCCGGGGCGGTCAATATTGGATTAACTGCCAAAAGGAGTCAAAAAGCAACGTATACAAAAACCTTTTACAGCGGTTAGATCTAGGGAAAAATGTTTATAAAATTGTTACATGAGATGGAGAAGGATTCTCATTGGATCGTACTTTTAGTGATATGGCTTGTGCTACATAAAATAATTCAGATTAGTAAATTCGGAGGGAAATTAATTTTCTGTTCTAACAATATCATTGTATTAGAAACGAAAGTTTCAGCTAATCCAATCCAAGGAAAGGTTTTTGGTTCTATTACATTGTAAATGCATCTAATAATAGATTGTCTTAAATATTTTTCAGGTGCAGACAACGATCAGCTACAATTTTATTATATGTATAGATAGATAGATATGTCTGTGAGAAATTCAGATTCAGATAAGTCCAGTATTAGGTATTGTGGAAAATAAACAAAAAATATGTGGAGACAGAGTATTTTCTTGATATTTGCTAAAATTTTGTTACATATATTTAAAATAAAAAAGTTATTCTCATTTTTTTAAATGTAGCAGGGTAAGATAGATCCTAGTGCTAAAAATGAAAGACGAGGCACACTTTCTACTCTCTGCCTAATTGTAAGCATAGCGTGTTAAATATCTAGCCAAAGTTAAGCGATAACTGCCTTAATTTAATCTTTCTACCCGAGTCGAGATTGAACCTAAAATCGTCACTTGTACCAACAGTTATACACAGTGCTACAAAATAACATTCTTGTATTTTATTCATTAACATTATTTAAAATCAATATCTTTTTAAAGAACAGCAACACAATAAACATATTTAAAAGAACTCTATAGTTATCAAACCTTTTAACAGCAATAGTGCAAAAGGGTTGGGATGTAGCCATTGTTTATCCAAAGTATAGTATAATATAATCAGAAATGAAGAAATGGAATCCGACGAAAAACCAACACAGCCGGGCGAAAATTTGCTTAGGCCAGCGGAATAAGTGGCTGATGCCCAGACCGGATAGCCCTTCTATTGTCTATAACTGTTTTGTCTGCATTTTAGTAAAGTCTAGTGAATGAATTTTAGGGTAAAATTACTATTTGAAAAAACTGTAAATTAGGGCAAATTATTTCTTAAGAATCAAAGTATTTTTTTTATAATTGTAATACATACCTACTGATAATAACATAATCACTGTGTCACATCAAACGAGTATTATTTAAAAAAATATTTGTATAATTTTTTTAATTTTAACTATCCAAGAATACAACCAAACATATTATTTTTTTGGTCATCAGAGAAATTAATCAAAGAAATCATAATAATTTTCCTTAACGCTTACAATTCATAAAGTCGGCAATTTACCTTTTCTCGTTTTGGTAAGCAGCTGTCGCTGCAGTTATTAAGGCGCACCTGTCAATCTTCATGGTACCAATTTTTTATTTCAAAATCCCTCCTCATCTCAATAGCTTCAAGTATTGAGCAGTTTCTGTATTCTTATTTTAGCATATTTATTTAGGATCAGCCGTCGCAAAACAAGAGTTCGGAAGGCATTTTTAACAATTGAAAAAGTTGATTGCGTTTGCCTCTAAAAATAATTTATGTATATAGGTACAGTCTTTTTTTTTTGTACGGTTTATAGCATATATATAATAAATGTACAAATGACGTACAAATTTAATTGTTACGCTTATAGTATATTTTTTACTTTTTCATAAAATATATTTTAATAAATCTTACGTATTAGATTTCTACTACATATTTATTAGGCTATTAATTTGTAAATATATAATAATTACAGATACAGTTAGAGAAAACTATCCTTTTACTTGGTACATCCATCAACGTGCAACGAAAACAAGAGTCGAATAGGTAATTCGGAGACCAATCCTAAATAAACAAAATTTAGAATTGCGTGAGGGTGTCCACACTTCGATTTTCGATTTCGCCCACTACATTAATTCGGGTGTTCATTATAGATGCCATCAAGTCGGCCGTTAACGAAGTGCTCAGCAATTAAAGTCGCCGCTGACGTCACCCTTGGCCTGAGGAGCTCCTTGACGCTTCTTACAGGAGCATACCTTGAGACGGAATTGAAAATGCGGGTGATGATCGGTGGTAGAGATTTTATCATTGTCATCATTTTTTATATGATGCTATTCTATAAGTAGTATTTAGTTCGCTATCTTTCATAAATAATTTTAATCGGGCTAGTCAAATATATTTTAATTTTAATATTTGAAAATATGTTTTAAATGAAAATACTCTAATTTATTTATCAAATAATCTAATTTAAAATATGGTAAAATTGTGAAATATTTTTATGGTATTGAAGAAATAATAGAATTATTTAATACATTTTTTCACATAACATAGTAAGCAGAGTGGGAATTCAAGACATTGCGAGTGTCGAGTTGTGGAACTCTACGTCGCGTTGTGCTAGAATGGGGAACTGAATAATCCCTTTCCTCCAAGAAAGATTGAACCCATACCCATCATATTTACAATCACACATATATAATAAATTTTATTGAACAACGTTGATCTCAATTATTAAAATGCTTAAAGTATATTTAAATTTATATATAAAATTGACAACTTTCGAAACTCATCTTTCAAATATCTATAATCTGCTTCATTAACGTGTCAAAATCTTATTATTGTCGCCCGCATAAGAACATTAGGAACTTGAGATAAAACAGAGTCCCATTAGCGGAAATTCGAAAAATGCGATGCTATCGTACACGAGGTGGCAATCTAATTTTTTTTTCTTAAGTTACAGTCAATCACAAGAGAAATGAGCCTAACAGCGTATCTCAAAGGGACTAATGTTGATTGGCTTTCAGTATCTCGTTTAGTGTTTTCTTATCAAATAACTTTCTTATTTGTAAAGAAATTGGGTTCATTTTAAATATTTCCATGTGTCACATCGATACTTTGTGGTTCTGATGAAGATTTCACACGATACATTTGATAAGAATTGGTTCGACAAAGATTGATGTCTTTTGTGGTTGCAGTGACCGTCTTATCACTGTATTATTATGAATATTTATACTTAAAAATATAATATATAAATGATTTATAGAATATAAACTAAACTTAAATGCCATGTTTAGCTTCAAATTTAAGATCTAAATTTATAAAAAATCGATTGAAGCAATTAATAAAATAAATCATTCATTTTTACAATTTTATTCGCTTTTGTAAATAAAGTGTTTTTTGAGGCGTTCAAACGTGGGGTCCCCGATTCGCTAAGGTGTCTCAATCAGCATAAAACAAAAGAAATCAATAGCTCCCCTCAGTAAAGCTGACAAAGAGCAAAGATTTCTTTTCACAATTAAACACCCCTGGGTGTTTAGCTCCGATAACCGATTTAAGCTCAACTAGGATTTCATTTTTTTCTCTTTAGTAATAAATCATGTACATAATATGCATTGAATTATATTATTGTGATAAAATTACGTAATAAGTATATTTATAAATACAAACTAAAAAGTCATATTATTGAGTAGAAACTGGTTAAATGAGAGTCGGACTTGCATACCAAGCGTTCCGTAATAATTTAAGAATTATTTTTCAACAGGAAGTACAATTAATAAAAGATGACATCCTTAAGTTAGCGATTTAGACTATTTGCACTCATTTTGTATGAAATGAACTACAATTATAAGTTAGTGATATTTTTTTCTGGATTACGTGGCAAATTTCTAAAAATTGTTGAAAAACGATGCATCATTTGGTTGGGCTCATTTAAAAGTTTGATATTTTCTGAACTCCAAAGAATTATAGATTAAAATATTTGATATTAATTTCAAATCGATACATTCATGTTATCTCGGGATAAATGCTCTTGATAGTTGGACAGTTAGACAACAAAGTGATCGTACGGGTTCCATTTTTTTCCTTTTGACGTACGAAACCCTAATTATGCAATACAGTAAAGATAGGGACTTTATCCTATCTATGACTTGTCTGGCAGTTTTATTTTATTATATAGCACTGGTGCCATGGATATGGACAGAACAGGACGAGCAGTGTTTTGTAACAAATCTCATATTCATGTACGTTATTCTTTCGGAAGAATTCCGGTACGATTTATAATTTCTAGTTTGAATTTATAATCGATTCAACTGTTCTCCCATACATTACATTTATATAGAATATAAAGTCAATGTATTTAGTTATCATAATTTATCATAATATTTATGTACAATTAAGTTGATATTTTCGCTCTTAAAGCGAACTGGTATAAAATGTATAAAATAAATATTTGGAGAACTCTATATTGTTTCTAATGGTATTTTATAGTGTATATTGAATTGTGTCATCTAATTTAGACGCAATTTCTTATTTCGGTAGTAAAGTATAAAATTTAACTTGTGACCCTGCACCAAAACGTTAGTGATGGATATATAAATCAATATTGGCAATTTGAGTATAATCGAATTCAATTTCAAGTGCCGATGAATAAATCTGCGTGTATTGTTTCTTTTTAGTCCATTCACTCTAATCCGACAATTTCGCAGGGCTTACGTCTAAACCAGGTGGCGATGTGGACAGTTCGTGATGCGGAATAAGCAACGAACTGTTTACATCAAAGTAAGCGTACGTACTCTTGGCGCACTGAAAAAACGATACTATGATTGTATTAAATGTAATTTAAAGGCAAATATGTTTAAGAAAATATTTTTTAATATTCATGTCAGAATAATATTACATAACAATAATTGTAAATGTCTTAACTGCATACTAATATTTGTGTAATATTTGATTTATAACATTATAACAATTAAAAATGTTAAATATTTTATTAAAATTTAATTAATTAAAAATTTCATTTTATTCCCAAAAAAATAAATAGCACAGCGCATCCAGTGAGTCAAAGCCTAAATTACAAACGACTAACTCGTGGATTGAAATGAAAATTAATCAAGTTCAACTACAACTTTATTAAAACAATTGTCTTTGTCCTCTTTCCTTGGGATTTGTCGGTCGTCTAGGAAGCAGCTTTTATCAGACGGATACTGTTCCAATATTTAATAATCCTTCGGTAACGAGCCCGCTCAGCGTTCCGTAGTTAGAAAAGTTTAAATGGGTAGACGATTAAAACATGCATGTGCTTATAAAGCTGACAACAAAGGAGATACGAATAATATATTTGGCTTAAGTGATTATGTTTTATAATAATGTTTTTTTGGATTTCAGTTAATACTATGAATACATATGTATATAAATTAAAAAAATAGTAAATATTAAATAGTAATAGTATAAAATAAAGAAGCAATTTCAGGGAGAAAGATATAAATTATGAATTATATTATCAAAATATTTTTATTATTTTATTAAATTTAGGTGTATTTTTCAGAAACATCAGGAAAATTACGAAAATTTGATTAGTCAGGGCTATAGTGTTTCCCACATTTCTTTACGCTTGCGAGACATGGACGCGTCGGAAAAGTGAGAAGAAGATGATAGATGCTCTCGAGACGTGGTGCTGGAGAAAAATGCTTGAAGTGTTTGGACGGAATTTAGAACTAACGAGTCCATACTCCGGGAACTCGACATAAAACAACGTTTGTCCTCTATCGTTAAACCACGCGTTCTCAATTTCTTCAGACATATTTCTCAACACGAAGATACTTACATGCATCGCCATGTAATTCACGGGAAAGTTGAAGCCTGCAGGCCACGCGGAAGATCCGTCATACTATGGACATGCCAAGTAGGTTGCCCTCAATGGCCCTCTCTACGAGTATACCAGGCAGACAGTTAACCGCGTAGATGGCGTTGGACTGTGTGTGTCGAGAGCGAAACGACAAAGAAAGAAATTATTTTTCATTAAATATATATTTTTTTCAGATGTACGCTTTATCCCGCATGTAGCAGGGTAGGCAGAGGGAGTTTAATGTTAAGATACTCCACTCCCGAAGTGCCGCCAAATCCTGGAGGCATTGCGTGTTGAGTGGCGGTATTCAATGCCCGAACGAACGAATTTGCCTCGACACCAGGGCGAACCAATGAAAATATTAAATATTTCATTTCCTGAAGTGGCAACCGAAACCACAATCTGTCGCATTTACAGTCATACGCTTGTGCCCCTGTGCCACGACTGGCCTCAATAATATCTATAATTTCAATAATCTTTAATAGAAACATACATTTCTATGAAATAAATGACTCAATATAGCTGCAGAACACATATTATTAAATGTACAATACATTTAAAATAATAAAGAAAGAAATTAATATGAAATAGCCTCTTCCTAGTATGGAAATCTAAATACGAATAAAGAGCTTTTAGCCCCTCGTAAGGAAGAAGTACGGGTCAAGCAAATTTGAGCAGAGATTAATAGGTATAATTGTACCGCTGTTTGTCTTTCGTCTAATGGTCCGAGCTCCTGCATATACGACCTTAATTAATATGATATGGTATTTTGGTTAAAAAAATATTAAATTTATAGTTTTAAATTATATACAAGAGTATTTTTATAAATAAAAATATAGATTACAACGAGATTTTTTGGTCTTTTCAGAAATACATATAAGTATTATATAGTGCAATACCACATATAGAAGCCACTGTGTACAAATTAAAACAAAATGGGTATAATTTATTCGATTATTGCAATGTTTATTAATATGGTTTTTTTTGTACGCGATATTTCGATTTAAAGAATAACATAGATTTAATTATAACAATGAATAGTATGGATACATATACATATTATGGTACAAGATAGTATTTATGTATATATGTATGTATGTACGTATGCCCATTGATAGTATAGGATATACTACCATTTGAGTGTTACGTGTGGGTGACGAAATTAAAAGTTCAGATAGAAATAAAATTCACAATAAAGAAATTTGTGAAACACTTCTAAAGCTTGAAATTTAAGTGTTTAAATATTTTGAGGCCAGCACAGTTAATTGAGATGGCGTCTGACTGTAATCACGGTCAATCAAATCAATGATTTTGAGTTCAATTTCCAAATATTTCAAATATTTCCATTTTTCCGCATATTATATATATAATATTTCCCCTACTCAACACGCAAATCGAAATCTAGCGGAGAACGAAGTGTCTTTACACTTGCTTCTCTCTACCTGCTCTGCTTATAAGCAGAATAAAATGTAGAAGAGATAAAAATGATTATACATAATAAAAAAAATGATTATACATAATAAAAAAAAAATGATTATACATAATAATCGATATAGTATCAGGAGCAGTGATTAGGAGCGCATAGACAGACAGAGGTCAGCAATAAAGCGACCGTCGTCACAGCCTCACGTCCAGCGACACCCTCGTTCCGCGTGCGCTGCGATTTCATTTTATTGACTCTTGCGGTTTCTGCGCTCTTGATGACATTTTGTGTAATCGAAAGTGAAAACGAAACGATTTGGTTGTTTGTTTCACGTGCTTTATTTATTTGGAACCCGCTGTTTTATTTTTATTTTTTATATTTTATATTTTTTGTATGCTTATTTTTTTTAGCTTCACGTTGTATCAGCAGGGTGGGCATATTGAACCTAGTGTTAAGAAACTCCGTTCCTCATTTTCCGTTGAACTCAGGAAGCATTGCGTGTTGAGTGGCGGAACTCAACGCCGCGCTTTGCCTCGACTTCGACACCAGAGCGAAGAAAAAAAAACATTAAATATTTCTTTTCCTCGAGTGGGAATCGAACCTACATCCTGTTGCATTTACAGTCACACACTTGGACGCGTGCAACACTACTGGCCTAAATTGAAAATTGTATATTTATTTACAATTAAATTGCAATTAAACAATTCAATTATTTAAAATATGATTAATATATTTCCAAAAGAAAGTCCTCATACAGCATGTGATTAAGAACTTAATAACGAAATCTGGGTCCTCCGCCCGTAGTAAGTGTTATAAATATCCCTTATATTTCAAAGTCGTTTGCATCTGGACACTGGCTATTAAGATAGGGATGTGCACTGGAAGGATTATTTAACTTTCGTTTTCAAACACATAACAACATTTCTTCTTGAATTATATATCTATATATTTAAAATTATTGCATGTATATATATGCTCAATCGCACAAAGCACAATCATGATGCAGTTGTTAAGTGATTATGTGTTCGAATCCTATTGATTTCCACTATTTGACATTTCAACGTTTTAAATATTTACTCTTAATTATTTTATTTGTTGAAAGGTAATTTATTTAGGTTGTAAACTTAAGTACTCGTTTTAAACTTTAAGTGTATTGTTAAAACTTCCTTGTCTTAAGAAATAGATATATGAACGATTGGTTATTATTCATAATAAATAGTAAGTATACTATTTCAAATATCAACAAAACTCATTGTAAGTTACAATGAGTTTTGTCGCTATTATTATTATATTATATATTTGCTGTTTCTCCACTTTGTACGAAAAAGTACCTACATACGATATGCGCGGCATATTTTAATTCAAATACCTTGAAAAGAACGTTATGAATTTCGAATGACAATAAGCTAGTTAATCGTCGTGTTGTAAAAAAACAGACAAGACAAGGGTGCAGAATTGTCACATTCTCTCAGCACTCCCTTTGTGACAGCCCATAAAACGCAAATTCGACAATAAAAGGAGAACCCCGGCAAAACATCCTTCCTGGACACTGACTCAGTACAATGCCCACAATTCACAGCGGATTATTGTATTTTTCCAGTACTCGAAATATTTAAGAAAGAAGCTAATGGATCTAATATTGTACAGAACATTGGACTCTATTTGTATTTGGTTTACGGTTTATTTCAATTTTATTTAAGAAAAGAACAAAATGCGGCAAGATTCATTGAACAATGAGAACTCTAATTAGCTGTCAAGGCTGCAGATTTCAGTCGTCCGTTGTCTGTCCCAGAAATAGAAATTATTCAAAAGACGTCTCCAGCGATTTCCTTTGGTTAGTGAAAGCCACGTTGAGGCGTGTATCCCTGTTTTTTTTTGTTTCCGCTTTGTTTCTTTAATAACTTATTAGTATAGCCACATGTGTATTTTGCATAGAAAATTATATAATTTTAAGACTTTTTGGTAGGTACATTTTATGTGTGGATAAATTCCATTATTTCATAATTTATGATGATGTTCAACCGCCAAGGTAGTTCTATGTGAAACATTGCTTTTACAAAATTACTAAACAAATTTTCAACTTTAAATTCAAATAAATCATACGAAGCAGGAACTACGCATTCAAAAACAATTACGAGGGCGTTATGTTGGGTGGCTGCCTAATTGATATGAGATTTGCAAGTGTTTCTAATTGCGACGAAATTTACGAATTTAAGGCGATCACTCATAAGCCCATCAGGTTAATTAAAACCATTTGTCTTGTATTTTCATTGTTTATAGCTCATCTGCAGAATATTTTTACCCTACGAAAATAGTGTGCTAGCTAATTGGTGTTTTGTTTATTAGAATATCAAAAAATATGAATTCGTGGTAGCATAAGTGACATGACTTTTTATATTTTCTTGCTTAAACCATAAAATAAAGTAATAATAATATATTTATTAAGCTAATCAGACTATTAATTAGATATGTTATTATTTTTTCGATTGCTATAAAATAACAAAAATAACAATTGATAACAACACCATTCTGAGTCCGAATTTTTAATAAGCCAAAATGTTTGCTTCTGAAAGCGACTTCAATTTTGGACGTAGCTCTTTTTAGGGCCGTTTTCATTAACACCATTGGCTCACATACTTGTCATAACTCTGTCCCCCGGTCCCCGTGTTTCTTTTTCGTACATTTTTAATCTACATTGTCTCATTTTTGTTCCACTTGAAATTTTATGCGATTACAGCTTCCAAAAGCTTATATATATATAAGTATTTTTTGCAGATGTATTGAAAAAGTAATTTGGCAGATCTCTTTAAAACTGTAAAACATTGCTGTAAATAAAACTTTTGCTCGTATTAAATTAATTTGTGATATTTTTTGTACGATTGAAAAATGTGTGCAGCATTCTTGTTTTGATATTTTGAAACAAAGTAAAAGAATATACCTTCCAAATAAGATCAATTGTCTATATTCAACTTAACTTAGGCTAGATTATTATCCCGTAATATTTTTAAATAAGTAATAGTAGCTCTCCACTATTCATACAGAATTTCTATATGAAATGTAGAAACCATTAGGTTTTCTTAAGAACCAGCCGCGGCGCAGAACTAAATTATTTAATTTTAGGACTTAGTTAATTAAACATTTAATTCTTTTAATTCGTCAACATCCCGGTGTATGTGCACTATTTGATCTCTTTATTTAATCAAATATTCGCTCGTGGCTGGAGCCACGTCTAGACAGGCGCTCACCAGACTCTCTAATGTAGGGATCTTTTTATATTTTTATTACTATTAACATTTGCAATAACACTTTATTGACATTGACATTCAGAATAATAACTGGTGATTTGTGTAAAACATCACAACGACAGCTAAGTTTATTTTAATTATTGATTATAATTCTAACGCTTCGTTAATTAAAATTAAATATCAAATCATAGATTAAACTAAATAGTTGTTACAGTTAACCGTTAACATATTTTAGGCTATTAACTTACGTAATATTAGTATATATGTATATATATTTTTCATTTATTTTCTTTAGCCTCAAACTGTGCCCCACATATAGCGGGGTAGTTAGAGGAAACCAGAGAACCTAATCTAAGCTTAGATAGTCCGTTCCCATTAAGACATTTTTGTTCTCAATTTTTTTTAGAGGCATTGTGTGTTGAGTGGCGTAACTTAACGCCGCTCTTTGCCTCGTTTTCAAAGTGGGAATATGAAAATATTTAATTTTTAAAAATTTCATTCAGAAATATTAAATATTTAAAATCCTCGAGTTGGAATCGAACTCACAACCTGTCGATATTACATTGACGTTTGTACCCCTGCGCCACGATTGGCCACAAATATGTAATCTGTGTGTATGAATTGTATGTGTGAACATGTATAACATAATACATTATAGTACAAAAGTGCAGCAAGTCCTCCGACCCGTGACTAATATAATTTATAATATAATGAGGGAAGCGGATAAGTGTATCGATGGTAAACAGCATCAGCTGATTGAATTTGTTAAGCGTTCGCAGAATAAACCCCAGCTCCATAGAAATTGTTTCCGACCAAGCATAAATATCTATTAGGCGTCCTAAGATTAATATTTTTCAATGGGAGCATTTGTTTAAATGTTGAGGGATTGTCTGGGATAAATAGACGTGCAGACGCAAATAAGGGAGCCAGTTAAAACTCACCGAATCTGTATAATATTTGTTATTTATGTATGTGGCTATGCTTACGAGTATGTCGTGGCGCAGTGGGTGTGGGTTCTTTTCCCAGTCGAAAGAATTAAATATATTGTTAGCGAACTCCAACCAACATCTACCCTCTGTAAAAGAGGGTAGATGTTGGTGAAAAAGATTATAAAAGCAATGGAATTGTGTCAGTCGGTGGAAGGAAACTCGTGTGAAGTATTGTTATTAGGTGATTCATATCACTTTGCAATTACACAGTATCACTTTCCAAATAATTTAGAAACATATAGACGATGTGTGATTAAAAGCGTTAATCGCTTCCGATTTCTAACAATATCATATTTTTATTCCTTCGCTCTGGTTGACTCGAAAGCGCGGCGTTAAGCCCTGCCACTCAATACGCAATGCCTCCAGAATTCAGTAGAAAGTGGGGAATGAAGTGTCTTAACAAGCTCCCTCTGTGTACCCTGCTACAAGCTAACTTATGTAAAAGCTTTTATTTTAGACAAGCAAAATGTAAAATTATGAAATATCTGTATATTTACATTTTGCTTGTCTAGTTTTAATTTTTGCTTGCCGAATTATTTTTACTGTAATTAATAAACTTTTTACAAATAATTTAATTTAATTTAATTTACAAATAATAATCATAATTCCAATATATTATACGTATAGATACAGCTTATACTATTATATTTTTCAATATTGTTCTTTTAATATATTTGGCTATTCCCTCACCGAATAGCCTTTCATCCCTTTATAATGCGTTCCGTTTTTCACCCCCTACCCTTAAGTAGATCGAAGGTGCGAAATGATATAGCTTCCGAGGTCCAATGTCAGACAATAGCTAAAATTCATACGTAGCATGCGACTTGAATGCAAACCATCTAATTATCGAGCCAAGATGGCGGCTCTATATTTTCGACTCACGCTTGTTTTTGGTCATTATTTATAATAATATATTTATTTCGCTTTTACCTACTTATGGATTTCTTTTTCTATTAGTTATTGTAAGATTTTATTATTTTTTGTATAATAATTAATTATAAAGGCGCGTAGTGGCGCAGGGGCACAAAGTGTGACTGTAAAACTGACTGGTTATGTGTTCGATCTCCACTCGAGGAGATATTTACTTAAATTTATATTTCCATTTCTTCGATCTGGTGTCGAGGCAAAGCGCGGCGTTGTGTTCTGCCACTCAACACGCAATGCCTCCAGAATTCCGCAGAAAGTGGGGAACGGAGAGTCTTAATACTAGATTCCCTCTGCCTACCCTGCTGTGTGAGACTGATCTATTTGATTGATTTATTTATTTATTTTATATAGTTATATATTTAGGTACTATTTTTTGTTAAAATTATACGTATGCTTATGATCCATGTCATTGATTGATATTATAATATTTTGTTTAATGATAAAAAATATAATAGTAATTAGTAATTAAAAAAAATATTTTATTTCTAATATTATCTTCATCTAATTGATAATCGAATTCTTTTAATTTACCATTACCCATTACCAAAAGTAAGCGTGATCAATAAATCGGAAAGACATCTTTATCTGGAGGCAAGAACATTGCAAACTTAAGCTTTACTTGGAAACTTAACAGCGTTTCATTATATCGTTAGATAGGCTCAGGTTCAGTGAGTTATGGTTATTTGAATTGTACGAAACAAAATAAATTTAGTGAACGTGCTTCTATACCGTTCTGCTCTTTGCATTTTTGAGTGCTTATTTCGGGCGGGATAAAACTTTGCGTTATTTATGACTCGCCTCTAAGATTTAATGTGAAGTCAAACTGCGATAATGTTCCTGACTTTACATTGCTGTCGTCTGATTTCTATGTTAGCAAAACGAAGGTAACATCGTTTATATTAGATATGCTTTACTTGCTACCAGTCGTGGCGCGATGGGTTGTGGGTTCTATTTTAAATTGAAGAAATGAGATATTTAATGTTTTCATTTCTTTGCTCGGGTTTCGAGGCAAAGTGCGGCATTGAGTTAAGCTACTCAACAAACAATGTTTCCAGATTTCAGTGCAAATTGGAGAGCGGAGTGTATTAACACTAGGTTCCCTCTGCCTTCTTAACTAAAACTATTAATAATAGAATGTAATCTTGTACATATTGTATATTAATTAATTCAATCTTTAACAACATCTTGTTCGTTAACCTACAATTTGTATGTCCACATATAATGTATAGCTATATTTCTATATTTACGTTATTATACTACGCAAGTCAAACAAAGGTGGTCATGTAGAACATTATTCAAATTATATAATTGGGTCGCATCACTAAATTAGATGAATACACCATTTCCGGGACCGGTAGTTGCGTAACATTGCTTTATTGTCCATAAGTAGTCGAATGTTCTCGCAGGTTGCTACTATTTCCTCCCCTACGTGGATCCCGGCATCCCGGGATCCCGGACCATCCCGTTACGCGAGCCATTTAGCGTAATGCGCGGTTTGGCGGGATTGACAGCTTCACGATCGCTTACCAACCTTAATGATAGTTTCGATATACGGTTTGATTTAATGAAACAACTTTGGAGCGATTCATGCGAACTATTAATTAAATGGCTTGTTTAATTCGAGTGGCTGGGTCGGTATATAATTAAATATGAAAGTCAGTTTGTAAATTAAAAAATATCTTCACATTTCCTCGAGTGGGGATCGAACCCACAATCAGTCACAGTTCGTATCCCTGCGCCACGACAAGCCTCATTTTTCAAATGCTCTTGAAAATAGCGCTATTGTAGAAGACGTATGCACTTAATTCTTAGTATGAAATTAACAATGTAATTTGACCATCTCCACATTCTTTTATTATATAATATTATTCCAGGATTTTTTATTAGAAAAATTATGATAAGCATATATCCATGAATGATTGTTTATAGGTAGGTATAATATATATATTGCCGACTGGGTCATTTGATAATATTAGCTAATTTTATCAAAACGACGATGTACACCAGCTATATGGAATGTCCCGTGAAAAGGGTGGATTAGTTGACAGTAAAATTTGTTAAAGAGATGGGATACGGGTGTATATGGTGTATAACGACCACTTTACATAGAACCTGAATCTAAGTTAGGGATGTTACTTTGTATTAGTGTATTTTACTATTATAAAATATATTTTTATTATCTAAGAAAAATACTATATACTATATTATAGTATTATTATATTAGACTATTATTATTATTATAGTGTAAAATACGTTTTACAAGTTTTTCTATCAAAACTTAGCTCTATTTATGGATTGATTATTTGTGGCTTAATAATAAATACGGATCGGTATCAGATTAGTAGCATCGGTATCAGTAAGTGAATCAAATTTTCTATCTACTTTGCTATTATTAATAATACATGAATATTTTATTATTATGATATTTTTCTCCCAAGTTTTTTAATGGCAAAATTAAATAAAGTTTACTTTCAATCTCTCAATACGTGAAAAAAGTAACAGGTAAAAAATAAACAGTAATATAAAAAAAAATTGATTTAATTTCCCCAAACGCCCGGTGCCTTCCTACAGTGGCACATACCAAACTGGACGGAGCCGCAACTATCTTCCACTCACAGACGAACACTATAATCCCGATAAAGCCCGCACATTTACATTCAATTCTAATTCCAGGCCACTCGCTGATTGCCTGCTTGTCGGCTTGATTAAATGGGAGATGTATGGGTATGAGCTTATATGAGAACTTTTGTTATTTATGTGTGTCGTTGCGAAGTAAGTTCGTGTTGCTAATCGATTTATCTAATAATGTAAAAATATATATAAATATTTCTTATTATCCTTATTATTAAAAAGAAAAACAATTAAAATTTAATAAAATAATATCTGTTTTATTAAACGACCTTTATCATCTAATATGGCACAGACTCGAATTCGATATGCATGTCGAATAATAGTAAAAAATGGATAGCGGAGTGCCTTGACCCTAGGTTTTCTCTGCAGACCCTGATATACGAAATACAGCGAGCAAGAGCTAGAACATCTCCAGTTATAATATAAAAAATTTAGAATTGTACAAGATTTCTTAACTAGAAATAAGAAAAATAGTGCAACTTTTCTCTTTCCAACGAATAATTTCGTAAAGTAAATTATTAGCTAGAAGGGGCAGGCAAAGATCAACACGTTGCCAACACTTCACGGACACTCAATTTAAAAGTTTCGCTTCTTTGTTTTGTCCTGAACAAACCCAATTAAATGACCTTTCAGTTTGAAATGTTTCAATGTTTGTTCCGGTATAAATAGAACAATCATATTAGTAATTCATGTTTCTTTTATAATTTGTCTATAAAATTATGTTTTTAAAATCATTATATAAAGAGATTTTTATGTGATCTTATTATTGGCCATCGTAGCTGTTACAAAATGTCTGACTTTACCGTGCAGACTAATGTCAAGACAATCCACATTTTCCGCTGAATTATGAAGGTTTTGCGTGTTAAATGGAGGAACTCAACGCCATGCTTTGCCTCGACACCAGAGCGAAAAAATGAAAATATTAAATTTTTAATTTCCTCGACTGGGAATCGAATCCACAACCTGTCACGTTTATAGTTATGCCTCTGCACTACCACAGTATATTTTTAAAAATGATTTTGTATCGCCTGTGACTGAATAGATAGAATCACTTGTCTCTTATTAGTTGTTTAAATTTAATTTAAAGAAAAGCATACAAAATATGCAGATATAATAATAAGAAAACATTATATAAGCATAAATAATATACATATAAGTACACAAACAAGTTGAACGATTTGCAAAAGTTCCAAAATAACAGCAGAAATACAATCTATTACGAATACGATATCAACTTTTTTACTGCCGCGCATTGCACCTATGATATGTGCGACACGGGGAGTAATAATTTGTTTCGCTTTTATTTACAAAGTTAGGTTATGGCCATACTAAATTATTATGAAAAAAACAAAAACACCCCTCGATATTTTTGGTAGTTTTTTTTTTAATAAAGAAAGTATCTATTCTATGAGGATGAATAGTAAAATGAAGGATATTGTTTTTAACTTAAAAAAAGTGGAAAGTTTGTGTACATTGTTTGAGAAAGTATACAACGAAATTAATTTATTACAGTAAAAGGCGGAAAGCGAAACGCGCTGACTTATTTTACTTTCTATAGCAATTAATGTTTGAAAGTGAAAAATCTTTGGAACAGCCGGTTCAGCGCTTATTTTGTTTCTTAAATTACCAAATTTTTCTTCACAGAAACTTTTCGATTTACCCCTTCCTTTGGCAATCAAACAAACCCACAATTTTGATGTACAGGCTATATTTCACAGAGAAAACGTTACTACATATTTTTTATGTTATTTTTAACGATTAATTTTATAATTTTATAAAAAAACATTTTAATATTAAAAATAAAATAAATCAGCTTCACGCTGTATCCCGCACACAGCAGGGTAGGCAGAGGGAACCTAGTGTTAAAACACTCCGTTCCTCACTTTCTGCCGAATTCTGGAGGGATTGCGTGTTGAGTGGCAGACTCAACGCCGCGCTTAACCTCGACACCAGAGCGAAGAAATGGAAATATAAATTTAAGTAAATATTTCGTCTCTTCGACTGAGGATCGAACCCACAACCAGTCGGTTTTACAGTCACACTTTGTGCCGCTGCGCCACGACCGGCCTCAAAAAATTTTAATATTTATATTATCATAGTCCATTAACAGTGCTTGTAGTTACAAGGTTACATACTTACAAGGATGACTTCATATAAATTAGTAGTCCTATAGTTTAAATATAATAATCACACAAAAAAGTAAATACATAATATTTATTTATCAGTAAATTTATAGAGTTCTCTATATCTAGTCTGTACTAATCACAAAACACCATAATAATGGGAGTCGTGGCAAATACAATTAGGTTAATTAATGAATTAAGACCCGCCGAGTTTCTTTATCTCGTTATTAATTTGTCTGAAGCGTACCCAGACGTCTTACAAATGAGAGAACTGTAAATGTTTGCTTGAAACATAGATTTAGTTAAATATTTTTATTGATTTATTGCATTGAACGATATGTTCCTAAGACACCGAAAAAGGAAATTATTTACAATTTAGATCACAAAACCAAGACGTTTTGCAAATGATCATAAAGAAAATAGCATTAATCAGGGCCAGGATGCTGTATGATTTGAATATAAAACACGAGGTGTGAGGGCCATGTGAGCTGGTCATTAGTCATAAGGAGGTCGGAACGTGATCGGACTTGTGACGTCTTAAAGCCCTCATGAAGAAATGAAATAACAGAAGCTCTTGATATTTTTTTTTACGTGTATTTATGGTAAAAATGCTTTATATTCTAAGAAATTTCCATACACTTTCTAGTGGAAAATGTATTTCTGGTTTTCCCTAATGGTAATAAAATATAAATTAGCAATAAACAAACTTTAACTTTAACTTTAGTTCAAAATTTTACTATTTATTCATGTTTTTTACTACATAGTTGTATATTAGAGTATATGTGCAAACTTTAAATTACAAAAAAAAATTCTTACGCACCCTTCTTCTGTAACCGGATTATGAAGGTAAAATAGTATGCAATTGAAACGTCGGTCCGGTCTGAATATAAATATGTGTATTTTATCCAAGTTTCAGTGGACAGTGGGAGATAATTCAATGAATATAAAACTTCTATCCCATAGGATTTTCAATATTACAACTGTAATTCTTATAAATATAAAGCCGAAAAGTAGCTTATAGTTTTTTTTTGTAACTTCTTACTCCGGTCCAGTCCAGGCACAAGCGTGCGACTATAAACGCAGTTGTAGGTTCGATTCCCACGCGAGTCAATGAAATATTTAATATTTAGATATTTCTTTCTAATAACGAGGCAAAAGCACGGCGTTGAGTTTCGCTACTCAACACGCAATGCCTCCAGAACTAGTCGGAAAGTAGTCAACTGACTGCCTACTCTGCTGTGTGTGATCCAGCTAGAAGCCAAAAAAAAACTTCAAACATTTAACTTTAAGGTACCACTGCTTAATCAATTTACAAAGAAATTCGAAAACAGTTTACTAATAGAAAGACAGGCTAATCAAAACACAGGCTAACATAAAAAATGTGACATAGTACACATTTTCAAATAAAAGCAAATAAAGGGATGGCCTGTCTGTCACGTACGCTTTAGCATTCCTCGAAAGGAGTGAAATCAGAGCGGTGGTAAAAATCAAATTGAGTAGCCGATAAACATCCGACCGCGTGGCTCGGGAAATTTTGATTACAGTGAAAAGTGTTGCTTATTCTCAAATAAAAATTCTCGGCGAAAAAAATTTCGCTGATGTCGATATTGTTATGGCGGGTTTATGTCGAAAATTGGGGGTACGGTTATTGCATGTCATTAGGAATTATGGGCTCCCGAGGTAAGGAGAAATTTGTCGGCGGTGAGTGCGACAATTTTTTTTTCGATAATGTAATTATTGGAAATTTATTCGGTGGTGGGTTTTTTGTAGGCGCTCCGCGTTCACACGCCATATCTCACCCGTATAGTAAGTGATCGTTTCAAATGTTGTTTCGGACCATGGTTTCGGACGGTTATTTATGTGTATTTTCTGCGTTATGTACATTTGGTTTATTCGATTTATTAAAATTGCGTTGAAAAATATAATTAAGCTTAAATTAATTTTAATATTCAGATTTAATACTACATCTCGAAATGACTACTAATTTAAATTGATTGATATATCTTCTAAATTCATTTATCACATTTTACTCGTCACTAATAATTTAGCGAAACTTATATGTTTCGCTTTATAACTTTTCCAAAACTCATCCAAAAACTTTCAAATATAAATGCACCTAAACAAGTAAGTAAACCTAAAAATAACGCGACGTACGTGCTCCCATGTCTCATAAAGCAGCGAGTTCTTATTCATATAGTTACGGGCCCATAAAGCATAAAAGGCATTCAAATGTGATGTTATTTTGCCGCCAACACGGGGTAATTTATTTTCGTGCGATTCATAATTTTCTTTTATTCACTTTATGTTGATTTTCCTTGGAGAGTAAGTACGGAGTCGTAACGATAATATTATTTCAACAGCCCCATGCATCACGTGGGTCTACTTCGTTTTATTTCAATGTTTATGTTATTGTACGGTTCGCTTTTATATTCTCATTAATGGTTAATTTAATTAATATACAGACGTATATGCAAAATATGAATATTTTTTAGACATCTGTCTATGTAATGTACTCTACATTATATTAGTACATTTAAATTAAATAAGGCCAGTCGTAGCGCAGGGGCACAAAGTGTGACTGCAAAATGACTGGTTGTGGGTTCGATCCCCGCTCGAGGAGATGAAATATTTACTTAAATTTATATTTTCATTTCTTCGTTCTGGTGTCGAAGACAAGCGCGGCGTTGAGTTCTGCCACTCAACACGCAATGCCTCCAGAATTCGGCAGAAAGTGGGGAACGGAGTATCTTAACACTAGGTTCGCTCTGCTTACCCTGCAGTGTGCGGGATACAGCGTGAAGCTGATTTATTTATTTATAAAATTAAATAACGAAACGATTTTAAACAATTGAAGAGCTATAATCATGTACAATTGCTGAAACTAGAAACCACTATTAGATATATGGCATTCAGTATATACCTAATCAACATATCACTCTCTACATAAAGTTACTTTAAACTAAATGTATATTTTATTTTAAATAAATATTGTACAAAACAAATACTCAAGTTACACCCTTCTATTCTATGACGCGTTCTTGTAAGTTCAAGTCGTTTAATATAAACGCGCTGCGTGCGGTGCGGTACGAGCGCTAAGCCGAATATTATGAGACGATGGCCGACGCAGGTGGCGCTAAACATCGAACTTGCAAATTCTATGATATTTAATATATTCACTTTAAATATAAGCTTTATTTACATATAAATAAGACACATATTGTAATATGAAATACAAACAATAGAGTAAAGTCATGTCAGTCACGTATTGAAGTATCGAAGTTGGCTAGCACTGCTTGAATATGATTGATTCTATTCATTAAAAGGAAACTATTGTAAATTTCATGTTTTTAAGCTTAAGTCTTATCTTTACAGGATATTTCAGAAGGTTACTCAAGAACAATGGCAGTTGTGACGAAACTTGCGGTTTGAAAACAAAGCCGTGTACACTAAGATATTTTATCTGTATCAAAGGAGTAGGTAAATGTTTGTATATCTGATTAACCGTTTGCGTCTCCGCTGGGTGGTCAGTTGACCGTCATAATTCGTTGTTGGGACAGAATGCGCTCAGTGACGCATAAAATATTTCTACCTCAAGTCGCTAAAAAGCGCTTTTGCAGAGCTTCATATTAAACTGTTATTTAATATAGGAAATATGCTTGTATGCTGTAAAGCTGCTGAAGGGTGTAACATAAATTGGCGTAAAGGAAACAGTAGGCGGGGAAAGCGCAAAAGGAAAAATTGCGAACCATTTCACTTCTCACCTGGCGGGCACTCGCTTATTTAGGCTTCGGCCAAATAAACACAGGATGTTTCAGTTTGCCAAATACGCCATATTATTTTTTAAGAAAATGTGTAAGTACATTTTAAACTAAAAATAATATTTTAGATAAAATTATTGTCTAAAATATAAATGTTTTAGAATAACTTTTCTCTGGTTCTATTTATAAGGAAGTAATGGATTCCGTTTACGAATAATTAAATAATAGATGCAATAATTCTAATTGAAAGCATATTACTATACAAAAACTAAACTGAAATGAGATGAGAATGAGAGAATTATTGAAGCATAATGAATATAATAAAGTAGGTCCCATATGCTTGAATAAAATCAGATTAACCTTTAAAAAACATGATATCACAATTGGGCATACCGTATAACACGCGACGCTGCAATAATTTCTCACATCCGTTTACCGGAAACAACAAAGCGACGTCATCCATTTCCTATGACTGTTCTGATAGTTTTCCTATAAATGACCACCTCGGACGGCAATAAAACCTCCCTAGATGTAACGACTTTTCCGATACACTGGCCAGTGCGGACACAGCTAACAATTATCTAAATAGCAATCTACATCTTACCCCTTACATTTTATTATTACCGGTCCATTTGTCCGATAGTCCGCAAGTCCGCAGATCTCAGCTTCTTCGGTTTCATGTTTGCGTGGTTGATGTTATGATAAGAATATTATGTGGTGGTTATTGCTGGGTTTTGTTTTTTTTTTTCAGAAATATTTCTTATTTGGGTTCACGTTCTGTACGAGTAGTATACTAGAACTCAGTGTTAAGACACTTCGTTCTATCCCTAATTCGAGACAAAAAAATCCGATTACGTAAGTGTTTCCAAATTGTTACGAAATTTATAGTGTATGTTAATGAAATTTATAATATAATGTTTAGTTTAAAAATCATAGTAATAATATTTTTCTGAATATATAGAAAAATGTTTTAATTTCTACATTAATATTACATACTACTGTTACTTACTGTTTAAATATATCATAATAAAATAGCTTAGTAGCAAAGTAATTAAATTCTTAACAATAGATAGATTCTTTATAACTAAGCATAAAACCGAGTAATAAATTTTCCACTTGAATGCCCAATTCTAGTGACAATAGGTAGTGATTTTAAATAAAGTCACCCTCGATTGATAAACCGACTGCGGTCTGTCCTTAATGTGCCGGACTTTGGATCTCCGATCGTCGGTGCTGATTTCCTTTGTTGCACTAGAAATTGGTAGAAGTGGCAAATATTTATTTGTTTTTTTTATTTATTAATAATAATATAATATTTACGTTTAAACTGAGTTTTGTGGTTGTGTGAGTAATCACTAAAAGCAGAGCTGAAAAAACTTAAAAAAAATAAAGTAATCATTAAAAATCTATAAAAAAAATTACCGCATATTCGTTTGTGTTAATATTAAATTGTTCCTTTTTATCATAAATTACAGTGTCGTGTCCACGATTTTTGTTTTTCTTGTAGTTGTTCTTGTGCTGTGATAGTTAAATCGGACATGGAATTAAAATATTAAGAATTAAATAATTTGCGTTGCTATGAGTACAAGAGGTGTAAACCAGTTGTCAAAAAGCAGCACTTGATGGCCGACATAATTCTAACGCTATACAGAGTGTTTTTGTCAGCACCACTTTGAAAATTTAAGTGAAACCACAGTTGCTTGCGTCATACGAAATACAGGTATGGATAAACATCGTGAAATGAAAAAAAAATTCTACGTCTAAACTGTTGAGGTATCTTGATTAATTTCGTTAAGTCTGGGTTCTTTAGGTATGGGTTTAATATTACGCAAAGCTTAGCTTAGGCCTCACGGAATGTATATACGTTTGGTTAATCGTTACTCAATCGTTTTAAATGAATACTAGAAAAATTTTTGTATTATTAACTTAAAAAATAATTAAAAATATTTGTAATATTTAGTTGTTTAGTAATTTTAATTTTTATTGTTATTTTAATTTTACAGATAATGGAAGTTAAAAAATATTTTCAAAATTACAAAAAAGTATAATATAATTTTGGTAATATGTCAGTTCTTCCGTTTACCTATCTCTATGTGATCTAATATTTCTTGACCGTTGGCGATTGCTGACGCACCGGCCTTTTCTTACATTGTCTTGTTTCGGCTGAGGAGACAAAAGAAACACATCATTCGGGTCCTCCCTAAGCAACAATGATCTTAGTTGAATTGTGTATGAGCATAAAAAAGTATGTAAAAATATATATTATATTACTGCAATAAAACTTAGATTTATTTATAATATATTATTTAAAAAATGAAATGAAGAACAATTTCATATAAAAAAAAATCCATCATTATTTAAGATGTCACAAGCAGCTTTGAAAACTATAATAGAGACAATTAAGTCGTTAATTTATTCTGATGACAAGGCCCAAGAGGGTAAAATAATGTCCCTCTTAGCACTTTAATAGTGCGGAGTGTAAACCCTAGAGGACGGTCAGGCTGTGGACAGCCCGAAGGCGTTTCCAGAACATTAATGGCTATACCGCTCCACCCCTTGTCTGTTACCGCAAATTACCTAAAGAAAATCAAGGTGTCTTTTAAATTTTCCTTACATTGGCTTATAAGGAATCTTTACTGCGCGACAGTATCAAAATATTAATATTGGGTACATCGTTCAAGGGGGTGAATTCTAAATTAACATCCACCTACCTTAGGCAAACATCGCCAAGACACCGGCTCGTAATACAATGTTTGTTCCATGTAAGGGCCTTCCGATGAATCTTAATCTTCCTGAGTCAGGGTTACCCTCTAGCCCGCATGTGTATAACTTAATCGGCACCCCCGTCTCCCTTAACTTGCCTCTAATTGTTTGCTCTCAATATTGTCGACGACCGTTGTTATATCAAATATATTTATTATATATCTTGTATATTTGCCAATTTATATATCACAAGCGAATATCTTGATCTTTAGCTGTTATTCTGTCTACAGTTCAATAAAAACTTCTCCTATACCTTGTTTTCATATATAATTTTCTCTTTGTTTCTATCAAAAGGATTTTTTTTGATTTCTTCATAAATTTTCAGTTAATACCTAAGTAAGAATGTTTCAAATTAACTAAGTCCCGGTGTAACTTTTTATGGTTATTGTACAGCGTTTAAGAAATGTGTCTCATCAGACCCTCGCATGTTCAATTGTCGTGACGAATCGCTCTCATAAAGTTACATGCTCCTTGCAAGTGTAGGAATAATTAAACGTGTATTATATTAGGCGCAGCTCACGCTTTATTTCGAAAATATCTTTTTAATAACGATTAACAGACTAACTAGCTTAACGTTATAAATATACAATGGTCAATAACTAATTTATATTTTTTTTCAGCTGCACACTGTATCCTGCACATATTAGGGGTAGGCAGAGGGAACTTAGTAACGTGGCGGAACTGAACTCCGCATTTTGCCTTGACACCAGAGCGATGAAATTTAAGTATTAAATATTTTATTTTCTCGAGTGGAAATCGAACCAATCTACCGCGTTTGCAGACACACGCGTGTGCCGCGGCGCCACGACTGGACTTTATTAATAACTTTTTAAATTAAATATATGTGGACAGCTCTACGAACAGTTACTCGTTCCTTTATTCCTATTTTTTTAGTAAGTTTTTTTGGCAGTTAGTTCTTTTATCTGTGACCATTATTGTATCCGTTTATTCCTAAAACAAAATTGACGAAAATTTTTACTTAAAACAATTAAATTATTAATTTTAAAATTTATCAAGCAATTTGGTTCCATTGAAACAACAAGAAAGTATTATTTCATAAAATATCATGAAATAACCAATCGAAGTAAATTTTAGAACTTTAACAGTTTGTACGAGAGACTCAATAGAGAAAAAATTGAAAGACGTAACCGTCGTTTTCTATGTCTGCTACCTCAAAATAAACACGAAACATTTTCTGTGTGTTTTCCTTTAATTAACATATCGTTGTTGTCTTGTGCTCCGTTCGTTATATAATTTCCATATGGAAAAATGATACGAATTTCGCCCTACTAGTCTCACTCTTCCGCAGATACAATATACACTCACGGTTTCAAGCAATATACAAATCCGTGCAAGCAAATCTAGCGATTATTCCGTAAGACATAAATCAGAATATGATTTAAGCATGTTTCGAATGGAAGCGTTAATTTATAAGGTATCCAATATGTTAGTATGTCGCAAGAAACCCTCTCATATGAAAATTATACGGTTTCGAAACGCATTAATTTGCTATATTAATTTGGCCGTAAAACTCTGTTCGCGACAAGCCAGCAGGGATTGTTGAAGTTTCACGTCCCAAGCGACCGTTTGTTCACACAGTCGTTGTTCAACACGGCCGCTTTATGAGTCTACAGCTTTTGAGGGAAATACCTCTGCATGTTATATTGTTTCTAATAATATTGTTACAGCAGCATCGTTTGTTCGTCTGAAGTATTTGTATTATGGTCGTAAAAGGTGATGTTCTTAGTTTTATTTAATCTGTATAAGTTTATATTACTTTTAAAAAATCTAAATCAAACAATGGTTGTGGGCTCGATTCCTTCTTGTTAAAATCATAAATCAAAATTAATCAGCTTCACGCTGTATACCGCATACAACAGGGCAGAGGAAACTTATTGTTAAGACAATCCTTATTGTTAATTTTGAAGTCATTGTGTATTGAGCGGTAGAACTCAACGCTGCTCTATGCCTCGACACCAGAGCGAATAAATGGAAATATAAATAAACATAAATATTTAATTTCCTCGAGTGAGGATCGAATCCATAAACAATTCTGCTTACAGTCACACGTTGTGCCTTTGCGCCTCGACTGGCCTGTAACTGAAATGGAATGAAATATTTTCGTTTCTTCGCTCTGGCACCAAGCCAAAAGCCCAGCGTTGAGTTCCGCTACTCAACACGCAATTAAATTCAACAGAAAATGGGGAACGGAATGTTTTAACATTAGTTTAGGCTTCCTTTGCCTACCCTGCTATATACAGAATACAGCGTAAGGCTGTATAAATAAAAAATAAAGTTCTAAAAATACAGGCTTAACATTTTTCGTCGATCGTGTATCAAAAACCTTTACTGGAAAATTGTGAACAAAATTGTGCAAATAACTCTCGATAGATATTTCTTCTGTGCAGCAGAGTGATTCATCGCGGCTGACAGTCGGACTGCGAACTCATTTTTAACGCCATTGTTAGAGTGTCCGACGCCGGCCCCAACTCTAGATTAGAGCAATCGAACGTTATTTATGATTCTTAAAATTTCTCTAAACGAAACCATTTCAGATTATAGCAACCGAGCCATTTAGGCTGAAATATTATAAAATATTAATTTATTTTATTTGTAAATAATATTTTAAACATATAATAACATACAATAATATTACACGAACAGTTTAATTTAAGATAAAATCAGCTTCACGCTGTATTCCGCACACAGTGGGGTAGGCAGAGGGAACCTAGTGCTAAAACACTCCGTTCCCCACTTTCTGCAGAATTCTGGAGGCATTGCGTGTTGTGTTTGGCAGAACTCAACGCCGCGCTCTGCCTCGACACCAGAGCGAAGAAACGGAAATATAAATTTAAGTAAATATTTCTTCTCCTCGAGTGGGGATCGAACCCGCAACGTCGATTTTACAGTCACACTTCGTGCCGCTGCGTCACGACTCGCCTCGTTTAATTTAAGATTATTCCAATAAATAAAAAAAATTGGAAAAATTGTTCAAAAATTTAATGTAAATTTTGTGGAAATACGAGTACATATTGCATACGTTATATGTAAATAATTATGAGTAGTTAGTATTGTTTGTAGAGACAATACGGAGCATGCAAATTTGTGCGAACTAAGATCACATAGCAACGTGGCAATTCATCTCACGTCTATCTCGAAGGTATCTAAACCTTGTGATAAGCGCCTTCTCATGACTTGCATATTCGAAGGGAGCGCGGCCAGGCGTGACTCAAGAAATCGACATGTTTATCGCTTTAATATAAAATAAAGGGAACGGAGTTATGGGCGTATCGATATATGAAAAACGTATATATGTTATCGAAATGGAAATTGTTATTTTTGAAATTTCGGTTTGCGATGTTATAGATATAAGTATTTCCTCTTTTTGTTTTAGGATCACGCTGTATCCCGCATGAAAGGGTAGGCAGTGGGAATCTAGTGTTTAGACACTCCATCTTCCACTTTAGGGGAGAACAGGGCAATGAGAGCCTAATGTATTTTTTTTATTAGAAACTCTTACCTTGATTATTTAACAAAATTATAGTCATGATTATAATCAAACACAGATATGTATTGAGGTCCAATGACAATTTTACAAAAAAAGTCAGTCGGTCCCATTACTCGACAAATGCGGCTTATGAGAGCTCATTTAACACTCATAGGGGAAATGGGAGCCATTATAATTATTCTTAAATATAAAAATAACAAATCGTACTTTAAATGAGATCTTAGTTATTATAATCATTAATAGGCATAAAACTATTTAGCTTTCGCTAAATTATATTTTTTTTTTATATCTCTTCTTAAAGTACTATAAGGTTTGTAAATTGATATGCCTCCTCTTTTAAGAACAGATACCGTATTTTCCAGTGTATTCATTGGAAAATGCGGTATCTGTTCTCCAAGAAACTTTTGTAGTGATCTGATTTCTTCCTTCCTTTCCTTTTC
Organism: Heliconius hermathena; assembly: GCA_013403705.1. Taxonomy (NCBI): domain Eukaryota; kingdom Metazoa; phylum Arthropoda; class Insecta; order Lepidoptera; family Nymphalidae; genus Heliconius; species Heliconius hermathena. The sequence goes on from JAAIXJ010000269.1 coordinate 183,927, forward strand.
TTTTATGTGGCATCTACAACAAAAAAGATATACCCATGATTGTCTCTTAAATTATCTAATGCGAGGCTAGGTAGGCTTGCACTCGCCACTAGCCACTGACCACCATTTTGAAATTCATAAAATAAGTATGTAATTCTACCTCAAATCACAATGTAACTAATTGGAATTGTTAGTGTATGAATCTAGGGGTATAATAAGCATAAATATGATTAAATTAGAATATAATTTCATTCTTTCCTTGATGTTGGCTATTAGCAAATTTTTGTAAGCCTTGAGGGAAAAAAAACATAATCGCATTAATGACTCGAACGCGTCAGGCAAAGTTTGTCGATGGTTGACGGAAACAGCTGAGTGCTTACAATCGCGCGAATATATCTGCATTCTGTTCAATCACCATAGCTCCCACTGCCCGATCGCTCTCATTACCCTGCATTCCCCTACGCCGAATTTTCAAAAGATTGCCTGTTGAGTAGCGGAACACAACGCCGCGCTTTGCTTTGTTCTCAGAGGGAAAAAAAATATAATAATTTATTCCTCTAAGTGGAAATCGAACGCACAACCGTCTCGTTTACTCACACGCTCGTACCACTGCGCCACGACTGGCCTCACATATAGATATTTTCAATCTCTAAATATTATTTTTAAAACATTTTGTGGCAGAAAATCATGGGAATTAAAAAAAATCTGTGTGATGTATAGATACGTACCTCCCGTTAATCTTATACGATTGCTACAGCTTATATTGCTGAGCTTAACAATTAGCTTAAGAATATGTCCAAAAATGGGTATTTTAGCGTGGAATCTCAAATCGTTTCTTTTATTTAAAAGAATGATTTTGTTCTTCCTCAAATAATACGAAACATATTATATTTAAAATGTGACTTTGGAAAATTTATGATAGGAGGTTTAGCATTTTTTTCTATTTTTTAGGTTCCATCGTGGGGTTACGGGACAGCGTCTGACTGTACGTGATAGTTAAAAAAAAATCAGCTTCACGCTGTATCCCGCACACTGCAGGGTAGGCAGAGGGAACTTAGTGTTAAGACACTCCGTTCCCCACTTTCTGCCGAATCTGGAGGCATTACGTGTTGAGTGGCAGAACTCAACGCCGCGCTTCTCCTCGACACCAGAGCGAAGAAGTGGAAATATAAATTTAAGTAAATATTTCATGTCCTCGAGTGGGGATCGAACCCAGAACCAGTCGGTTTTACAGTCACACTTTGTGCCCCTGCGCCACGACTGGCCTCACGTGAGAGTGGCAGTTCTGAAAAGGAATATAACTCAGGGAAACAATTTATCAAAATTTTCCGATTTTATTAAGCCTCCCAGCCCGGTGACGCTGTCAAGACCAGTCCAGGTCAACAGCATTAAGCCAATTCGAAAAAAAAATCTATTAAAACTACTTAATAAAGTAATATTTCGAATACGGGCGGGATTACGGGAAATCGGAGAACGCAGTGTCTTCAGCTCCCATTTCCCTCTGCCTACCCAACAATATGCGTGATGAAAAATGAAGCTAACTTTTTTTATAATAACATTTAACAAACAAACTTGATTTTAAAATATATTCGAACCACGAAGAGATTCATAAGGGTGTGAGTTGAATAATTTTATTTGTTTATAATTTTAATAACTCCCCACGCGTGTCGTATATTACGGTACGGGGGTGTGCATACATTTTTCACTATGCGGGCACAATAAGGAATACTGTCGCTTTAAAATTTGCGAGCGAAAGTGTCGAGGGCAATATTTATAGATTATCCCTGATTTCCCTCTTGAAATATTTCGTATGTAATAAACATATTTTATATATTATATGTATGTACGTCACATTATTGTCGTAAATCGAAAAGATATTTACTACTATATATATATATATATATATATATATATATATATATATATATATATATATATATATATATATATATATATATATATATATATATATATATATATATATATATATATATATATATATATATATATATATATATATATATATATATATATATATATATATATATATATATATATANTATATATATATATATATATATAATACCGAATAACAATTTATTGTCATATAGATATAAGTAAATATACAACTTCCCTGAAATGTATGTGGTTACGCAATAATTACACTGTATGCTGTAATATAGTTTACATGTATGCGTTGAGATTTATTTTTAAAAGTCCTTTAAGGAGCCTATGTGATTTTTAAGTTAGTTTTTTTGAGCACATAGCTTAATATTAATAGTTTTAATAGAGTAGGTATAGAGTCTAGTGTTAAGATACTTCGCTGCCCACTTTTCCGAATTCTGGAGGCATTCCGTGTACAGTGACGGAACTCAACGTCGACCTTCGCCGCGGCACTAGAGTGATGAAATGAAAATATAAAATATTTCATTTCTTCGAGTGAATTGAACCCACAACATGTCGCATTTACATCATCTCACGCTTGTGCACTTGCGACATGACTGACCTCTATTATTAGATGATCCCATTTTTTACTTTAAACAAGTTTTCTTATCTATATTAAAACTTTTCTAGGTAATATAACGAATGTTTCATATTGCACAATATAAAACTCACTATGATATAGTAGAATCATTGTTTTATTCTATTTTATTCTACTCGTATATAAAAATCAAGCACCACAACAGTGTTGCGGATGTAGAAAGCCATATCTCCAGATTTGAATTCCAAATTCAGGTCGCGGTAATTTCGATTCACCTTTCTGTTTGTCTTCGTTATATTTATCTTCTTTTATTTTCTTATTGACAGCTGCGGGTGGAATGTTTGTCTATGCTTATGAGGTTTTGCAAAATCTTTTCTGGAAAGTATGCGTGTGGACTTTTAAAGTAAATTACTTTATTTAGCTGTGCCGTCTATGTAAGAATATATAAATACAAGAGGGCGCGCGCGGCTTCGCCCGCTTATTAGGAGTGAATTCTAAATAAAACCATGAAACACGTGTTCAATAATATATTTTTAACAGTCTGAATTTAAATTTTTATAAAAATCGGTGGCAATTTAAAGATTTTTCCATATAAACTTTCAACCCCTTATTTGAACCCTTAGGGGGTGAATTCTTAAAAACCATGAAACACGTGTTCAATGAAATATTTTTAAAAGTCTGAATTTCAAATTTTATAAAAATCGGTACAGATTAAAAAAAAATTCCATACAAACTTTCAACCTCTATTTCATCCCTTTAGGGTTAAAATTTTTTAAATTTCCTTCTTAGTGGATATCAATAATATGAAAATAAACATCTGCCCAAATTTCATGTTTCTACCATCAGCCGTTACGGCTCTGCGTGCGTCTTACCTCAATCAGTCAGCACAAGTCCTTTTATATATATAGATTAGAAGCGTTCAAAATTTTTTTATTAAAATATCGTATTATTCCACATTTTTGTTCTCGCTGTTCAATTCTAGTAGTTCTAGGATTAGGTAAATTTTTATTTTATTTACTAAATTTTCATTTAAACAAAGACTTTTGCTAAATTAACATAAATAAAAATAAATAAATCAAATAAATCAGCTTCACGCTGTATCCCGCACACAGCAGGGTAGGCAGAGGGAACCTAATGTTGAGACACTCCGTTCCCCACTTTATACCCAATTTTGGCGGCATTGCGTGTTGAGTGGCAGAACTCAACGCCGCATTTTGTCTCGACACCAGAGCGAAGAAATGGAAATATAAATTTAAGTAAATATTTCATCTCCTCGAGTGGGGATCGAACTCAAAACCAGTCGGTTTTACAGTCACACTTTGTGTGACTGTAAAACCGACTGGCCGACCGCCGACAGCCACCGACCGTGGCTGCGCCACGACTGACCTATATACATAAATAGTTTTTTTATTCTGTCAAATCTCTTTCTATGCATAGATAATTATATAAATGAATCATAACTAACTTCAATGTTAAATGGAGGATTGGTCTGTTGAAATACATTATTGTGCATGCAAAATAACAATATGATAATTGACGTGGACGAAACCAAGGTATTTACTTCTCCACACAACCAAGTTTGTAATGGTGTCTCCTCCAAGGATATTAGAACTAGTTGTTTTCGAACTTCATTACATATACTGCCCAGGGTGACCGTCTATGAAGATGTTGTCACAAACACGTCAATTACAGCCCAACTTATAATATTTTTGCTGCTTTTGTATTGCAGCTGATAGCAGCAGTACTACATAAATACTTTGAAAAAAAAAATTAAATCAGCTTCACGCTGTATCCCGCACACAGCAGGGTAGGCAGAGGGAACCTAGTGTTAAGACACTCCGTTCCCCACTTTCTGCTGAATTCTGGAGGCATAAATGCTTTGAATTTCTTATATGACTTTTAATACATATTTAGTGATTTTCTTACTACTTTACTGCCACAACATAGAAATTAAATAATTTTCACAGTATATAGCGTACTTATTCACAATAACATCTAGAATATTTAATTTTAGTCCCTTGTGCATTTCGGTGAGTGTTCTCAAGGAGCTTCAATGTTATGGTGGTAGTAAGCAGCGCACGGTCACCCCTGTTGTCTTAGTAAGCACTAAGCTCAGGTCAAGTAAATACCCATAATGGATTCTAACCGTCGGTAAATTATCATTTCCTCGGATATTGAATATATTAAGGCAATATTGCTGTTGGCGGATGGTGAATAGGTTTATGTTAGTGTAATTGCCAGTCCTGTTTAATTGGTAGTTTGTAATTTACATGGGTTAATTGATTGATTTTAAATATTATATTTAATTTTAAATGTTTGGCTAAACAGATTCTGAAAATTGTTCATTTGGTTTTATACGAATATATATAATACGAAATACTAATGGCCGCCTGCAATTTCTTTTGCGTGGATTTAATGACTATTTCCACACTACTTCCAGTTACCACTTGTTGCCATTGAAATTTAGACCCAAAATTTCTTGAAATTGCTTATATTGAGAGAGGGATCTCAATTTTTCGGTTTGTTTTAATAAAAGAAAATAAACAATTTAAATATATTAATTTTCCTGGAAATTGAACTTGTAGCTATGTTCCTAAATGTTTAGAATATAATATTGGTTACATTCAAATGCTGTCCTACTGCCACGACGGCTTTAATTTTCAATCGTTTACATTTGTCAACGAATACTGTCGACCATAATGCATTTTAGCATTTTATTCTTATGGTTTAGCTGGGCTATTATGGTTGTTAATCAGATATTAAAATAAATAAACCAAATCAGCATCACGCTTTATTCCGCATACTGCAGAGTAGGCAGAGGGAACCTACAAGACCTAGAAGACACTCCGTTCCCTACTTTGCGCCGAATTCTGGAGGCATCGGGTGTCGAGTATGGTATTGCAGATCAAAAATTTTTACATGTCAGTAGAAAATGCTTATCACAATTAACAAATTATGTGAAGACAATATTTCATTATTTCTTAGTTTAGCTGGACTACTAATGTATAAAAAACAGACAGACCAAAAATTTCAATATTAAAAGTCAAAGATTACCATTTTTTTACTTTTATTAATTATCTTAAATTATTTTTTTCATTAAAATATACCAACACATCTTTTTTACTTTTTATATTATAAATAACTTTATAAGGCAATTATATGTAAAAGGAACATAATTAGTTTGAAAATCAAAGTAGAGGCAGAAGACGTTGGCGTCCAGGCAATAATGGAAAAGGAGATGAACCAGACCGGCCGAGCTCTGAATATTAATCGACTGCGGGAAATGGATTAAAAATTCCGTGTCCCGACAACTGCGGCCCCATCACGATCTTGTGTTTCCAAACAACTTTTTTTTAAACATTTCGATCTAATTTACATTATTTTTCTTTGTTCCCTTGTGAATAATTTAATGAATCTTAAGAAATATCTTTTCATTTATTCCTTTTGAACAGGAAGCTTTATTTATAAGCAAATATCTTCTCTTCGCAAACACCACGATCTTCATTACAAACCGTAACGATATAAATATTAGCTCTACATATTTTATTAAGTAAATAATTCTAGGTACAATATACAACATTAAAAAACAAAGTTAATCTTTTATCAGAATTAAAGAGAAAAATATGGCGTACTTTTTCTTTTAAACAAGATTCTCGTTAAGTGCTTGCATTTTTTTTTCTCAGAATCTCCTTAAAAGGCATTAGAGCCAGCGTAACGAAATTTAACGGATATTAAAAAGTTTAACTCGTCGCGGAGTTAATATCGACGGGCGTGGCAGATGGGAAGAAAAGGGTTTCTTCAAAAGAATTCAAAACGGTGACAAAAAGGCGTAAAGAATCACGGTGGGAAGGGTGAAAGTAACTTATGCGGCGAAGAAAGAGCCCCGAGAATTAACAAAAATAAAAGGTGACGGCCACAACGCTGTTCTTACGGGGTGGCGGAGGGGCCAACCTTAATTAAAGGCTTTCCTTGGACTTCGCGATGCAATTTGCCTAAAAGACAAGAATTATTTTTATTGAAGTCATCACTAATATCGCTAGAGAAGGGGCCCGAAAAGATCGTCTATTGTTGTGGACAAATGGTTCTCTAATTGCGCGGTTTTTAGGTCGAATTCGTATAATTGCTTCTCATCAATTATGAAAAGTTTTGAATAGATTTATAATATAAGAAATTAATTTTGAAAATTTTTATCGTTTAAAATTAAAACCGTAATAAAATCTATTTTATATATTTTCTCTCAATTTTTACAAGTGTTCAATATTTATCGCTGTACTTATTCGCGGTAAACACTAAAAATAATTAAATGAATATGTTTTCAGGGAAAACATAGTACTGTGTAATTTTCGTTCATAATATTATAATAAGAAAAAAAATACACGATTGGTACAAGGGAGCAATGTTTATCTCAAGAAAAAATTCAATAAAATTTTAAAAACTTAATCAACATTTAAGTAGTATTAATTATCTTCCCTTTATTAATAAAAGTCGCGAACTCTAAGTCAAAAAAATTTGAGTGGAGACAGTTGTTCGAAAATCCAAGATTAGGCGAGGGTGTCGAGAAATTAAAATCATAAGAAAATAATTAAAGTCCGTAAAGAATTTATTGCGAGCTCGCCAAGATAGAGGCGACGTGATTAATTGGTTTTCCCGTATAAATTCGGCCAAAAGCAATAAGTGTCAATTTTACGCGTGGAGGTGGACTCAGAAATATTAATAAAATCTGATAATTAATGATTGTTAGAAAATTTTTATTTGAAATATTTATAAGAAAGTAAGTGCAGCAAAATGAAAAAAAATAGTACAGTACTATTTTAAAAGAATGTTTTCTTAAGAATCATTCTTCAAAAGATGCTAAACAAATAAAATTGTAACAACAGAACTAAGATTTCTACGCGTTGCTAAATATGAGAAAAAAACTCCATCAGTAAGTCACGTTTGCGTTTTAATATAATGTAATGTAATTGAGACCGTCGTGGCACAGGGGCACATACGTGCATGTGACTGTAAACGCGACTCTCTCTGGTGTCGAAGCAAAGTGCGGTGTTGAGTTCCGCCACTTAACGCGCAATGCTTCCAGAATTCGGCGGAAATGCGGAGCGGAATGTCTTCAACTCTCTCTGCCTGCCCTGTGCCACATGCAGGATACATCTGAAAAGAATCTGAAAAAAAAAGAAGAATATTGTAATGTATTCATGATCAACTTACATCTATTCTTTGTTAGCTTTATTTGCCATGTAGCCGCAATTTCAATTGAATTTCATCATTCCACTAAAGAAATTAACGCAATAAAGACGAACTATTGCGGAAGACTATATCTCCATTATATATATAAGTATAATAAAGAAAATCAATAAACTCACTTACCTACCTACTCATATTTATTGTGATATAAATTATATACTACATATCTAAATTTACATATTTTTAATAATAAATGGTGTCAATTTAATAATTCATTTAAAGCAATCAGTTTCAATTGTGGCCCAGTGGGGTTGAACTTGACCATTAATAAACGCAATGATACTTCAAAGTTAACCCTTCGCGGAGTGAGCGGTATAATCCGACACTTAGGCAATTTTCATCTGTTACATCTCAAAAACCGAAGTAAGACTTTTGAGGTTAATCACTTTGAATTCTAGTCAGAAATTCGTTTATAAACAATTAATCTTTTTAATTGCTTATAATTAATATAGAAGTACTTAAAATCTGAGCGAAAGGTATCTATATAGGAATTTGTGTTTTTGAAATTAAAATACAAATATTATAAATCAAAATACAATACAATAAAATATCAGGAGTATAGAGGATGTATATATTTCTTACTTTCCAAGTCAATCATGTAATATATAAGCTTATACAGGTATGTTATAAAGAAATGTCTTACATAAAACTATTGAAAAAAATTATAAGACATTGTTTTACACATAAAAATATAAAACGCCTAATTTACGATACCATACAACGGCTATTATGACTGTTACACACTTAAAAACACATAAAATACCGCCCGCCCTAACCTTTTTAATGTCTTGGCTCGCCCTCGGGGAAACAAAGAGAGAGAAAAAACTTTACAGAAAAAGTAGTGTGTTCTTTCTGTGATATTTATTATTATATTAAAAGTAGATCTAGGGACGGGAAGGAATTTCGCCGACGGCAAGCGGCCGATTACTAAGACCACCGAATTTATGGTCAAACTTCGCGCGGAGGCGACGGCGCGAGTTTTTATTATGATCAACCCAGTGGACCGTGAAAGCAAGTCGCCGCGGGGAGACGTAATTTCCATACCTCATGTCTGTTTCTGTCGCTCTGGTACTTTCTTAATAAAAGTTCCGCCAGAGTTGGCAATCATAACAATATTTGGTTGGCTTTGTTTTTTTACTCTTTAATATATATATATATATATATATATATACTAGCGGACCCGGACGCGGCTTCGCCCGCTTGAACTATACGAATGCTTATTAGATATATTTATGAAATTGTTGTTGAAAATATCTAACTAATTTAAATTAAAAAAATTATAAGTAAACGCAATCATATTAAAATATTAATAAAAAAGACTAAACAAAACCAGCTACATTATAAATATCATCAAAGTAAAATAAATATTTAAAAGAATTAAAATTAAATGTGTTGTGCTATGTTTTTGCAAGTGCATGTGGTTA
>JAAIXJ010000269.1:193686-317177 GCA_013403705.1 Heliconius hermathena
TAGTATATATGGACAATATTACAAATATGAGAAAAAAAAGTAACCTATGTTCATCCGAAGACCCTCAAGTATCTCTATATGAGTATTTTATCATAATTGAATTAGCGGTTTGGCCCTGATTGCGTAAAAGACAGACAGACAGAGTTACTTTCGAATTTATAATATAAGTATGGATTCTTTCATAAAAACTATTGTTTCTTGTGAGTGACATGAAATGTTAATTTTTTTTGTCAAATATAAATTTGAAATAATATTCTTCTATTCTTGAAAAATAATATGATATTTTACCTTCAAAATTTTTTATATTCTACGAATGTAGAAAAAAAAGCTTGATTTAAACGGCACCTAAGCAATTAGCGAAAACAAACAGCTAAGAACAAATTCCTTGGGAGGAAAAAGTCAAAAATAAACAGAGGAATTGTAAACTCCCCAGTCATTGGAAACTTTAAGTAAGACGTGAAAAATGGGAATATGAAAAGAAATAATTTTCCGCGCGAGTTGTCTGTGCAAATGAGCTGAAGAACAGCTCATGCGAATGATTGAGTGCTCGATGAAACAATGTTCAACTTTACATTTCTGGAGTGCTAGATTTAATCGATAAACAATTTAAGTTTTGAAAATAATCAACAAAATGTCCACTGTGCTGTTTCTGTATAGGTGCGTATAAAAACGTTATAAAATAGTTATATTTACACATTATTATAATTATTCAAGCGTCTTAATGGTTGGTGAGTTCTTGTCATACGATTTTTCTCTTTTCTTTATCCAGTATGTAGAATTGTAGGCAGAAAGAATATAATCCTAAGTCTTTTCTCACTTTCCACCGAATCTTTGAGGCATTGCGTGTTCTGTCAATGTCATCTTAGAGGAATTAAATTATATTCATTTCTTAAGTTTGGTATAATAATATTTTTTACTGTTTGTGAAATTTATATTTAGATTAATAATTTTATTATTCTTATTATTACTAATTTTAAGCAGACCACCGGATACATAGAGCTAAGGACTTATTTATTGCCGGATAATACTCGTACATTTACGCGGACCGACCGCACAAATTGAAAGTAAGTGCTTTACGGACCAGCGGTACTGTGGGACTTAACTCTCGGTAAATGCCATTCTATCCATTAAATCCCAGCAAAAATTACCGCATACTACTGGCGACTCGGTGGAAGACCAACCTATTGCAGGTGCCGTCGCCTTCAGAGTTCCCCGGGGTTTCTCTTAGGGTACCCGCAACCTCCTCGCCTTACAAGAGCATCAACAAAAACCTACCACAGTAGCTCCTAAGGTAGGGGGAGTTCAAGATGCCTGTAGTGCTATCTCCTACCACAACTTCTTTGGTGTTAAAGGTCTTGTCTCTTCTCACCAATTTGTTATTATATCTAAACTATCTTTTTAAAATATCTTTATAATAAAGTAAGTTTGAGATAAAATATTACAACATATTAAGCTAGAGGCAAACATTGTGATACACAAATTTTCATTTTTCCCGTAATATGGTCAATATCAATAAATACTAATTATCTAATCGTTAACCACATGCCATCTTTTTATACGTATTATATACATCTTTACTTATCATATTTTATTAGAGTGTATACTTTGAGCTCTTTACACTTATATGTGAGTTTACTGTGTACCATATTATTTTACAATGCTATCCAGACGATGAGTATTCATTTACTGTTAAAAATATTAAAATATCACTAAATATAAAATATATAATAATGTATGATGTTAGTTAGCTGTTAATTTACAACGCAAAACAAAATAAATACAGTTAAAAATGCAAGCAATGTAGCTTCACGCTACATTGCCCTCTGCCTGCCCTTCTGTATTTACCCGAACACAGCAGGACAGGCAGAGGGAACTTGTGAATATAGTGTTAAGACACTTTAAGACACCCATTAAGACACTCTTGTTCCCCGCTTTCTGCCGAATTGAAGAAAAGGGAAATTCGGGAAAGTGAAATGTTTTATTTATTGTTAGTAGATTATTATTTTGTAATGAAGACTAAAACATAGTAAAGATTTACTCACAAATTTAACCTGACGTCTCTTTTTTTTCTTTCATTACAGCCACCTATTGGTGAGAGGTTAAAACTAAAATTGTGTAATGTAACAGCGCCACCTGTCATTGAATAGTCCCATTTTTAAGCTACTATAAATTATAACCATGTATTTATTTAATAACCTCTAGCTTATATCTGAAAGCCTAGTGATGAGTGGGCCAAAGTAGCCGTCAATGGCGGCGGGTAAAAATAGCCCCGCCTGCAACTTTCACACCGATTTTGTAAGTAATGAATGAATGAAACAAGAATGAAATGTCTGTCCTATCTAACATATTATTTTATAGACACGTATATATAACGTAACTATTTTTTTTAATAAAATAATATTTCCATGTTATGTTCAAAGTGATTTTGTCTTCTTGCTTTACATATCCTACCTAAATATAATATTTTTTTTAGCTCCACGCCTAACCCGTACATTGCAAAATGGGCAGAGGGAACCTGAGTCTAAACCTAATGTAAAGATTTTTCTATGCAAAAAGACAAGGCAACAAAGCGTGGGGGTCACCTGGGATGGTAAGTGATCAACGCCACCCACGACTCCGTGTGACACCAGAGGAGCTACAGATGCTTTGCCGGCCTTTAAAGTAGAGAAAGACGCGCTTTTTGAAAGAACTCTATTCTCATAAAGTCACCTCCGTAGTAGAGCATGTATTTTATTTATTTATTCATAATAGATTACTAGACAAAATAAAACTTATCCTCATGTAGAATTAGATCGTTTAGATAAGAAGAAGAAGTAGTGATATGTTTTTAGGACGGGCGTAGTTTTATCAACGGGTCCAATGGTGGTTGGTCTACGGGTATGCTCAGCGATTTTAGGTTTAGGTGGTTCAGCGTATTAAATTTGAGGATTTCTTATTTTATGAAAAATATTTCTAAATTATAGAAAAAAAATGACAAATACAACGGATTGGTGGGCCTTTGCTCGTGAGTTTTTTTCTTAATAAAGCTCAAATAATATTTCGTGTCATAGAATCATTTAAAAATATCGATCTATAAATTTTAGAAATAACATCGAAATAAAAATATTTTTTTTATTCAAAATTTTATTAAAAATATATTTATTATAAGAGTAGATATTTTTAGTGTAAGTAAAATGACAGTTTTAAATGTACTTCAATCATAACAGTAACAGTCCCCAGTTAGTAGTCAGTAACAGCGGGCCCCTTCCCTACTTGCTCATTAGTTTCTTGAAATTTACCTCCCTTCCTCATCCGTTGTCCTCTTATCCGTCTAATCCCTTATTCTGTACGCCTTATAACACACTAGTGCACCATCCTTCTATTATCACTAATCTTGATCTAACCAAGGGAGTTGCTGACACCAACACAAAATTTCAATCCATAGTAAATGAAAATATTTCAAATCACATCCTCATCTATACAGATGCATCAAAGCTTTCAAAGAAGAACGGTGTTGGTGCAGCTTGCTGGATACCAAAATTCAAAATTATATTACAATATAAATGTCCTCCCGAATCATCTGTGTTTACTGAAGAGGCTGTTGCTTTGTTAGAAGCAATCCGGTTCACAGACTCCCACGAATTAAAACAGACTGTCATTTGTACTGACTCTTTAAGCTGCATATTGGCTATAAAGGGAAATCCATTTCATAGTAAATTAAGGTCCTCAATTATTTTAAGGATTCGTCAAGAACTGTACTCATGCTATTTAAAGGGTTTGGATGTTACTTTGGCATGGATTCCAGGTCATTCTGGAATAAGTGGGAATGAATCTGCAACCTCGTGCGCAAAGTTAGCCATCCAGTGTGGTAATTTAGATCATTTTTATATTTCGGCCCAGGATATGTTGTCTCTTGCATCAACTCATTTGAATGTGTCATGATCTGAATTCTGGGAATTGTCAAAATCTCAGAAAGGTAAGTTTTATGCTATTAACCCAATATCCCCAGGCGACCTTCGTTTTTTTCTCAAAAATTCACTGAACGGAGGATTATATCAACTATTTGTCGCTTGCGCCTTGGACATGCATGTACACCAGTGCACCTAGGTAAGATCAGGGTCAGGGACCACTCACTGTGTGAATATGGCTTAGACGACGGTTCCCCTCCTCACATACTTTTCACTTGCCCTAAGCTGATCCGTCCCTTATACGATGTCCTTCCTCATAAAGTTCCCCGCCCCCTTAATGTTCAATGTTTGTTAATGTGTTGTTATATGTTTAGTCTTCTATGTAAATTTTTATGTAAATAAATTAGATATAACAAAATTAAATTGTAACCTAACACCTTTGTATTATATTTCTTATTACTAACCCTCTGTGTTATGTATATAATGTATATATATATTTTTTTATAGATGAAGGCTACTTTTAACTGCATCTTTTTTTTTAACATGCATTCTCCTATTATGTAACATTATCTTTTTTTTACCGTACAACCTCCTTCGTGTTTTCTCCACACAACGTGACATTGACGAAGTGATATGTGCTCTACTGGCACGCTCGGAACGCCATAATCAAAGAACCAAACCAAACAGTAAAAAAAAACTGTTATTTCCATTAGGAGATTTGACTACCTTTAAATCGATTTCTTTATGTACAGCCTAACAGCCTGTGGAAACATAGTACTGTAATAAATATACTCTAAAACAATTTAAGAAATTAATGTCCTGCATGAGAGCTCTAATGCATCTGTCATTTGGAAATGATATAACAATAGCATCATGAGATTTTTTCCGGAGTGTCTTTATGCGAATTCTTTGGGTTTTGGTAATTTTAAACAAAGGAAAGAGAAATAAAACATTTTCGTAAATATACTCGTATAACTTTATATTTTATAACAAATATAGAATTACATACTGAAACAGTACGGGTAATGTGGATGAAGAAATAGTTATTTACAACAGATTTATTAAAGCTATTATTATAATAATTTAAATAATACGTTTCCTTAGTTTTAGATTATATACAATAAAATGTTTCGTACATATTACATTAAAATGTATTTATAAACCAGTCATAAATAAAGGCAGTTGATTTCTTAGTAACACCTAAAATATTATTTAAAAAATCTATTTACAAATACTAAATACGTAAATTTATATTCAATAAATAGGACGGAACAAAGTTTACAATTTGTATTATAGAAAAATAACGTCTATAAGGCACTCTGGATGACGAATGAAAGTAACATATCGATAGTTAATATGACGTGGAACTACTGTCGGGTCGAAGCTGCTTCGTTTGAACATCGTCGTAGGCAATAGTGAAAATACTCTTTTTCTCTGTTATTGGCAGCCTTTTTATATTGCTCGCTTGTTGAGCTAGTGTGCTCATGGCAATACCAGAGTCATTATCATCTACTTTCGATGTTATCCGTTTGGAAGTTTCTGCAACTGTATCTCCTCCGATATTTATTTTGGAAACGTGCACTTCTGCTCCTGTTTTTGTATCATCGTCGTAGTTCGTTGAAATTGATATACTGTGAGTCAGCGCACTTTCAGATATATCTTGTTTCTCTGGCTTTTTTACATCATCTTGATTAACATATATAGGCTGTTGTTCTGCAGATTGTCGTCTAGGAGCGGATGGTCCTCCTAAGTATTTTGGTATATGTGTTGGTTTTATATAACAAAGTGGATTTTGATTTTCGTATTGGTGTTCGTATCTATGTTCAGAGTGCTGTAGTAAAGGGTGGACGTCAGGTAACGGTCCCTCTGGAACAGGTGTAACTCTACCCTCCTTAAGTAAGCGCGGGTGGATGAAATCACTTTCTTTTTCTTTGTAGTTTTTTTTTGTCTCTCCGATTTGATTTTGGCTCTCTTTGCTGATTATTTTGCCATATCTCCCAATTTTATCTTTAGAGTCTTTCTCTTGGTCTGTTTTTATTTTGGAAGATCGTTTAGGTTTATCTGGCACAATTTTTTCAGATGTTGATGGCTTAGAATTATTATTCGTTTTCTTGTTGTACCATTGCATGTATCTCGGTAAGCTTTTTTGAACTGGTTTACTGTCACCTATTTTTATTGATTCACTCTCCACGTTTTTTTGTAATGAAGTGTCCTTGCTACTTATTTGGTCTTGTTTAATAGTTTTACTAGTTTTTTCAGGTTCATCTAAGTCTGTTATCATTACTGTTTTATTGGACTCGGTTACATGGTCGCGTTCTTCAGTTGATGATCCTTGCCGTGAAAATATTAAATTTCGTTTGTCTATATGTATGGGACTTGCACCATGATTCGAGCTCCTGTATTCATCCTCTTGAAGTAACTTTCGTTGAACACTTTCTTCACTTGTAGAAACTGTATCACGTTCCAATCTAGATTTTTTAAGTATATCTGAATCTACTTTATCGTCAAATGAATCTGAAATTTCCATTAATACTTCTCGTCGCAATTTTGGTTTCCTGTCACCATCTACTGGTTTGATTTGCGTGGATCTTACTGTTTCATTTTTTGAAGTGGTGACAGTACTCTTGGTTATATCACCATAATGCTTTACTCTTTCCTCTCTCTCATTAGTTTTACTTATTCTTACATGCTTTTCACTTTCTAAAGACGGTGAGACATCACTCTCTTCAATAATAGGAGTTTTAATTTTTCTTTTTTGTTCGTACACACGTATACTCCTCCTTGGATCTCGGTATTTATTTTTTTTCTTAGGTTTCTTCTTTTTTAACCATGCTATTTTTTTGGTGCTGTCCATAGAAGGTTGGGATTCATCTTCACTGTACGAATCATTATCGCTTCTTGACTTTCGTTTTACCTCATTTAATAAATGAGGATCTGTTTGAGTACCGATATGGCATTCTGTTTGGGTAGCCATAACAGAATGTCCAGGTAGGCTTTGAGTTTCCAGTTTACTTTCAACTTGCGATGCTGTTTCATGATTTTGTAACATTCTCTCTCTTTCTATAAGAATTTGATGAAGTAACTCATTTTGTTTACGTAAAGATGATTCTAATAATTCTTGATGAATTGATGATTTATTTTGCATTTCTAATAAGGCACTTTGTAAGTAATCTGACTTTTGCGGCACTGATCCCGGCACATCCGGTTGCAAATTTGAATATTCATGTAGATTTTGTTCTTGCGCCAGTTGCGACTTACGACCAACGCTTCTACCATCTTTGTCGTTGGAAATATCATCTAAGTCGGTAACTTTCATTTTTTCTCTCATATTTGTGGCTTCTTCTCCTTGCTCGCGAATAAATCTTTCCATAAGCATTTCCTTTCCACTATCCACAACAATGTATTGATTGTGCGGAATTAAAGTGACAGGACGCTGTTGAACGGGAAGGTTGACGTACCGTTCTTCTTCATTTTTACCACGTGTAACTAATCGTAAAATTTCCGTATTACCTTCTTTAATAAAGTATTGGTCTCTGCTCAAAGAAGACTGGCCATGTTTGTCAATTTCACGTTTTGATTTATGGTCTTCATTGTCATGAATATTTCGGTCACCCTCAGACTTGATATATCCTTGAACCTCTGAACCGCGCTCTATTTCATGCCTCCTCAACGAGTCATTTTCCTGTTCTTTACGTCGATGTATTGTTGCTATCCTGTCGTATCCATTTTCTAGGTCTTCAATATATTCTTTATGTTTATTCGCAAAGGCCTCTTGTAATTGCATTTCTTTAGTAAAAATGACATTTGGTCCATCTCTGAAAAAAATATATTATTATAGTTGCATCATTCAATCTTATGCAATTTAAAAATCTTTTATTTTATATGAATAATGTAGTAGTATTTTCGGGCTCAATTTTAGTCGATCTATGTCTTGCATATAGCAGAGTAGAAGGAAACTTGAGAGAGAGTCCCATACTTTCCGACTAGTTTTCGAGACGTGTTGAGCGGCGAAGCTCCACTCCGCGCTTTGTTTTGTAACCAAAGCAAGGAAATAATGAGTAATTATTAAATAAATAATCGAACCCACAAACGTCGTGTTTATAGTCAGACGCTACCACATTATAATTAATTAATTTGATATTTAAAAAAAATCACCTTTGACGAAACGATTGCCGCGTGTCATCATATTTATAATCATTATCAGTAGCGGCATGAACGAATTCCTGTCGTATGTCTCCTGGAGTCGACGCTGGTTTGTTTACATCTTTCCCACGGTAGTTCCTCTTATTGAATTTCCACTGAGTTGGTTTCGTCCTCAAGTCTGTTTGTTCTGCGCTCCACGCCTCCCGCCTCCTCCATTCAGGTGTTTGTATGGATTTATTTTCTATATTTTGCGTCGTCTTGTTTTCCTTCCCAACTCCCTTCTCTCGAACCACTAAGCGCACGTCGTCCTCTGTGGAGTTGACACGTATCACTCTTTTCCTAGAATTTATTAATGGATATCTATGTACCTATCTGTTTTTTTATTTTACTTTCTTAAATGAGATGAATTAAAAAAGTGCTTTATTTGGCTATTTTCATAGAAGTGATGTAAAATTGTGTGATGTTTTTAATTTGGTGTATATAAATATAAATAGCTAATAATAAAACTTTGCAATAAGCTTAATTGCGTTAATTTCATAACAAACCTATACATGCAATAAGTAACAGTCGTATTGTTTACATACATACGAAATATATAATATAATTAAATACAATATATACTATAGTATATTGTATATGAATCGTATAGAAACGAATAAAGCAATCTTCGTGTAGATAGACATTTGTGAAATTAAAAAAAGTACACTTTCATAATAATTCTTGTAAGTTTCGAACAAATATTATCAGTCTATAACCGAGACATTACAACATATGTGTAGTAATATAAAATATTAACATGCAAGCAAAAACAACAAAAGTTAAAAGATATTCCTGTTTACTTTGCAATAAAAATGGATATTGCTGTATTTGAGTTTATACGATTCATATATTATATAATTGAAATACATTAATTTATTAAATAACATATTATAAATAAGCGTATAATATCTAATGCAAAATAGTTAATACCTTGGTGGCATATATAACGGACAACCCTCACATATACAACAGCAAATGAGTAAAAGTAATACTAGGGCTATTAAAATCGCCAATAAGATTAATAACCAAAACAATAAACGACTTTCAGCTTTATATACACCCTGAAACAAAAATAAAATAATAAATATTTTTAATACGAATTTTAACATTTTTTTTTCGAAGAAATGAAAGCATTAAATATTTAGTGTCCTCGAGTGGGGATCGAACACTAAACCAGTCACGTTTACAGTCACAAAATTGTGCCCCTGCGCCACGAATGGCCTCAATAATATTATTATTTTAAATTGAATATTACCGAATTATCTTCAGCAGTTGACGTTTGTTCTTTATCTATTGTGGTGGATGAATAAACTGTCATGTTCTTTGCTAATTGCTCTTGCAGTTTTGCTACGTTGATAGCAGAGTTACCAGCCATACGAACTATAGCTATTACTACGCTTCTGAAATAAAACATTAAATATCAATATGAGTATTTAAAAAATATCAGTGTTAAACATATAAAAAATCCTCATTTTAGTGAGGAACAGAGCCAACCCAAATAGTTGTTACATGGGTGGGTACAAATAAATAAAATGCCTTGAAAAAATAACTTGTAAAAAAAGGTAAGTCTCGTAACTCATTTCTTCTACCGTAAAAAGTTTTGAGATTCTTGTAATGTCGGTTATTAATTTATTCAGTATTTATCTCTGGTTCTTCTGGTTCAAAACGCATAAACCTTTTTATTGAATATTTCTGTGGACTCAAAAAATAATTCAGTCTACATCTTATAGAGACCAAAGAAATATTAATATAATAACAGTCAGATTATATGCCAACATGTAATTTAATTCTAATGAAGAAATATTATGATATAATTTTGTCCTTACTTTTCTTGACTAGACTCTTGGCCACTCATATCTGATGTTCCTTTATAAGGTTTTATATCTACAATAGTAACTTTCCCTCCAGACAATGTACTCAATACCTCTTCTAATTTTTTCTTATCTGGATTCGCACCAGGAACTATGAACGACATTGTTCGTGTTTTACTTTCTGGTGGGTAAATCTTTACAGTTGTGCTTGAAAATAATCTTGGAATACCAAGGTCGTAAGCTCTTATAGTCAACATATAAACTTCGCTTTCTTCCTCATTGTCATATTGGCGTTTGCTTCTATATACATTTTGTTTCTTCGTTCTTTTTAAAGTTTCTAATAAATACAATTCACCTAAAAAATAAAAAAGGTTAATATATTTAAAAAAAATTATGTGGTATTTTTAGCAACAACAGGATTGAAAAATATTTTGGACAACTTATAAAAATTTGCGCATAGTGGGTCTCGAACCCGTGGAAATCTTTGAAACTTATTTATGTTGTTAGCGTTACTTATTAGTGTACTTGTTACCGGTAATCTGTATAACTTCGGTGTTTTATACAATACCTTGGCAATGTATAAAATACCTGGGGCGACCAGGCAATGTATGAAATAATATGAATATTATTTTCCATTACATGCCTTGCCTGGGTAATGAATATAATTTTTTGGCATTGTATAAAGTACCTGCTGTTCCACAGCAACGTGTAACAAGTTTATTGCCTTGCCTCTTATACATAAATTACCGTATGTATGTCTAAGACGCGAATAACGAAAGGTTCTATTTTATAGAGTACCTAGGCAAAGTATAAAATAAATAACATTTCATACATTACATACCCGTTTTTGGTATTCTATACATTGCTGAAATATTGTATAAAATACCGAATTATACAGATTGGCGGTAAATAAATATATATTTTTATAAAACTTAAGTGTGTACGAATTATACCTGTGTCTTCATTGATTGCAAATTTTCCATCTCCATTTCCTTCAATTATTTCATATTTTACTACATTATTTGGTGGCTCAGCGTCTTTATCAACTGCCTTAACAAACGCCGCTGATGTAAAATTATTTAAGCTTGGTGATAATACAAATTCATATAACAACCTTTCAAATTCCGGTGGGTTATCATTTACATCTAATAACTTAATAATTAATGGCACTGTAACTCTTAAACCTACACCGTCTTCGTCTCTAGCCTCTACTAAAAAATGCAAGTCTGGCATCGCTTCACGATCGAAGCCATGATTATTTGTTGCTATAGTTATTAGTCCTGAAATAGGATCTAGGTGTAATGATGTATTCAAATATCCTAATATGGCAGTATACTGAATTTTGCCAAACGCCCCCGTATCTACGTCGTCAGCTGCAACTTGCGCTACTCTCGTACCGGCTGTTACATTTTCTGGTATTTCTACGTCGTACGAGAGAGCTAAAAATACAGGAGGGTTGTCGTTGACATCGTTCAAATAAACAGTTACGTTTGTAACGGCTGATAAGTTCGTTGCTGGACCAAGTTCCTGTGCCAAAATCTGAAATAAAAAAAATCATTATAAATACTATTTTGATTTTTATATACAAATTAACAAAGCTTTTAACAAAATAAGTTCTTTTGTAGTGAACTTTATTAGAGCTTATTTCCAGATTCCAGTCAAACTTATGGGTGTGGGAAATATTACATACATGAGTCTAAGTGAAGGAGCTTGTGTACTCATAAATATATTATATTCATTGATTTGTGTTACGTCCAATAGAGAAATAATCAAAATCCTCATATGTATTAATAACTTTGATACAAAATTTATATTAAAATATAAATACTCAAATAAGGAGATAAAGGTAAATAATTAAAATAATAAAAAAATATATTTAAAAATAATAAAAAAATATATTAAAGGTAAATAATAAAAAAATATATTTAATTTTTTTAACTTCACGCTTCATCCTGCGCGTAGCGGGATAGGCAGAGGTAATCTGGGAGTCTATTGTTAAGATACTTTCGTTCCCCACTTTCCACTGCATTTTAAAAGCATCGCGAGTTGAGTGGCAGAACACAACCCCGAGGAGTGGGAATGAACCCACAACCTGTCGTACTTTCACTCACACGCTTGTGCCCCTGCGCTACGAATGGCCTTATATATTTAAATGATTCGATAATATAAATATACCTGAAAAATAACTGATTTTCTGGCTTCGAAATCCAGCATGGTGTTGTCACGAACTTTGATAATAAATTGTGCATGCCTTTCAGCGACTGTTGGAGATATTTCAAAAGTACCATTGTTACCAACTAGTGTGAGAGAGAACACACCATTTTTTCCTGCATCATTATCATTCACTTGAGGAATATAAGGATCGTTAAACACAAGCGCTGTACCTTGAGGAGCATTTTCGTCTAAATAGCTTATGTATCTGAAAATTTATTTAAAAATGTCATTGGTAACAATTTTTTAAAATGATATATAGATTTTTAACGTGTTTAATGTGGTGGTTGTGTGTACAAGAGTAAAAATTGTGTTGTATTAAACAGTTAATTTTAAGTTGTTTGTTAAGTTTAGTACAAATATCTCATTGAACATGTTATAAACAGTTTCTTTTAATGTAATTTTCAACATGAATTGTTATTTATCCTAAAAAAACAACAGATAACTTACGAGTCATTCTCAAAGTATGGTGGCGAGTTGTCACGTTCAGGAAGTATAAATGCGAGTTGTACTGTTGACGACATCGCCTCAGGCTCTTCTCTGGAGAGGCGCACCTCTTCAGCAACTACAGTAAGAAGTATTGGAGCTCCAGCATGTGATATTGCTGCAATGTCTTCAATTGGCCTTTCAAGTGTCACTTCACCTGCAAAATAAATAAATAATTATATTTTTGGACAAAAAAACCGACTTCAAATAGAAGACTACCGTTACTTTGTTATGAATTCCATTGATAGAACCTAACTTATGATCTGTTCTGTGCCATTTTGTCTATTAGGATATCTCGGATGTTACTGAATGCATACTAGAGAAATCATATTTTATTTCAAGGTTTTACTACGACAACATTCCATCAGGTTACATTAGAAGTTCAAACGCAGGTTAACTGTTAAAATAATCATTTCTCCAACTTTCGAGACACAGTGTGTCAACGCCGCGGTTTGTAAATTAACTTCTTCAAAATTTTGGAAAATAATAAAAAGTAGCAGTTAACAAATAATTCATAATTATATCATAGATAATATAAACTTTTTTTTTTCTCTCAATAATTTTTTTGTTTTTTGAATGGCTCAAATTTTAAATTGACGAGAGTCGACTGTACAAAATAATAATATAGAATATCGATTGTCGAGATTGTAGGAAACTATATTATTCTTCGTTTTATTTACCTATTTAATATTTTACGCATTTTAGTAAACAAACCTGAATATATGTTGTTCGTCAATATTTAATTTCTAAAGAAAAAAATCCAATAATTATATTTTTTCTGCCATTTCCTGCCCTCTGTATACGTTACCGTGTACTACGTAAACTAGGAAATATTTGTTATATGTATGTCTGTAAGATATGAGAATGCGTACTTTAAATTATTTAAGAAGATTTCCAATAGATGGCGCTACATTACAAATGTAAAACCTTTAACAATTTTACATTTTATATTGTTAACAAATATTTAACTGTCTGTATCATTAAATATAATAAAATAATTTGAAACTACGTTTCTTTTCGATCATGACATATTTATAATCGCTTCCTTCGATTTATGTTTTAATAATAGATTAGAATTGCTTGTGCTTTCATAGAAATAAGATATTATGTTATTTCTATATTAGGCATTTGTGTTCGCTTATTACTATCGAAAACAAGTCCATAATGAAGCGAACATTGTAATTTGTGGAGATTTAGTGTACAACGGCGTTCATTAAAGCAAATCATATTCAATGGAGCATACAAGACAAAACAGAGGTATTTAGTGCCAGAAAATATCTCTGTGGCACCCATTAGAAAATATGTTGAATGACAGCAACACTCACTTAAGTTTCGCCAACAATAGGATATTATAATGAATCATTAGGTACTCAGGGCAAAGGTGTTATGGGATAGATACAGTAGGCTGTATGTAAATTTTTAGAACAATTTATGGATGCGTGTTGAGTTGTAAATTCAAATCTTTATTGTTAAAATCTACATCTTAACATTAGGTTCTCTGGTTCCCTCTGGCTACCCTGCTAAGTGTAAAATACAGTGTGAAGCTAAAAAAATATAAGTATTTTCTGATTGTGAATCAATAGACAAAAACGTTACCTAGATAATTAAGTTTTAATCTTTCAACCAAATTTCGGTGTTAAAATATTTCTCATAAATTTTACCAACGGTCCTAAAAAATCCGCAAAAACATGGAGTCGTTACATACAAATAATTATTAGATTTGTCTAACTCGGTCGTGTCGCCTGTCTGTCGTTTGAGTGTCATACAAAAATCGTTTTTCACTCGTCGCTTTGAATAAAACATAATACCCTTGTAATGTCTTTTACGTCATTGTATATATATATGTTGGTTTTTCCTAGAGGCTCGTTTAAAAGATATACAAGTTGTTTTTTAATCTCATCGTAAAATATTTATAAGTTTTATAATACAATATATTTAATGAAAATTCACTGTACGACGAATGTTGAAAATATTTTGTAATGTTTCGAAACCACGTTGATATTGTAAAGATATTCTATTGTTTAAAAGTTTAAGCATATAGACATTAATTTCAGTCTACTAGGTCTATGTAGTATACGGAAGATATTAGTAAAATAATAGCCTGTTTTAATTTTTTTTATAATTATTTTATAACATTTGAAAAAGAAGAATCGATAAAGCATCGAAGAGTTGGTTTTTAAGCACAAATTTCACTTCACTCACTTAAAATGGTACTTCATACCAGAAATTATATTTATTGATCACAAACCATCAGTCGTACCAAAATATATATTTTAAATTTTAAACAAAAGTTTAGCAGAAACTGTGAACAATTTTTTTTAAATATCACATTACGGACATGGCCATCTGTATTTCAAATAAAAATATAGGAGTACTAACGACACTGCTTCCTCATCCATGATATTGTTGATTTCACACTGTTTTATGAGTTACGAAATGTAGCCCGCAACTTCGTTTGCGTGGATTTTATTTTTAAATCCCGGTTTTTCCTGTAAAAGTAGGAATTTTGTAAAAGGCTTTCTTAGTGCTATCTACACTCCTCAAGGGACCTATATACCAAATTTCAGTATTCTAGACCCTAAGTGCCCTAAGTGGGCAAACGGAACAGTTTTATATACATTTAAGAAAACCAGTCATCCACACCTTTTTGTATAATAGAAAGAAATCTATCACGATTTATTTACCCGTCAAGAACGCTTGCAATAAAATATAAGTCTTTTCCGAATAGCTTTACCGAGAGTTTGTCTTTGACATGCGATCCATTGGTAACTTCTGAAGCAAAAATACGATATTGCGATTTATTTTATTTATTTCAACCATTAGTGTTCACGCTGTATCCCATACACAGCAGGGTAGGTTTCTGCCTACCCTCGGGAACAAAGTTAACAAAGTAGCTAGTTTCCTTCTGGAACAAGGTTCAAGACACTTTGTTCCGCATTTTCTACCGAATTCTGGGGGTATCGCGTGTTGAGTGGCGAAACTCAACGCCACGCTTTGCCTCGAACCAGAGCGAAAAAATGGAAATATAAATTTAAAAAATTATTTCCTTTTCCTCGAGTGGGGATCGAACAAACAACCAGTCGATTCTACACTCACACTTTGCGCCCGTGCACCACAACTGATCTCTAATAAGATATTTTTCTATATATTAGTTTCTAATTTATCTCTATTGGAAAATATGTGTAATGGAACCAATTAAATTGATCGAATTGAATTTTATTATGCTTATAGAAATTTTAAATATTATAAATACATGTGGAAAATAATACCGTCTGTATAAAATCTAACATTCGTATTCACTATAGGATTTTGCAAATCATTATCATTCAACGGTAAAGTGAGGCGTATCTGTGAAGCGCAGTTCTAGCGCAGTTGTCGCCAGTCGGCGCTGTAGTGTGTATTGTCATGTCCCCCAGAGGACTATTCACTAAGTGTCCGTTCGTTATGAAAACTAAGTTAAGGCAGTTGGATTGTTTTCAATAGAGTACCTTGTTTGCGTTTATATGGAAAATTGTATACTTTAAAATTGACAGTAAGATGTTTAAAGATATACATTTATATATTTAGTAGAGTTTACAAGAGACTATCTTCTGCCTGCAACTTTGCTCTTGCGGTAAAACGTAAATAACTAAGAATTATGTATGACAATGACATTTATTGTGTGTCATTCATAACTCCGCGTCCGCAGGTACAGTGGGTCCGCAGGTACAGCGGGTTTGATATAATTATTGTTATATAATATTGCCTATATACAGCCTTCCTCGATAAATTGATATCCCATTAACACACAAAAATTCCCTTCGAACCAGTGACTATACAAGTAGCATGTTCAACTAACCAAAAACTTCAGAATTTACATATTTAATCAAAAAAGTATATAGGTACATATGTAACATTGGAATAAAAATATAATATTTTTGTTTTTAGCTACATGAATGCAATTTGGAAAGTATTTTAGTAGATTAAAAATATTCTTCTCGCAAATAGCAGCGTAGGCCGAGGGAACCTATTTTATAATTTGGTTTTTTTATATCTTATTACATAACAAATAGTAAAACAAAAAAAATGTTTAAAAATCTATAATAATCTATATTTGGATCTATAAATATGTGTAGCACTTATCAAGCACGCAATGTATTGGTATATTTACTTCACAAACAATCGTGGTAAAGATATAGTGGTTTCAGTACAACGATGATTAACCTAAACCTGACAGTCGTTATACACGTGAACTTTGTAATAACATAATCTTATTACAAAGTAACTCCTAACGCGTGTCATAATTATTATACTTTGTCACTGTCGAACATTATGTCACGTACGTCTCGCACAGTCGATAATAAAAGATAGTCATAATGTGGCTCAAGAAATGAAAATATTAATAAATAATAATTCATTTCGCTGAGTACAAATTGAACCTACAACCGCCGCGCTTAGATTCACACACTTGTGCCACTGCGTCACGAAGGCCTTGATGATGATGATGATGAATAAATCAGACACTAAGTTTTATGAGGCCAGTCGTGGCGCAGCGGCGCGAAGTGTGACTGTAAAACCGACTGGTTGTGGGTTCGATCCCCACTCGAGGAGATAACATATTTACCTAAATTTATATATCCATTTCTTCGCTCTGGTATCGAGGTTAAGCGCGGCGTTGAGTTCTGCCACTCATCACGCAATACCTCCATAATTCGGCAAAAAGTGGAGAACAGAGTGTCTTAACACTAGGCTCCCTCTGCCTACCCTACTGTGTGCGGGATACAGCGTGAAGCTGATTTAACCGATATTTTTTGGTTCCTATCAAACATCCGGGATACATCGCGAAGCTGATATTAAATTTTATTCCTCACAATTAATCTAGTACAGTGCGTTCTTCTTTGTCGCCGAGGCTGTCCGATACCCCACCTTTAACTTGTACAATTCTTTGGAATACTCAAGCTCCTTTCCCAGTAGAAACATTATGTTAAGCTCGTTATCTAGCGCTTTCAATTTAAAACCTCATAATTCCATCTGAATCCGTCTGATTCAATAAAGGCTAAAAAGCTCTAAAACGTAATCTGATTTTGACACTTGGGAGATTTAAATTTAAAGTTTATTTTGGCACGAGTATAGTTTAATTACTGGGGAGTTCGTCAGTTGGTACTAGAAAATAAGCTGAGCTTAGTGGTTAATTGTCAAAGTTGGCGGTTACAGTTGGATTTAATTTTGATAAAATGGGTGAAGCTACTATCTATTGTGCAAACTAGTGAGTGAAGTGGGTCACGCGATGTGGTGGCGATAAAACTGGGGTCAAAAGCCATGATAAGTAAAAAGGACACCTCGCGGAAGGTTGACGTTGTGCTGATCTTATCAAAGTAGGCTGTATTCACTTAGCATTTAAAATGACCAATGGACATGAGTGTCCTGTCCTTAATGGAATCTGTTTGAGGAGAATCTTATAATTATGAGAAACTCTTTTAAAAAAAGTTAACAGGATAACTAAGTAAAGAATATGCAACATTTTTGGAGAATCTCCTAAATTAATAGGTACCTACACAAAGTAAATTGTTCATATTTCTACCAAGTAATAGAGGTTCATGGCTGCACTTTAAGTTAATAATGCAGAATATTATTTACAGCACGTAGTAAAATGTGACTATAGCGAGAATTGTGTTCAATAAAACACATGTTTTATTACGAAATATCGTAAATTATATGAGGATAGAGTGAAATTGAAATATCGCTCGCTGAGAGGGCGTCGACCCCACATTAATAGGTAATATAAGTGGAAAATTATGTAAAAGTTAATAGTGTATGTATGTATGTTTTGAAAAACAAAGTTTTCACTGATGTTGATTTTAACAAGCCAGAAACTATATTGGAAACAGAAACTATATGGGAGTTTTAAAAAGGGAAACATCGCTATGCTAACTAAGTTAATATCGCGGTGTTTTAGTGTTTATTTTTTATAAATTAAAAAAATATTAAAATGTAAGTGTAGTGTTAAAGAGCGTTTCATATAAGGGTTCTTTAAATTTTTAGCTTTAAAATGCTTGACATTTGGAAAAGTGAATAATATTTTCATAACAAGTAGCTAGTATAAGTACTTGAAAATGCACTCCATTTAGTTTAAAATACTGAAGATTGTCATAAACATAAACGCCATATGCAACATGCAAATTTTCGCAGGAAGCTTACGGTCGGATGAATTTTTAATTGAAACTTTATTTCCTTGCGAGAGATTTATATATAATATAGAACTATATATTATTACAAATAAAATGTCTGTAGGAAAACGTACTTAGCAGAGTAGTCAAAGAGAACGTAATATTAAGGCACTCCGCACTTCGCCTTCCGTCCGTTACTGAGATACTGCCTGTGGCGTTACACTATTATTTTATATTTAAAATAAACATAATAATTCCACAAAAGTTTTAAGAATTTTATTGGTCCATAAGTTGTCTCATTTTCGAGATTATCAAGCGATTCAGACAATGCCTGGTAGAAATCTGATAACTTACCTTCTCAATATCAAAGCAGTTCATTCAAATTTGCTCTAAATGTGCTATAGACATGCATTTTACATGAAACGTTACAGGGATAAAATTTAAATGAATGTTATCGTTTGCTGCATAGTGTGGAAATTGAATTTCCCCACATTGGATAAATGTCCCATACATAGTCCTGTTCGATACGTTACAAATATCTAGATTAAAGGAATTTCAACTGTGTATTATATTATAATTTGAAAGTTTAAACGTATAAATGCTACAAGTTTTTAGGAAAAACTACAAAGAAATTAATTTAATTATAACAAATATTCAAATATATGAATCTTACATACCAGATGTCTCGTTGATGTTGAAGAACGGTGTGAACGGGTTCCCTTCAGATACAAGGCCGTATCTGATTTGCCGAGGCGCACCTTTATCGCCATCTTCAGCACGAACTTTCACTATCATATCACCTGGCGCCACTTGACGAGGCAAGTGTGTGATGGGTGGCGCCGATGTGAACACAGGAGGCATATCTTGGACGTCCTGGACAACTACGACGATTTCTAATCCAGCTATATTCCGAGTATCTTTTCCCAGTTCTACGTAGGGATCCTGTAATATATAAACTATATTATAAATATCAGCTGCTATTACACATATGATAGCTGTAACTGGTTTTATTATAAAATTAGTGTCATCAGATCAATTTAGTAGAACATTATTACAGAGAAATGCATCTCGAAATGTCTTTCGTCGTCTTTATCAGATGTAACCAGCGCTACTTAAAAGTAACGAATATTTAAGCGACCGTTATTTTTATGATTCTCATTAATGCATTCCAATGGAGCACATTAGGCTTTCGTAGAAAACTCACCACAGCTAATAACGTTAAGTGATACATGGACTGCGCCTCGAAATCTAAGGGGCCGACTAAGAATATTGTGCCTTCCGTGTTCTCTGTGGATACACGCCGCTGTCTTATTGCGAAGAGCGGAGAACCCTGCATAAAGAGACAATGAACACGTGAAAAAAGGTTTTAATCAACCTTTATGAACTAGTTCTTCCATACAGGTTATATGACCTAAAACTGAGAATTGTTTGACGTCTTCGCAAAAGAAAAGAAAACACCAGAAACATATAGTTAAAAAAATGTATTTATATTATTAAAAAGACGATAATTTTATCCTATATTTAATAAAGCTTCTCATTTCTAAATATATGGTAAACGAAATCAAACCATATGAAAATTGTTATCTCAATTATTTATTATTGTTATATTCCTTTAGTATTTAATTACAAAATAAACTTCACCTTTGATAAATACCTATAACTTTGACACAAAGTTGCATATTATATGTGCAAAAAATAATTTACGAACCTAAAACATCACATGTACAGCTCAACTTGATATTTAAATGAGCAAAATTCTGTATAATAGTTAATCTCATCACGTAGAGCCCATTTTAAATTACGGTGTGCGTAGGGACACGCTCGATCATTATAAGTTTTAATGGACGATAAAAGGCATTTTTCCACAAGGTACTCAATAGAACCGGTAAGTACAGTATAGTTGGAGTAGTTACATAATATTATGACAAAAAAATAAAAATAAAATGGAGGCCAGTCGTGGCGCACGGGCACAAAGTGTGTAGGTATATAAGCGCGACTGGTTGTGAGTTCGATTCCCACTCGAGGAAATGAAATATTTATATTAATTTATATTTTTTTTCGTTCTGGTGTCACGGCAAAGCGCGGCGTTAAGTTTCGCTACTCAACAAGCAATGACTCCAGAATTAGGTGAAATGTAGGAAACGAAGTCTTAGCACCAGATTCCCTCTGCCCTGCCTAAAGCTGATATTATGACTTAATGAGCTATATAATCATACACATCGTCATATTATTATAATATTTTTTAAAATAAATTATTAGCGTATAATGGCGTATTTGATATCCATCTTATGGAAAGATTGTGAGTTTAAATCTCATACAAGTAGAAGATGCATACAATACAATATGGTGATGTATGATTCAATCGAGATAGGCAAAGTAAAGCTTTGCATTCAGATATCGCATAACCCATAATTTTTCTAATGTCACAGAAAGTGGAAATTAAAATGTCAACTAGGTTTTTTGTTATTATTTGTCTATTTACCTAATAAATATGAAATATTTGAAATGCAACGTATGCTTAAAATTATGCTTATACATGTATTATATTGATTAGGAATAAAAATAACATGCTGATGAAGCCGTAGTCTTTTCGTCGTAGTCGTATATATTATTAAATTATGTCATATAATTTTATCTTATCATATTATAACGAAGAAAATGTTCACTGTTTTTTTGCGTATTTTTGTTCTATACTAAAACGATTTCGAAGGAATACGTACATATATATAAATATAATATTTTACTAGACCTCAAGGCACAAGTGCTACTCATTAACCACGAACTGTGAGAAATTTAACACGCCCCAAGACTTCTTAATGCTCTATAATTGTGTAATATTACGTTACCGAGAGCTTTTGTTGTTAACTATTTTGCCTCGGTCAGATATATCAAATTTGAAATATAGATAACTGGTAGGTAACTTGTATGTAGACGTTTGATGGTTGATGTAATAAGGGCACTTATTAAGTTGGTAAAAATGGTTTGAGGTTTGTTTCTTCCATAAAATCAAGTAATGTTTTTATTCTTATTTTATTTAGCTGTTAAAAGGTAAGACTATAATGTAGCACCTATAAGATCATCTTAATATTATTATTTTTTGCGTCACGCTGAATCCCGCACATAGCAGGGTAGGGAGAAGAAATCTAGTGTTAAGACACTCCGTTTCCCATTTTTCCACGAAATCCTGGAAACATTGCGAAGTGAGTGCTTTGTCTTGACACTAGAGCGAAAAAAATGGAAATATTAAATATTATATAATATATCATTTCCTCAAGTGGGAATCGAAACCACAATCTGTCGGATTTATAGTCACACTTTGTGCCCTTGTGCCATGACTGTCATCTAGACATTAAAACATGATAAATGATTTATGCCAGTGAAATTCCGTCAACGAGATATCACGATGAAAATGAGGTCTATTAGTGGTGGCAGCGAAACCTCATTATGTGGTTACAGGGAAATGCGTTCCGAACATGCCGATAGGTAGGAAACAACATCAAACACAATAAAGTTATTTTAAAGTTAAAATAAGTGATATACCTGCTTTACCAAATATTGTTGTAAATGTAAAAGAAAAAATATACAATTTAAAAATCAATAATGTCTGTCTGTACACACGAACACATTGGATCAGCATTTTTAGCAGATTTTTAACAACATTATCACGCTAACCTACTCTCAATCTCAACTTCGCTTAAATAAAATATAATATACCCAAAGTTCCAGTTCCAGTGGCTTCGGTGACAGCGGATTCTTTCTCGAAATGACAATTTCGAGATCCGTTCCACGTTTGGCGTCCTGTAACAATAAAAATTCTAATCAAAATTGTTATTTAGATTTTGATTTATTTTTATACCGTATTTAACTGTATTTGTATTGTATAATACAAATACAGTTTCACAGGGTAGGCAGAGGGAACCTAGTGTTAAAACACTCCGTTCTGCACATTCCACCGAATTCTGGAGGCATTAAGTGTTGATGGCCGGACCGCAACACCGCGCTTTGCCTCGACACTGGAGCGAACCCACAACCAATCGCGTTTACAGTCACACTTTGTGCCCCTGCGCCACGATTAGCCTCATATTTTTTATACATGATTTATAGAAATATATTTTTTATCTCTTAAAGGTCATAGCAGTTAATTTCGATTTCGTTTCCGCGCGCGAGGGTGCACGTCATCATCATCAATCACCTCACATCACGCCGCAGGCTCCTATGCTTCATTTGATGACATCAATATTGCGAAGTGCAGATATTGGCAGCTTCATATACTTGTATCACATAGTTACTGGCTGATAGTGTTTTTTGTTATGCCTGTTACACAGCTTGAGTATTCCAAATTATGATACATATCCTTTGATAGGGTGATTACTTTAGTAATATATTAAAGCCACATCATATCTACTAGATTAGTTTGAGAATGGAGAATATTTCAAATTTAATATTTTATTTCTAAATATATACCCAGAGTTTCAGCTTATAAAACAGAAACACCTTTTTAAATAACATAAAACAATAATCCAATTTTGAAGATTTTGAAGAAAAAAATTTGAAGTAATATGTATAACATGAAAGTAAACTTGAAATATAAATTATCTAATGTAGCTACATACGTTTAAGCATACTCTTATGAACAAACATATATTATAAACATTCTATATTATTATAAGTAACAAACAATCATTTTTACACTTAATATGTCTTACCTCAGGAACTAATATGATGCCAGGCTGATGTGGGAATATCGTGTCTCTGGGTGTGGTAGCGTTAGTGCCGGTTATGGAGCATGCGATTCTGGCACTCCTGCCTCGGGTGTTGCGAGCTGACAGCCTGAAGTCTACGTAGCGACCCGGTTCCAGTCTCCGCAGTAATATCACATTAGCCTGGCACACTGAGTTGTAACGCGTACAGGGGAGTGTCTCTATACCGATGTCGAGACGACCCATTTGTCCTGTGGTCGTATATTTTATAATTAGATATAATAAAAAGAAATTATTTAATGCAATAAAGAAATCACTCTTTTATTTTTATTTTGTAAATGTTCACAAAATTTTCCTTGCTAATGATAAAATGGTAAAGTGAAAATTCTCAATATCTCTAGAATTTGGGGAACGGAAGTATCTCAACGGGATCGGACAATAAATTCCCTACTTCCCTCAGCCTACCCTATGTGTGGAATACAGCCAAAAAAATTAAATATAAAGAAACTTCACGATAGTAAATAAATGATTAGGTATACCTATAAGTTCAAAATGCAGCGGATAATCAAAGTCGGGATCGGAAGCGCGGACGCGGTAGATGACGGCTCCGACGGCCGCGTCCGCCGGCACGAGCACCAGCCGCATCAACGTGCTCGGGTCGAACACCGGGTCGCCGCCGCGCGCCGCCGCGCACAACGCGAGCAACACCAGTGCCGCGGTCAACGTCATCCTATCAAAATATATACACAATTTAAGTTAAAATCAAGTAAAATTTTAGTTAATAAATAATTATATATAATTATATAAATGTTTACGGAGTGTCTTAACACTAGGTTCCCTCTGTCTACTCTGCTGTGTGTGGGATACAGCGTGGAGCTGATTTATTTTCATTTTATAATTAATTAATGTTCATCAAAGTAAATTGTATTTAGCCATAGTGCAGTGAGAGAGAGATGAGAGTGATAGTTACATTTTAAATGGAAATCGAAGTTTTTAAAATTAAATATATTATTAGTAGTTACTTTTCAAGTAAGTGAATAGTGCCAAGTTCGGGTATGAGTCAATAGTCTAGAAATGATTTAATATTAATGGATGAGTGAATTATTATACAAAAATAAAGAAAATAATACTTTATAACTATACTTATGTGAAGTTGTGAAAATTAATATATCAATGCACATGAATTTGCTGGAGGTTCGATTCCCATTTATGGGAATCATTATATTTAACCTATACTACAATTTCCCTAATTTTATACAACTAAGCTAGAAATTGTTTCGTATTCGAAAGGGAATCGGAGGCGTAGTGTCATAACACTTGATAACTAGACACTACATTAAGATATCTACCCAAGTAAAAAGTATTTATTTCTATGCAAGAAGAATTTTCTTTATTTCACGCTTATATTTCCGCTTTAAAATTTTCTAACTATTAAGAAAGTAGACGTATTTTGCTATAATGTAGATCGTAATCATGTCACAAAGATCTGAACCGTTAAGCCATTGTGTACCTCCACGCTGTACAAGTGCAAGGAATTTACTATTATTTAAAGAGAAGGGTTGTTATCCTATAATGAAAGTATAGTTTTGTTCGTCATTATATAAGGGTAAGGTAAGGTAACGGTTGTGTTATTATAGGTCAAAGTAAACATTGTTACAAGAACTTTAATATAATACGACAAAATTAATATTTTGCGTGTGAAAAGAGTAATGTGTTTTGGTTTATTTTTCTTATTATTCAATATTATTAATTTTCGCAATTAATTTAGTTATTTTCATATTATTTTAAATAATATGTGTATTTGTATTTTCTACAATATACTGATAATAAAATTAAATAGAGTAGGTTTATTTAAGGCATTTCATACTTAAATTGAATAATAATTATTTAAGTTATCTCTCTATGAACAGTAGGTATTACTAACGTTAATATTATACGACGATTCTCAAAGACCCAATAAATTCCATTAATTAAAGAAGATCAGTTTTACAAAGAAGAAGAAGTTTCTTTAACTTAATTTTTTATTGTACCTATAGTAAGAATAGGACAAGCTGTGACTCAAATTATCTATAAGACGAGGAATAGAGAAGAGATAATAGTGAACACAATTACGTATAAAAAAGCAGAATATATAATCTAAGACATAATCCCACGAGAAAGAGGGTGCTTGTGTCATAGTCGAAAATTTTTATAATTCGAGAGGCAGTCGAACCCACAACCGTCGCATTTACATTCACACGCTGTGCCACTGAGCCCCGATGGCTTAATGTAATTGTTTTGAAGTGAGGATGAGATACCTCTCATCCCAACTTCAAAACAATTTCGCATCTCATTCACGCCGTAATACTATATGTATACTACAATACGTTTATACATTTTGTATGAGAAAATAATTGTAAATTCGAGCTATTTAAAAGTTATACAGTTTCACGCTGTATCCCCATATAGCAGGGAACTTAGTGTTATTATAGGGAACCTAGTATATTGAAAGCATTGTGTTCCTCCATTATAATAGTCACTAATAGGTAAAAGTTTAACAGACTTCAACAAGATTATTAATTTTACAGTATCAACTTACACATTATAAAACATCACATTATAATAATGTAATAATTACATCTATTATAAATTACGTTTATTATGGAATACCACAATTTCTAGTTGCGAAAAGGGAAATTATGAAATCTCTCGCTTCTGTTATAACCAGGAAACATCCACTTTATAGCTGTGTTATAATAACTTGCTTTAAACTCAATTTCGTTGAAACCCTTCGCCCTTATACATAGTAATGGACCACGTCTGTAGAAATACGTCTATTTTACATAAATAAAAATATTCTAATATATACAAAAAAATTTAAAAATTAAAAAAAAATCATAAGAAATAAAAAAAAGTGTTTTTTTAAAAAGTCATGTACATAAATGATCTTGGGGATTCTTTCAACGTTAGCTCGTAAACAACTTGAAATGTTGTAAAAAATATACAACATTGTACTTGTAGCTAATACCGGAATACTTTATATCTTATATTAGCATACAATACCGCCGTAGCTATACAATTAGCTGGTAATAAAACGAGTATGAATTTTAACTGACAACCGTTTCGCGTGAATAAGTAAGTCAGATACGAAATGAAAATTAAATAGGCACAGCTCGCTAGCATTTTCCGGGCCAAAGGTTGGGCAACCCTGTCACGAGTTCTGCTGACACCCCGCGTATCAGTTTAACGTATTAAACGTGCAATGGCTCATTGAAGCGAGGTACGGCATGACGGAGGTTTCGCAAAGTGAGGCACGAAGTGAACATTCGATTATGGCCAGCTATTAAGTAGAGTGTTGCAGTTTTTATTATTAGCAGAAACTATAAACTGTGTAAATATTTATTTACATTTATATTTTCATTTCTTCGCTCTGGTGTCGAGGCAAAGCGCGGCGCTGAGTTCCGCCACTCAACACGCAATGCCTCCAGAACTTGGCGGAAAGTGGGGAACGGAGTGTTTTAGTACTAGGTTCCCTCTGCCTACCCTGCTGTGTGCGGGATACAACGTGAAGCTGATTTAATTTTTGAACTGTGAAATGAAAACACTATATTCTTACTTATATATGATATCGTGTCAAATCTAAAATGGCATAGTCATATGGTGGGCTTTAGAAGTTTTATTAACTAATGCTATTAAACTAAAAAAAATATTCGAAATATAAGAGATCCTTTTAAGTTTTCATGATAATTCACATAATAATAAAAAAAATTAAACTGACAAACAATTATATAGAACTTATCGACAATACATTGCGAACTATCTCAAGATACCTAAAGATTATACTTATCAACAGTAACAAACGTGATCTGCGCCAGAGGCGTTGAATATATTTCTAAGATGGTGAATTCGCGGTCCTTATCTCAGTTTTGCAGTTGTGCAAGTAACAAGTTCACTGGCACTAGAATGCCAAGTTGGAAAGTACCCTTCTAGCGTAGTCTCCCAACAGCGTCTCAACCAGTCGCCGAGATTCAATTGCATAACTTGGTAACAGCTGTTACGTTTGTATCATACTTGATAACGTAGTGTTACATATACGATAGGGAAGTTGGTTTTATTTGTATTATCAGGAAGTGCAGGATTATCTAAATATGTGGCTCAAATGGATGCTACGACATTTACTTCATTAATCTTTTGTTTGTTTAGTTTAAAAACTCTACACTTAATCATCGTACTAAAATATTAATTTTTATGGAATGTTTAAAATAATTTACAATGTGAAATATTTGTTTTACTAAATTCGTCTGAAGCACTTCATGTCGAGAAATCTACATAGACACACACCTAAACAGAGATCTTTGTTTAAGTGCAAGTTGCCTCAATATAATATAAACGAAATTCATAAGATAATTTTTTTTTGCAATATAAAAAAACAGTTATTACTTTTAATTATAAACATATCAAAAAAGAATGTAGATATATAAATATATCTTCTATCGCAACAACATCAAAATATCGTGGTCAGTTAAATTATGACTGCGCATTCCAGCAAAAGTGCCAATTAAACCCGTTTAGGTCGAACAGAAAAGCAATTACTGCCATTCGATCATTTGGAAAACCAAGGGAACGTAATTAAGAAATTATTATCCCGCCGGTCCGAACCAAACATGACTTTAGGAGGCAGCATCGATCTTTGTGTAGATCAGAGCTACAGCCAAACTGTACAGTACGAAAATATTAACGTATTTTTTGAAAATATTTATATATAAAATGTTTATATGAGGCCAGTCGTGGCACAGGGGCACAAAGTGTGACTGCAAAATTGACTGGTTGTGGGTTCGATCCCTACTCGAGGAGATGATATATTTATTTACATTTCTTCGCTCAGGTGTCGGGGCAAAGCGCGGCGTTAAGTTCCGCCACGCAATATGCCTTCAGATTTTGGCGGAAAATGGGGAACGGAGTGTCTTAACACTAGGTTCCCTCTGCCTACCCTGCTGTGTGCGAGATATAGCATGAAGCTGCTTTTATTTATATATATAATGATAATGCTGTAGAGATGGCGACTGAAGGTTTGTAATTTCTATAAATTAATATTGTTTCTACAGTCGTGACTATCATTTTCGTATTGTAGCGGCGCGGTTTTTTATTGCTTCTCATTTTGCTTTAAATCAAGAGTTTATCAATGTAATTCATATATTTTTAAAATATTGCTTATATTAACAAAAATATTTTGTATAAACATGTCATATATATTTAAATTTAATTTTAATTTCTTCACTCTGCCTCCGCGGCAAAGCGCGGCGTTGAATTCCGTCGCTCAACATACAATCTCTCTAGATTTTGGCGGAAAGTGGCGAGTGGAGTGAAGCTGAAAAAAATAAATAAATATATATAAATGACGAAGGCACACAAGTGTACCTATATAAGAATCGGCCATATTACAGATCATATATCACTGTATAAAAGGTAATCTGCAACGCCACAACACGAGTAACTAGGTGTTTCAGTCTGCGAAGTACCATTTATTTTCTTTGATCGCAGGAATCCTGTGATCGACGCATTTATCATTGTCGATTCAAAGAAGTTTCTGTGATTGGCGATTTCCACAGGGCAAGAGCAGCGGGGGGCAGTGCAATGGTCGCGGCACGATGTCGTTTTGACCCCAGAACCACCATATAATAAAGTACGGTGACTCTTGGTCACGGAGAGCTATTATCATAATACTAGTTATGTATATGACCATACCATCGACTTTAAAACAAAATATAACTTTTTAATTCGTTCAATAAGATTTAATTTCTTGGCGGTAAAAGATTCCGCTACTTGTCACAGGTATTTCTAAGCTGGTAAGTTTTCAATATAAATGTTGTGACTATATTGTACTAACTTTTTCTTAAATATTTTTATGAGAATAATTAAGAAAAAGTTAGTAACACTACGACTGACTAATATGTCAGTCAGTCGTGGTGCAGGGGGCAAGCATTTGACACAACAGGTTATGGGTTCGGTTCCCACTCGAGGAAATGAAATGTTTAATATTTTCATTTCCTCGTCCTGGCAACGAGAGCCAAAACGCGGCGTTGAGTTGCGCCACTCAACACACAATGGGGAAAGTGGGGAACGGAAGAGTCTTAATGAGAACGGAATGTAATACTAGGTTCCCAGTTTCACTCTGACTACTCTGCTATGTGCGGGATATAACGTGAAATAAAAAATAAGTCTGGGATATCAGCAATTTTGTCATTTTGATTCTTATAAATGGCGATTCTTATAAACCAATTATAATTGCCAGTTGAAATATTATAAAAATTATAAATATATCACCTCGTAATCTTAAATTTCCTTTCTTATAAAAAAATTAAAGATTTTTATTCATTTAGTTTTATTGATAATTGATGTTAGGGATTCCGGTTGTCATTTGTAGAGTAGAATATATTAATCCCATATTGGGTGAGATTACCAAATTTCGTTTTATTATAATGACATTTTGTTTCATAATACGTATCCATATTTTATACTATATGTTAATACGAAATAGTGACAGTGCATTCGATGCATCGCTTATACTATATTAAATACTTTATATGAAACAAATTTAATTTTAGGAATATACTTCAGATAATTAAATAAATTGAATTTGTAATAAAGCTACGTAACTAAAACCTCGAATATTGCTTGAAAAGAAAAAAAGTTACTATTACGTTAAGTTTTCGCTTGGAATATTAAGAGCATGAGAGTAAGACGTGTATGAGAGTAAGAGTAGTGAGTCCGAGACACTCGAAAGAGTCTTTATATCTAATTTTACAGTGTTGGGTCACTCCACCCAACATGATTAGGCACTTATAAAATAAAAGAAATTTATTTTAAATAATGAAGCTTCTCAACATCTCTCTCGTTATCCCGTAAAATGCGAGGAATGCGTGAAGCGAAAACACTTATTAAACAAAAACGAATAGATATTATTTTCAATGGAAATTCAACTTCACGGTTACGTTACGCTACCTTTGTTCCACTGGTCAACAGTATCGATTTGCCGTCAATTTTACTGTATGTAGGCTACCTACATACATATTAATAAAACAAGTGGACTCGGTTGGTACTAAAAAATCGATTTTACCGATGTTTTTGGTTCCTATCATATTTTTATATACAATTGTTAGTAGTATCTATATATTTAAAAAAATTAGAAACATATGAGTGTGAATAAATACAGTGTATACTACTTCCAGTTAGTTGAAAATAAAAACAGGCCTCAATAATAAGTTTACATTATTTGTAAAATAATACTTATAAAATATAGGGAAAGAGATATTTTGCCAGGAAAAACGATTGTTGTGGGTTGAACCTTCACTCAAGAGATTGAATTATTTTCATTTTCCCATTTTGGAAAGACAAACGCAACATCTCGATTTTGCACAGAAGAGAGTGTGTTGACTATGCGGTATACAAAGTGAAGCTGAAAGGCTATCGTGGCTCAGTTGCACAAGCGTGTGACTATAACTGTGTGACGGTTGTGTTAATTAATATTGTCATTTCTTCTCTCTGGCACCGAGGCAAAAGCGGAAGGGAGTGTCTTAACACTAGGATCCCTCTCCCTACCCTGCCATATACAGGGTACAGTGTGATGCTAAAAAAACACAATAACTTTACTTGTAACAAGATTATTGGCACCATATATAAAATACCTGTATAATAGCGCTTTAATTATTGTCTTAC
Source organism: Heliconius hermathena (assembly GCA_013403705.1). Taxonomy (NCBI): domain Eukaryota; kingdom Metazoa; phylum Arthropoda; class Insecta; order Lepidoptera; family Nymphalidae; genus Heliconius; species Heliconius hermathena. The sequence goes on from JAAIXJ010000269.1 coordinate 224,805, forward strand.
TTCCTACTAATTCCTCTGCTCTCGATAATTAGGTAGATAAGCTTTATAGAGTGGCCGTAATCTCGGCCGACTTATTAAGGTCTATAAACATAGTGTTTGACTCCCTGACCCCTATACGGTGGTATCGTGGCGGTGTAATCTGTACAAAAAGTTAACTTTATAGCAAGGATCACGCGAACTGACCCTTCGACTTGGTTACGTTACAAACGTATAAGGCGAAGTTGACCTCGATACACTTATGGAGTTCGTACTAAATCTGTATGTTGATAACGATAATTGATGTGTCTGCGTTTTGGTTATAATTGTATGTGAATATGAAACTTTTTATGTTTTATATTTGTATTAAAAACTGTTGCCTCACGCAAACGCACTGCCTTGAAAAATTTGGCGAAGAGGGGGGATCGGAGTGTCTGAACTCTAGGTTCCCTCTGATACCCTGCTATATGGGTAATAAAGTGTGAAGATTATTTTAAAACTTGTTCACTCATGTAGTCGTACTTGTACCTATTAGAAAATAGGATAACTAAGAATTGGTATAATTATGTTTCTCAGCCAATATTGTAATATAAAAACCTACAATAATTTTATTTAAATTATTTTAAATAGTATATTGCTATAAATATATCCCTTAATCTATAATACAATTTGCTGAAAAAAAAATCGAGACCTTAAAGTTGTGGGCTTAAACTTCTAAGATATTGTGTAATTTTTCTTATTTAATCCTACACACAAGTATACCTAACAATTCATAAATAACTAATTTATTTTCAAAATATGAAAATTATGTAAATACGAGCACATTCAAATAATCCATCAGCCTACTGTGCGTAGTTGCGTAATAAGAAAAAGGTTAATCAAGATTGTTTCAAAAAAACGAGACGGCTTTATATATTGCCCAGAATTAGGCGCGGTACTTTATTACTATGGTGCTCTACAATGGCGTCCTTAGAGTTAGAGGCTCATTATAAGAACGGCTTTGAACCTTTTTTTAGTACCTATATTTTGCGTGTTTTAGTAATTTAGGTCAATATATTTTTACTTTTTAACAATATTTTATAAGCAATATATTTTTAGTTTTTTATTTTTTATTTATAAAATTTGGAGCTCTTAAATTAAGTAGATTGGAAACTGTGTTAGCGATGGAATAATTTTTAATAAGCTGTTTAGATTTGCTCATTAAATGAGAAATAATAAATTTTAATATTTCCAATAGTCTTTATTTAATAATATTACATCAACTTTAACAAAAACTTCAGTCAAAAATTTATTATACAATATCTACAACTAACAAGGTCTAAATTGAACTAGATTAAATTTATGCAAATTAAACGCGGGTTCGGGCAATCAAAATTGATAGATTCATCAAAGCATATTGTTGCTTTTCTATCATATACAAATTAAATTTATTAGTTTTATAAATAAGAGTAACAATTCTCTTTTCTTACAAATATATAATACGTATATTAGCTAGGTCATTTATTTCAATCGTATCATCATAGTTTAAATAAAGAAAAATTTACGCATAAAAAATATTATTTTTAGTTTCGGTGTATTATTGTATTTTGGGGCCAATGTCTGCAATCGTGACAAGTTGTGGGTTCGATTCCCATTCGGGAAATTTAAATATTTAATATTTTAATTTCTTCGCTCTGGCGTGGCGTTGAGTTCCGCCAGTCAAGTACACTATGCACTAGGTTCCCCCTGCCTACCCTGCTGTGCGCGGGATACAGCGTGCCGCTAAAATAATAATAATAATAATTGTATTAAATGTTAATATTTTAAATAGACAGATACTATTCTTCCGAATATACTAAAATGTTATGTAAAGTAGTTTCAATCAAATATCAAACGATATTTTATAAGCAATATAATTTTATTTTTTATTACCTTAGAAATAGAACAGAATGACAACATAATTTTTAATTGGATAAATCATAAATCATTTTAAATGCTCGATATTACAATCAGCTAAACAGGCTATTTTAAAGATATCGTAGGTGGTCTAATGAAGTACCAATAAAATATGCTTCCGATACATTAAAGTCGATTACGGGTAGTCGTTATCGATTTTATGTAACTCACCATTGATTAGTTTGTCAGCGATTCAACGATATTATCAAATGATATTAAGCAATATATTTGCATATATCAAGCTGTAACAATTAACATTTATTTTAAATTATATAAGCTAATTTTATCTATGTTCTATCTGTGTGTAACATGGTCTTAAAAGATCGATTACCTTTTACTTAAACAATCCTTAAAAGGCTAAAATGAAAATAAGTAAAATTGTAAAGAGTTTTTAATGCATTTTATATTTTATTGGCAACTGATATTTCTATTTTTATACTTACATATACTAAACAATAATATTTCGTTTGTGACACCCACTGCACTAATTCAATTTGAAAGTAAATGAACGTTCTCGATACTAAAAAAAAGATACTCAAGTCATTGTTGGTTCGTTAGAGGTACATGTAGCCGTACGCGTGGACCACTTTCTCTAGTCACGTCTTTATCTAAATACGTACGTTGCGTATATTATCTGGAATGTTTCCTCTTGATTAAGTCGATTTATTTTGCACGAACGAATCGACCTACATACAGCTTTTTCAATAGTTACCTATAATATTTTTACAAAAATATTAAGTTAAATCACCTTCACGCTGTATCCCGCACACAGCAGAGTAAGCAGAGGGAATCTAGTGTTAAGACACTTCGTTGCTCACTTTCTGCCAAATTCGGGAGACATTGTGTGCAGGGTGGCACCAGAGCGAAGAAATGAAAATATAAATTTAATAATATATTTCATTTTCTCGAGTGGGGATCGAGCTCACAACCAGTTACGTTTACAGTCACGCATTTGTGCCCCTGCGCCACGTTGTCCATTTTTGTTATATCATAATTATTATATTTTTTGTTTAATGTATACTTCTTGGACGCGGTTGGTGATATACCCATATATGGTAAACTTACAAAACAATTCCTTGTATGCTCCATAACAACATTCTATTACATACTACAATGGTAGATTTGGAGATGTCCAAAATATCCTATGACATTTATATCATAATATAATCACATCTTTAGAACTAGCATGTTTTATTTGCATCATAAAAATGATCACTAGTTTATAAAATCTTCATTAAAAGAAACTTGTCTTCAAAATAAATGTCATTTAATAATTAATAGCTTGATTTGACGTATTCGTTAGTTAACTAAGACCAATTAAAAAATCGATAAATAATCTAAATTTTAGCTTTAAGACTGTGAGGGAAACCGAATTATAACGTTTCTCACATATTTTATTTTTATATTTTTATTTAATTATATTTACACCAAGATTTCTTATAAGCGGAGTTTCTTAACACTGGGTTTCTTCTGTCTATCCTATTTGCGAGATTCAGTTTAAAACCTGAATAATTTATAATTTTTGCAAGAAACCAACTTCAATCGGATCCCATAATTAGAACCTAACCAAACTTTCATCAAACTACCCTTTCGAATGCGATCCGATCCTTTCTTTATATGTATGTGATGTTTTCATGGATAACATTGTCAAAAATGGACTTAAAATGGATGGATTTGAAACATCAGCTTCTAAATACAAAAAAAAAACATCAAAATCAGTTCACCCAGTTAAAAGATCTGAGGTGAACAAACATAAAAAAAATAAACGAATTGACAACCTCCCCCTTTTACAAAAACTTTAAAAATAGATATGTATATGCCTAATATTGCTCATATTATATTGCTCATATAATGTAGATATATCATCATATTTACATAAAGGTAAATAAAATAAAGGTTTCATATTAGAAACGTTTGACGTTAACATTTTCCTGTTTTCAACGCCATTACGATTCCACATAATGAGTGAATTGAGTTAATCTAAAATAATTATTTATCTACACAACGCGGTCTCTTTGCTTTCCTAATATGCACAACATGTAATTGCAAAGTGGCTATAAGTTTACACAAACTACATGGGAATTCGTGTTGCGATATTTGAAATAAGTTGTTCTTCCAAAAAAATATATACCTAAGAGTAATTATTTTAGAATTCCTGACTTCATTATATCAATTTATCAAATAATTTAGCTATGACTATTTCGAGACCAGTAGTAGCGCAGGGGCACAAGCGTGTCACAGGTTGTGTGTTCGATTCCTACTGGAGGAAATGAATATTTTCGTTCCTTCGCTCCGGCGTCAAGGCAAAGAGCAGCGTTGAGATCCGCTACTTAGCACACTATGTTGAGATCTGCCACTTAACACATTATGACACCAGAATTGAGCGTAAAATCGGAATATTACAAGATCCTCCTCCCGTATGTACCTGCTACATGCGGGATACAGCGTGAAACTAAAAAAAGCAGCCATTATTTAGCTGCAAAGATAATATGAAGACAGATGGCTGCTAAACGAGTTAACAGTTACACAATCGGTCCATATTGTTGTGTAATTGTTTTTTTGGCCTCTCAATCTCCGCTTTGTTCAAGTTAAGAACAATGAAAATTCTGTCCATTTTCTATTTACATTTTAGCTTATCTATGGAGTAATATAATTTACAGTTGTATCTTATATGTCGTAACTACTAGCGTACTACCTGGCGAGGTAAGGCGCTTATTATTCATGATTCCGTACTCAATATCGGTAAGTTATTGATGCAGAATTAAATAACAGAACTTTAGTGGCATCGAACATTTGTACATCAGATGGTAACAATAATAATACAGCCTTCTTTGTATTTTGAAATTTGAGGCCAGTCGTGGTGTAGGAGCACAAGATTATGGGTTCGATTCCCACTTGAGGAAGTAAATTATTTAATGTTTTCATTTCTTCGCTCTGGTGTCGACACAAAGCGATGGGTTGAGTTTCGCTAGTCAGAACGCAATACCTTCAGAATACAGCGGAAAGTGGAGAGCGGAGTGTCTTAACATTATAATCCCTTCCATATGAGGGATACAGAGTGAAGCTGAAAAAAAAAGATTACAAATCTGCTTCTCTGTCAACTACTCTAGTAATATCCTTAAAATATTTCGAACGCTATTGAAAACCACAAAAGTGGTTACGTATATAAAAAAGTGTTGATGTTTTTCTTGTCGATACAAAATAATTAGTGCGTAACCAGTATTGATAGAATCGGTACGTCGCAATCGGGCTCAAATCGTGTTTGAGGGTAGGCCGGTCGGTCGCCGGTCGCCCACAATGCTTCTTTGATGTGTTCAATTACGCGATGCTAACTAGACGCATTGTACACTCTGAAACAACTAATTGGATTCGTTCGGTCCTTATTGTATACACCAGAAACTGTATATTGGTAAAAAAAGATTTATCAGTTTTTTTTTCTACCTCAATTGTATCTCTTTTTTTTGGAGCATTCATACTAACACCGTTACTACTGACATTAGATCACGTACATGTTGTAAAAACGTAAATACGAAAGTTTTACCTCTTGTGCCACTCCAAGGTTGGTATTACTTAAAAACTGTTATTTATTTACATTTCAATAAAGATTTTATGTTATTTGAATATTTTGGACATTTTGCGTTGAAATTGATTCCACTCCACTCTTCAGTTAAGGTTTCGTGTAATTAGCTTTCTAAATCAAATTTACTTCAGCATTAATTCTATTATAAAAACACTCTTTGAAATTAAAAACATAACAAATAGTAATATTTAATTATTATATAAAATAAATAACAAATAAATGAACTATATATTATATATCTACGCTGTTATAAATTTTATATGACATTTTAAGGATCGTGAGAATACTCTAACAGAATGAAGGGACATTCCTTGTTCTATATATAGGCTTACAATATCATAACTTTCAAATTTGTTGACCAAAAACTATTTCGACAATTATTTAAAATATTGAGGCCAGTCGTGACGCAGGGGCACGAGGTGTGACTGTAAAATCGACTGGTTGTGGGTTCGATCCCCGAATCGAGGAGATGAAATATTTACTTAAATTTATATTTCCATTTCTTCGCTCTGGTGTCGAGGTTAAGCGCGGCGTTGAGTTCTGCCACTCAACACGCAATACCTCCAGAATTCGGCAGAAAGTGGGGAACGGAGTGTCTTAACACAAGGTTCCCTCTGCCTACCCTGCTGTGTGCGGGATACAACGTGAAGCTGATTTATTTATTTTATTTTATTTAAAATATTATATTGAAATTGCCTTTTGATATTGTTTAATGATGATTACATTTAAAAAAATGTTTAATTCTGTCGGCAATACAATAAAAGAGTTTATTAAAAGGACGCACTCGTTATTCATCTTAGATCGTTATGTTAATTTATGGAATGTCTAAAACGAGTTTGAATTGTGGGCGACCCACGCTGTATAATAAAGGAATATTGTCTATGTTTCCGGGCTTAGCTGAACAGTGAACATCCATCTCTATTATTAGTACCAGTGATTTGTAATTTATAACTGTTTTTGATATACCTATTTTGTTATTAAAATTAGTGTTGCGTCTCGACTATGATAAACTATCACAAGTACTTATTACTAGAATTTTAATATAAAAAGTTCATAAAAAGATTGAGAATGTTAAAATCTGATGTTAATCCCTAATGGACCCTCAAAAGGTAAAAAGGTCCCCATGTAGGTAAGCCTCACCCTTAATATACAAATAACCTCTTTAATGGATGGTCGGACCCGGATGTAGAAGAGTGTTGGTACCGGCGGTTGTATTGAGTGATTTTTTGTTCAATATTTTTTTGTAAACGAGCTTTAGATCGGGAATGTAGATTATACATGAAAGAGATCAATCAAAGGTATTTAGATTTAAGAATTACTTACGTTGGGAATATTAGCATAGAAGAATACTTATACTTTATTTTTTTAAGATTCACCTTGTATTCCGCATATAGCGGGGTAGGTAGAGGAAACCTAGTATTAAGATAGTCCGTTCTCTACTTAATAAAAATACGATACGAAAAAAAGATATTTATAGTAATATAAAATAACTACTTTTTACTTAAGGTTAAAAAAATTGGCATTCTTCTCTAACATGTTATTTATTAGCAAGCAACTCCCAGTAATATTTTAAAATCGTCTTCACATCAACGTATATCAGATAGTTCAGATTTAATGAAGGCAAGTCAGGATCGTTACGTTGGACTCGTGTATTATTAAACCTAAGAAGGAATGCTGGTTGAACCTAGGTCACTAACAGTGAGGTAGCACGCGAGATCGTATAGCTTATGGGCCCATAATTTTGACTGAACTGATGCCTCGATGCTGACCGTTACGAGATCTTAGATTAAGAATTCAATACTAATCGAGGTATATTTTAAAAGTACTACTATTAAAATTGAGGCCAGTCGTGGCACAGAGGCACAAAAAAATATCGGATGGTTGATCTCCATTCGAAGAAATGAAATATTTATTTAAATTTATATTTCAATTTTGCTTTGCACTGGTGTCGAGGCAAAGCGCGGCGTTAACTTCCGCCACTCAACACGCAATGCCTCCAGATTTCGGCGGAAAGTAGGGAATGGAGTATCTTAACACTTAGGTTCCCTTCACCTACCCTGATGTGTGCGGGATACAGCGTGAAACTGATTTGATTTACAATTATAACATAAATTATTCCATCATAATATTCACTGTTATGCAAGCTTTTAAGCATATTACAATTTTCCTATTATCTCCAAAGTGGAATATCATTACATTGTTCGTCTTTAGAACCTTGTTACCGATAGTCATCTAACCTATGGCCCCTCATAATCACAGCGAAGACCCGTCATTTTTACCGGCGGGAGATTATTGTTAGTTTTTGTCGCTTTATTACCTTCGTGGTCAAGTACTCCATGACGTGAAGGCCAAATTAGACAATTTTAGACATTCATATAAAAGATTCTTTGTTCTTAAGTAACTATGCGAGTTGTATCAAATATTATTTATTGAGACTAGTCGTCAATGGCAATGGCAAAAGCGAGTGACTTGAACTTGGGTTTGATCACTCGAAGAAATTAAATGGTTAATATTTTCTTTCGGTTTGGTGTCGAGGCAAAGCGCTGTGTTAAGTTCCGCAACTCAACATGCAATGCCTCCAGAATACGGCGGAAAGTGAACAGCGGAGTGTCTTAACAATAGGCTCCCTCCGCCTACCCTGTTACATGCATAAATAATGATTATATTTTAATAGAATAACAATTCCCGTGTCTTGTTCATCATTGTTTAGTTTCGTTTACAAAGGATAGTGAGCGGCTGTAATAAATACTTATTATTGGGAATGGGCTTGTCATCGTAAGGTACAATCAAAGGTAGAGGTGAGTGCGCCCGAGGCCATGTTCCCACTTGGATTCAGTTTGTATATGTTTTCTATTAAACCTATTACAGAATTTAAACATGTTTCTTAAATTTATATAATTGCTAGTTCCAATTATTTGCACGGGCAGTAAATAATACTTAACTTCGTATTAAGAATAATTTCACATAATAGTAAAATATTCATTACGGAATCAATATTATTATTAGTACAAAAAAAATAATAATCATACTATCTCAATATCGTGTTTGCGAAATACAGAAAACACATAAGAGAAAAATGAAAAATGAATTATATTTATATACATATATATTTGAAGATAAATATATAAACTGATGTATTTGAAATACACCAATGAAACTGGTCGTTTCGTAGTAAACTACTAATTTAAATTTTCTATAGGGTCTTATCTATAATGGATTTTAACACGTTGTCTGAACTTGAATGGAGAAACGTGTTAGATTCTTCATAAGATCCGAGAGAACGACACGTCGGAGCAGTCACTCATTAGACCCGTCTCGTGCATATTGCGACAGGATGATTTAAAAAATTATAATTTATGGTTTATTTGAGTGTCGAAAGAGGTACAAGAGGGACGGTATTGTGTGGGCGGGACTAGCTGCTTGGGGATTGCTTCTTAGGATGCAACGTAGCTTGTAGTTGTGTTACGAATCGTTTGTTCGTCACAATAAGTTTATTAATTGTGTGTGTTTGTGTGTGTGTTTCTATTGTTATTTAATATATTTGCCCGTTTATCTCAATGAATGAATTAATTATATACACTTTCTATTGATTTCTTTTGTACTCTTTTAATTAATCTTAATTTGGTGATGGAATTTTATTACTCGTGTGTTCGATTTGTTCTTACAAAATTTATATTCACGTGTGGAAATCAATCAATCGAGTGGGGAAAATATTTAATATCTTCATTTCTTCGCTCTGGCAACTACGCAAAGCGTTCAGTTCTGTTACTCAACATGTAATTCATCCGGAATTCTTTGGAAAGCTGGGAACGGAGTGTCTTAACGTTCCCTCGATGTACCCTGCTATCCGGAATACAGCGTGACGCTAATAAAAATATATTAATTTGTAAATGTTCATTTTGCAAGCTTTTAAATCAAAAGAGAGATTGATAGTACTGCTTCTTGTTTGCGTAATTTACTCTGTTGTTCATTAAGCTTTGCTAGTAAGTCACATTAATATAAGATAACATTCCTTAGAATGACCTTATCTAATTATTAATAATAATCCTAAAATGTAATATCGAACAATAATCAATTCAATTAGCAGCTCCGCACGGCGCCTTCCGATTTCTGTTATTCGGAACGTGGACGCCAAGATACTATTACGATTGATTGCTATAAATGATATTTGACCTTTTGACACTGGTTGGATAAATCAACTTGACTTGTATTGTTAGTACGCAAAGGAGGTTTCGTTTTGATATCGTTACCAATACAAGCAGTCACGATTGGTTACAAAAAATGTTTATTATTATTTACTTAACGTAAAAACTGTAATATCCTACCACTATATAATAGACTACCACTTTTTATGCGATATTGATAATATAAGTTAATTTTGAAATATTCATTGTAAAAAAAAAAAGATTTATAGTCGTAAAAATAAAAAGATTTATAAAATTAGATGTGTTTCATCTTTCATTCTTTCATCTAATTTTATGAATTACTTCCGCTTTTAATTATGTCGCATATTTGGGTTTCGTACATGGATCAATAAACGTGATCAAAATCCTCATCTTTCGCCTTCATGGAACGTTTCGCATGAGAGGAATAATCACAATAATAATTATTATATTTTATAAACATATTATAACATTTTATAAGTTATTGCAGGCGAAATTTATTTTACCATATCTGCTGTACGGAAGTTCTGGCTATGAAAGACCCCGCCTTTCATTCTGACATAGCAACATATCATATACTTTTGTAACAAAAGGTAGGTACACTAATCAGTTAGTACCGTTACTTTATTATCAATTCACAATAATACTATGTAATCTAAGAACGTAAAGTTGACTATACCAAGACCACGTACATATAATTGGTTCTGCCTATCTTAAGAACACAAAAACCACCTGCTTATCAGAGCTAGCGGTATACAACAATGATATAAAAAGTTAACTGTTACTTATTGTGCCCACAACGATTTCGGCAAGTAACCACGAATACGGCGAGTCGGTTAGATAAGAGCGTAAAAATATCGAATAAAATATCGATTGTATATCGAGATCCTAGTCGTGATCGATAGAGAATCGAAGTGTCACGAGTGGGGTTGTCGACCTGGGGTCAGGGTCGGGAATGCTCGATCGTATGCGCGAATATTATTTCACTGTGGTTTCTTCGATGAGTGTTCTTATGTTGTATATCTCGTGTAACAGCTTCATTGTTATGACGGACAGACAGGCTTGGAATTTGATATAGAAATGTCATGTTTGAATCGTGCACATGTTTATTTACAATTCAATTTAGTATTTAAATATTTTTTTGCTCTGCGCGTTATCCAGTATTATATAGTATGATAAGTAAACAGAACCTAGGACATCCTGTTTTTAATGTTTCTTTAGAATTCAAGACTGTGTCGGCGGAACTGGCGGGAATAAACGCTAAAGTATAATAATAATTTAGTGAAATAAAAATAGTTCGTTCATTAAACCTACAACAATTGTGTTTACAGTCAGATACTGTCTCACTGTACCACAATTGTTTTAGTGTCACGCGTAATCCCACACATAGCAGGACAGGCAACTCTCTGCCTGGGAACCTAGTGTTAAGATATTCCGTTCGAATTAAGACATTTCTGTTCCCCACTTTCCGCCTTTTTAATTTGTATTTGAATGTTCTTTAATCATAACATCCTTCATATAACTTAGATGCATATAACCATTAATAATACATTATTCTAATTAATCACTTATTCAACAATTTACAGTATACAACGAAATATATATTTCTGTATGTAACAAAATATATATTACTGCACTATGACTTGAACTCTATAGAGTATATTAAGATAGTATGATAAGCGATAAGCAATTCGTTCTCTGTCATGTCGACTCGAAGTCAAGTTGAACGCCAATTTCCGAGTGAATGGTACCAAATCACCATAAACTCATCTCGATATGGAGTTGAGAATAACGGAGTATTCCCAATAAGATGACGTATACAATTTATATCCGACCTTTGTCTATTTTGGTATTCAGATTAAAGTCCCATTTCTATTATAATGTCCGCATCGATTACGGAATATGAGTTTTTTTAGTAGAAATAGTAACGTATATTTTTTTTTATTTGACAGTTCATTATTGGTTAATTTGAATTTATTTACTAAATTTATTTTATTTTTAAAATTATTAATTTCATTTCATTTTGAGGCCAGTCGTGGCGCAGGGGCACAAAGTGTGACTATAAAACCGATTGGTTGTGGGTTCGATCCCACTCGAGGAAATGAAATATTTACTTAAATTTATATTTCCATTTCTTCGCTCTGGTGTAGAGGACAAGCACGGCGTTCTGCCACTCAACACGCAATGCCTCCAAAATTCGGCAGAAAGTAGGGAACGGAGTGTTTTAACACTAGGTTCCCTCTGCCTACCCTGCAGTGTGCGGGATACAGCGTGAAGCTGATTTATTTTATTTTTATTTTTAATTTCATGATAGCAGTACTGTAGTTATATGTTAGAAATTATGCTCTAATTCCGTTTACACTCAGGATGACTGATCTATTAATATTTTTAGCAATAATAATATGGTACACTGAACATGTTACTGGTAGCTTTCTGTAATATTGGAAAATATATATCTCTGTCGTGTGTCATTAATCACATCTTTTCCTTTATTAAATTATAATATAAAAATGCATTACGAAAAAGAAATAAAAGAAATCTCTTCTCTCTTTAAATGTTTTTTTGAATAATTTATCTTAATAAGCTGTAAGCAAAATTGGTTAAGGTAAATATTGCATTGCAAGAGCAGAGGTTAATCGCGAGCCTAAAGCTAGAGTTACACCAGGTAAAGCTGTCGATAGATAACTTACGTATAACGTTATATGAAAGTTATGTCTGCAGATAATCTTAAAAGGTCACCTCTATATTAACATTGGTTTATCATAAGATTGTTTGGCAAGTTTTTTAAGTTAACATATCGATTCTTTCATAGTTAAATATTTCAGATACGTTTGTATGAGAGAAACAGTAAATATTTCTTAATAATTATAATAATAATAATTTGTAAACACAGTAACAAAAAAATACTATAATAAATACTTCATAGAATTTTATATATAATTAAACCTTACTCTTCATTTATTCATTTAATATAAATATCTTGAATCGTAATTTAATATATTTTTTCTTGACAAATAAAATAATTCATAATTAAATTCATCCTACGCACAACTTAACGACGCGCATATCGACGACTTAGTATGGAGTTTCTAAATCAAAATTACAAAAAAATATCTCGGGTAACACTTAAAAAAGTGGTTATGGAAATTTTAATGAGATCATAAATATCATTCGAAGCGTTGATTAGTACAATATAGGACAAATTGGAGATGCACCCTTCTCCAGCCTACAATATCTATCTGAACAAGGGTCAAATATTTTTTAGATAGACCGCTTTGAATATACCTTGATTTTATGATTTATAGAAGCTTTTATCCCATTCCGGCTTCCCCACACTTTGTTTTGATTGAGATTCCTTTCAGAGTTCGAAAGATTGATTGTTCTTTATGGTGTGGGAGTTTTTGTTGATTGGTTTCGTGTGTAAATATTTTTCGTAGGTTAAATTCTTCGCTTACTTTCAAAAAGTTTCTTTTATTTTCTATCGTCTTTGTTATTTACCGTCTCTTGATATCTAAAAATGTTGGATTTAATTTCAAGAACTTGAATTTCGATGGCGGAAGCAAACTTTTTATTCGTTTGGCTTCTTTGAGATATGATATTCTCAGTATCGACCGCTGTAATTTTTGTTTCTTCGCAAGCCCTTCAAGGTACAATTGCAGAGTCAAACGTCGAGTTTTGCTGATTATTGCCTTAAGCTGTTTTCCGAATTCTTGTATTCTTTTATGATAGATTTATTACAAAAAGGTTTTGTTGACTATTAAACATTCGGCGGAAAGTGGGAATGGAGTGTCTTAGTTAGTTAGTTAGTGGGAATGGACTATGTTCCCTTTGCCTAACCTGCTGCGTGCGGAATACAGCGTGAAGCTGAAAAAAATGAAATTAAACCCATTCACGTTACTTATATGTACTTATTATGTACATATGTAACGTTTAGGTTCTGTTCATGTTGTCTTGACAATAACAGATTTTGTCATGTTTACCTTTAGCAAGGATGCACGAGCTCTGTAAATAATGTGCCTCGGGAAATTGATCTGCAGTTTCTTTTATAGTCATCGTAGGTAACTCGTGTCGAACATAAAACGCTGCACTGGAATCTCAATCTTGAGTAGAAACTTCTAGAGTCCTTACAAAGTTGATCATGCACAGCATCCAGGGTCCAAACACTAGTTAGTCACGCGCGAGTGCAATGGTATTTCTCATTAGGTGGGTCGTAAACACTTCCACGCTCACCAATGTCCTCACGTTACAGTTTTATGACTATCAAACATTTTAAGTAGTTAGATGTAATGGATGTTAGACATTATGTGAATTAATGAAATATTTTTTTAAGTATGGGCTGAAGCATTTAGTGGTTGAATAATGTTAGTACTATACTCAATGTATTTAATTTTTATTATTACATTAAACTTACCAATTTCAGGTCCTTCAGCTACTAAACGGTATTGCCCTACGTACTATATCAGCACACGCGTTGCAATATATCATTCGGAACGTTCATAGAATCAGTAGAGCAAGAGTAATTAATTCCAGAGACAAGACCGGTGTATCCGAGCGTATATTTACTTCGCGATTGAAACGTCCCGGTGCTTGTGTAAGCTATTTCCGCAATTTCAAAGTGGAGATCGTGCACCGACAATGGGTTGTATCGTGTGGCGTCTAATCACGCGGGGTACTGTTAGCCTTCGCCCAGGGCCTCGGTGTGCCTGTAATATGCGTGCGAATGATCTGATAGTTATGCTTAAGCCCTTACCCTGTGTCCGATGCGATCTCCCGCGGTCCTGGTCCTTAACAAAACCTTACGTTACATGTGTATGTGTGTTTCTCGTAGGACGATGCATTTGCATTTTGTTGTTAATATTTCGTTAAAATATCTCAGCTTCACGCGGTATCCCGCTCACGGCAGGGTAGGCAGAAGGAACCTAGTGTTAAGACACTCCGTTCCCCATTTTCCGCCGAGTTCTGGGGGCATTGCGTGTTGAGTGGCGGAAGTCAACGCCGCGCTTTGTCACGACACCAGAGCGAAGAAAAGAAAATATAAATGTAAACAAAAAAATATCTCCATTTTAATATTATTAGGCATCTACGGTATTCGTAGTTGCTGTCGTTTTAAAAATATAGTTTATATAATAAAGTTTTGTCTTATTTAGTTGGTTTGCAATAATTGATATTATTTGTTTTTGATGTTAGAAGAAAGTATATAAATAAATTCTTTGTATACTTGTACATTTGTTATAGCTTTAACTTGAAGCCTGTTTTAAAAGCGTTAAGTTTAATTTGAAAGGAAATAATATCGAAAACAAGACATTTAATTAGGGCCTGCCTTTATATAGCCTTGTTGTAAGTTAACTAGTACTTTCATAATCTGACGTATGTCTGGAAATAGATTTATAATCTACTATACCTGAGAATGAAACCCTTTGTGTTGTGTCAATCCAATGACCACTTTTATCTTTTAGGTAAGAATAAGCAACAGATATGGCGTCAATCAATTTAATAAAATATTCATTGTTGTAAAGGCATGATTTACAGCCTCGTAGCTTTACAACTGGTTGGAATCATTTACTATCTAGACTTTCAATATATCAGTATTCTTAAGCAAAGAAATATATTATTTTTCGCATACAATTTTGCTGCCTTTCTTCAAATTTTATACGACTTTAATTTCAAATTCCAATTCAACTGATATTAAAATAGATGTAATATCCATTTTATAAGTATAATTGTGAGGCCAGTCGTGGCGCAGCGGCACGAAGTGTGACTGTAAAACCGACTGGTTGTGGGTTAGATCCCCACTCGAGGAGAAGAAATATTTACTTAAATTTATATTTCCATTTCTTCGCTCTGGTGTCGAGGCTAAGTGCGGCGTTGAGTTCTGCCACTCAACACGCAATGCCTCCAGAATTCGGCAGAAAGTGGGGAACGGAGTGTCTTAACACTAGGTTCCCTCTGCCTATCCTGCTGTGTGCGGGATGCAGCATGAAGCTGATGAGTATAATTGTAGTATTCATTATTCACATCCGATCGCCATAAATTTTTCAGTCAGTACATTCATATAGCAACAATACATTCACTCAGGACAAACAATGTTTTATTTAGACTGGAGTACGGAGCCTGTGAAGGGCCAGTAACAGAAATAAACACTTATAAATCTCCAGCGGGTTATATTTAATCAGCATTGCCCTCACAGAGCGCACGTTCGTAGTTAAAGACCGAGTCATTTTAATCCTGGGCACGAGGTATCTTTTATAGCAGAGTCCGTGGGTCTTTGTAAATCAGCTTAACGAACGTACGGTATGCCTTGTATCGTCTTCATATTATATTATTGGAATAGGTACGTGTTCTTTCACTTGATTTCATATGGTGATTAGATGGAAATCTTGTTTTAATTATATCATAAGCTTTTAGAACATATTTTTATACCTTTTTGCATATAATGTGAAGAGTCGATTTTGTAATACTTATAGTCTTATTTACTTATAGTCTTATCTTTTGTTTGTCTTAAATAACAAATTAAATTAAAAAATTAAAAATTAAATCAGCTTCACGCTGTATCCTGCACACAGCAGAGTAGGCAGAGGGAACCTAGTGTTAAGACACTCCGTTCCCCACTTTCTGCCGAATTCTGGAGGCATTGCGTGTTGAGTGGCAGAACTCAACGCCGCACTTAGCCTCGACACCAGAGCGAAGAAATGGAAATATAAATTTAAGTAAATATTTAAAGAAAATAGATACGTAGATAGTATAATAAAAAAAAATACAACATCTTTAGACCGCAACTTGTACTAATTGATCGTTTACTTGTTAAACCTTAAAGCTGAAACCTTTTACGGCGGAATCCTTTTAATGCTATTAACAGGTTAAGTGCGACTAAGAAGCTACGGTAGCCGCACAGGTATTCTTGGTCACGTTCAGATCACGTTTGTTATTTTATCTCATAATTGCATAATTGTACAGTGTAATTTGCGTGAACTAGAATTAGTCTCTATATTTAATTTAGTTATTCTTTTTTTTAGGTTCACGCTGTATCCCTCTTGTAGCAGGGAGGGAGAGAGCGGATAATATTTAGGCGGAACGGACTCCTATTAAATATAATAGCTTTACATTTCCACAAACAATAGTACTGAGCGAGTTTATTTCAACTCTTTCTCATAGCTCAGTCTTTTCCACTCCACAATTTTGTAGTGGGGATAAAAGTATGCAGTTTACTCTTACGAATTCAACGTAGTCCTTAATGTGCCCGCTTGTGGTGGAAACCGTGCTTAAAGAAGACACTTTAAAATTTGAATCGTTGAATGCAGATAACTAACATCCTACACTTATTTAAATCTTACTTAATTTAGTAAATTTAAGTAAGATTGAAATAATTTAATTTATTTTAACAATAATTAATTAAATTGATCCATTAGTAATCCAGAAGCCCCCAATTCACGCTCCTTTATAAAATAACATTCACAGGAATAAGCCCCCTGTGACCACGATTGCGGTTATAAGGTGCCTAATGAGCTTAACGCCGTCCTCGATAGACACTGAACCGCAAAAAAACTTATTCTTAAGATCTTATTTTTCAATAAGTAAAGCTGTTTCTCAAATTAAAACGGAGTGACACGATGGGTATACTGGATCCTTTTTTTAGAAAAAAAAAATAGAAACATTTTTTTCTTATGTAATGGGTAAGTTATGTCACTAAAACTATTTTTATTTTTGTTAATTATAATATTCATTCACATTGTAATGTTTCATATTTATATGTTTGTTTATTTAGCAAGTCAAGTCAACAAATCTGTAGATTTGATCATTACATCATTTCTATAATATAAAGCCAAGGCGTTACTCAATATATTTTAACTATATTATAATAAAAAATGTGTCTTTACATAAAATACTTTTACGCAATATGTAGAATTATGAAAAAAAATATAACAATAAAATTTTTTCTTCCCGTTTCTTTATTTGTACATGTACATGTCTATAACTACGGAACGCTTTTAAAAAGATTTTTTTCAGGGTTCCCTGTCTCAGTAGTTCATAATGGCTACCATTCAGTGTCCCCGCGCAATGTCTCGAATTGTGTGGACTGGGGAGAATAAAATGTCTTGACACAAAATTTTCTTTACCTATATTCTGCAAGTTTCGATGAAAACGGATACTAAATGGAATTTATATTACAAGGACCATAAAGTCCACGCGTAGGTAGTGGCGGCCGGCAACTAGTGTTAAATAAAAGAAAATTATACATTACGCCATGTTTATTTACAATGCGTGTGTTGAATTTTAAATATAAATAATAAGAAGTTATGTTGCCATAATTCTACATAAAAATGTCTACACTGTAGATGAGTGGCGCTTAGCGACATTTGGCGCCGGGGCCAATTATGTTGGTATTTATTTTAATACTCAATGTCGATTGCACTTATCGACGATGTGTCTATTCGATTGTATGCCACAATCGATCTATTCGAATGCTTACACAGACTTAATTTGATGTATTGCGTTTCATTATAAAAATAATATAATATTTAGATACGATCAATATTGAAGGCTTAAAATATAAAATAATAATAATAATAAATTGTGTAAGTAATTTTGATGTTTATCCAATTTATTATTTATTCTTAAATGATTTTTATTTTTGTTTAGGGAAACAAATATCTTTATATACTAAAATCGGTGAAACATCTAAAAAGTATGTACATACATTTTATTTTTTAGTGAAAACATTAGGAGACAAAAAGAAAAATAATTAATTACTAGTAAATAATTTATTGAGGCCGGTCGTGGTGCAGCGGCACGAGGTGTGACTGCAAAATCGACTGGTTGTGGGTTCGATCCCCACTCGAAGAGATGAAATATTTACTTAAATTTATATTTCCATTTCTTCGCTCTGGTGCCGAGGTTAAGCGCGGCGTTGAGTTCTGCCACTCAACACGCAATGCCTCCAGAATTCGGCAGAAAGTGGGGAACGGAGTGTCTTAACACTAGGTTCCCTCTGCCTACCCTGCTGTGTGCGGGATACAGCGTGAAGCTAAAAAAAAAAAAATTATAATACTACTCATGCTGCTACTACTACTACTACTACTACTAAAACTTTTTAATCAGATTAATCTCATATATTCATTATTTTATATTTTTAGTAATCTGTGGTCTCGGGTCTCTATTGAGGTGGCATCCATCTGTCAGCTGACATTATTATTATATCAAACTGCCATGAACAATTTCTTAATCGACTCGCGTACTGCCCTGCAGTCTTGCAGAACGAGCTGACTGTCTCTTGTCCTCTGGTGTGGTCGGCTTTTGACTTCAAAGTTCTTATGAATGGGTCCCAGGTAATAGAGAGTTTTAACCATCTTCTGTATTGATATTAGGATGTTTTTGTTTCAATAGCTTCGTGGATCATCCTATGAATATCTGTTCTCCCTCGCGAGAATGTGGTTTGTCAAACTTGATGTAATTGTTAAGATAAGTTATCCGCTATATGCTCATACACCACGATTTTGATACAGGCCCATTTTTGAGACAGGAAATGTGTTCCTTCGCCCTAACACCGATGCTTCTCCATGTTTGACCAATGTATGATAAACCACATTTGCAATCTAGTTTGTCTACTCCTGCACACTGCAAAGGAATATTACTTTTACCTGGTCTCAAGAATTGGCTCACTTTCTTGGCTTCAAAGATTATACATATATGTATATGAGAACTTACAATATTTCTGGGTAAATGACCATTATCGCGGTCAAGTGGTAAGCTTAGCGCCGACCCCACAAACTTACTAACGTACGAGGACAGATTAAATGAATACACTTTTTTATTGTTCCTTTTATCCAATAATAAAATTATATTCTTATTCAAATTTTACCTATTATAATAGACTACAGATAGTTATTAGTATAAATTTCTTCTAACACAAATATAAACAGTTATGGCCCAGCCTACGAGACATTTGATACTGTCATATTGTTATAAAATTATGTTTCATTATGCAACAATTTAGCGTTGACTTTAGATTATAAATAAAACGTTTTATGTATTTTACTTTTATATTATAATTAAGTTTACTTTTATATTTTCTTTGTAAAATCCAGTTAACAACTTTAAATGTTATATTAAAAGTAAAATTGAAGCCAGTCATAGCGCAGCGGCACGAAGTGTGACTGTAAAACCGACTGGTTGTAGGTTCGATCCCCACTCGAGGAGATGAAATATTTACTTAAATTTATATTTCTATTTCTTCACTCTGGTGTCGAGGTTAAGCGCGGCGTTGAGTTCTGCCACTCAACACGCAATGCCTCCAGAATCCGGCGGAAAGTGGGGAACGGAGTGTCGTAACTTTAGGTTCCCTCTGCCTACCCTGCTGTGTGCGGGATACAGCGTGAAGCTGAAAAGTAAAATTATGCAGTTTTCCTTTTTGAAGATAATTATTTATATGACTAATATAAATAGAATCTTAAGCTGATTTACAAATATAATCGTGCGATCGATTTACGTCAGCTAATCATTTCAGCTCAGGCTTGGGCAGCATTGTTACGAACTATGGTAGTTTCTTACGCAACATGTTACATCAGTACCAAAACTCTGAAGCTATTAATTATGTTTTATGGGTCTTCAATGTTCGGGTCGCAGGCTGCTTTGTTATGCGCCTTAGGAAATCTCAACGGGGTCAGTAGTTAATGAGACGTATGTATATATATAAATTACGATATTTGTCACATTTCTTTATAGTAAACTTTTAACCGTTTGATGTATATGTAAAATTCATTAAGTTTTATTTTCGGAAAATATTGGACATTAAGGAATATAGAAATAGCGATTTTTATAGCAAATTTTATACGTCTGAACATTTTCAGGCAGGTTACAAACGTGACATTCGTTTTATAGTTGGTAGGTAGATCTACAGTACTAAAATGTAGTTAATTTGAAAATGGAATTTTAACCAGAAATATTTTCAAAAAATATTTCGTAGAAATGACTATTCTCTGAGTCTGTGTAGGTACAACTTATTTTAGATGGATGAGTTTTGCAACAGTATCCGTATTTACATATTAAGGTTCGCCATATTACACCATTTCGTAGGAGTCAAAGCATTCGAATTTCACCAGTCACGATGAACGGTCACATTGAAAACATAAATATACGATCTATTATATATGTATGTAATCTATATATTATTTATACCTTATTAGTAATATGCTATAAATTAAAATAAATTCATAATACATGTAAATTTTACTTTTAATGCTATTTCAACCCCGCGTATGCGCTTAAACATGATCCGAACTAAATCATAACAGCATTTATTTATAATACAATTTAAAATAACATAAATAATTTAAAAAAGAGAACTAATTTAGCTTAAAAGTTAAAATTAAATTCTACATTTTTACCTTTTGGAGACAGATAATACAGACAGGGCAGCATACACAAACATTCTAGTAAACCTTGTATGCAAAGATTAATTTAGTCGTTTAGGAAAAACTGGTTTAAAATTCAATTTTATTTTGAGCCGCACGTACCAACTGACATAGCATTCTTAAATAAATGAACATTTTATGAATAAATAGGTCCCCAGTATGAAAATACGTGAGAATAAAGCTATAAATACCAATTAATCAATGCGATTACTTAATAATAACAGTATTGGTCACGGGTAATAACGAACGTAAAAGGAAATTCACACACTGACTAACGGCATATAATATCTACTGGTTATTTTCTATATATTTCTTACGTTGATAGGTAATGGTAGAAGCTTTTTATATTTTACAACACATAGTTGTAGGAATACACGTATCTTAGAAGATTTTTAATTTGAAAGATAACAGAGATAGAAAAGAAATATAATTGAAAGTTATTAAAATGATCATTGATTAGGTATTGAGGATCAAAAACTGTTTTTTTTAGCTTAATATTAACTTCTGTTTCTTGATAAATTTAGAATTTAGTTGATAAATTTTGAATGAATACCATTTTCATTATTGATAATTTTCTTATATTATATAACATAAATAAAAATATATTTAAAATAAAATGGTAATTTTAATATAAGTAATATTTTTGCCTTAGTTACTCCCTGGCCACTCAGTTTCCTATTTTCCGCCGAATTTTGAAGCCATTGCATATTATGTGGCGAAACTCAACGCCGCACTTTGCCTCAACAGACACCACAGCGAAAAAATGAAAATATTAAATATTACATTTCCTCGAGTAGGAATTGGACCCACAACCTGACGCGTTCACGATCACTCGCTTGTGGCCCTGCGCCACAACGGTCTCTTAATTATAATAATATAGCTTTTTTATCAAAATACAGTCAAATAAATTCAGTCATACAAATAAAAAAATCAAAATACAGAGGCCAGTCGTGGCGCAGCGGCACGAAGTGTGACTGTAAAACCGACTGGTTGTGGGTTCGATCCCCACTCGAGGAGATGGAATATGTACTTAAATTTATATTTTCATTTCTTCGCTCTGATGTCGAGGCGAAGCGCGGCATTGAGTTCTGCCACTCAACACGCAATGCCTCCAGAATTCAGCAGAAAGTGGGGGAACGGAGTGTCTTGACATTAGGTTCCCTCTGCCTATCCTACTGTGTGCGGGATACAGCGTGAAGCTGATTTATTTATCAAAATACAATATAAGCGTATCACGTAAGCACTAAAGCTTAGGAGATTGAGTTAATTGTTTTCTGTTATTTGGACGTGTTTTACAATATAATCACGTTTACAATTATTATTACATTTGAAACATGTCGAAAGCGATTAGCAAGCTTAATAATACGTCTGTCTAAGTTTGATTTATGCGCTCCGAGCAATAAGCTGTTTGTGTATAGATATTTGCATTTCTAGCAAACGGTTTACGTTATTTTCACAATACATTTACATTTATGAATCACCGAGTGCTAAGCATATGAATTAAGATCAATAATAATTTACTATTTTAAAGTAAAGGACATTTAAGGTATGCCACTCAACACCGCAACTTCTCGAAAAAAATCAGCGGAAAGTGGGGAACGGAGTGTCTTAACACTAGTTTCCCTCTTCCTACCCTGCTGTATACGGGTATCCCGTAAGATCAGCCTGAAGCTGATTTTTTTAAAATAAAGAAAATAAAAATTTTACACAAAAAGAACGCGACTGTGCATAAACGTATTTTGTAGAGTCATCTCATTGAAATGTGTATAAATTAACATAAGTGAGGCGAGCTCGGTGATGCTGCACAGGGGTGAGCGAACGTAATAAATATTCGCGGTGACGAGATACCTCTATTTAGAATTTGCTACAATGTACCAATACACACTGTATTGGTTTTTTCAATAGCAAGTAACAAAGGCAAAATTTTCTCTACAATTTTGATTATTCTAGTTGTAAACATTATTAATTAATATCTCCAAAACGTAAGAATTAAAGATTGTAATAAGAAAACTAATTTTGTTATATTTCATATTCTCATTTCTTACATCACGACATTGCTTTCTAAAGTAAAGAAAAAAGTCTAGATAGTATTTTGGCTTATATTATGGACAATAATCTTCAGAATTGAATGTATAAATTAAATTATGCTAATAATAATAAAGGTAGCATATTAGGAGAAAAGTTCAAAACATTTTTACATCTCCTCGGATATGTTATGAAAGAACTTTAACGTTTTACATATATTCTTATTATTTCAATAATTATAAGAAATTTTACTTTTTTATAATTAAAATTTAAAATTATTTAAACTTTAATTATAAAAAAGTATCTTTACTTAAGCGCAGGACATTCCATTTCTTACGCGAAAATGTATATAACGACCTCTGAAATCGTGACAGGCGATTTGTTAGGATTTGATAAGTGGACACAGACATGCCGGAAGGTATCTTATAATACAAGCTTATATAATCATGTCGAAGATAATGGTCGTTAACCACTCATGTAAAAATGTATGGCCTGGCCGCCTCGTACAAAACAGTTACCATTCGGCGAGTGTACTGCACAGCGTTCTATATCGGCTGTTATCTATGTGCGCCCGCGCATTGTTAGTTCCGTGGACGGAATAACAAGTTTATCTGAGCTATTAGTAAATATTAAATTTCATAAGAGCTTTATTTGTTGCCAGGTGCGGTGCTATTGTTTTGATATGCTATAGAAATTTATATAAAATATATTTTTGGAGAAAAATTTTTTATGTACCGTGAAGAAAAATATTTTGAATATCTATAATACATAGCGTAAGCATTACAATAATTATTATTATAAAAAAAAATAAATCAGCTTCACGCTGTATCCCGCACACAGCAGAGTAGGCAGAGGGAACCTAATGTTAAGACACTCTGTTCCCCACTTTCTGTCGAATTCTGAAGGCATTGCGTGTTGAGTGGCAGAACTCAACGCCGCATTACTATTATTGATATTAATAAACAAGAAATACGTTATATAACGACAAACGTACAGCAACTACACCAATCACTCAACACACGCTTTTAAAGGGCAATTATAATAAAGCGACAAGTCACTATTCCCTTGCACTACCGTAAAATCATATGTTAAGTTTAGTTCGCGTGAGAACCGTAACTATCTACTTGTTACAGCTTGCGTGCTAAATGTGCAAACACGAATTTAAATATTCTCCTGCATGAGTTATGACGCTTGGCCATGATTATCTGCAATGTTCCTTGGATCATGACAGGGAATAGTGAACGTTGTAGTGATGACGATGTCATGCACACCATACAAAAGCCTTTGTAGAACACCTTAGTGGTCATATTCGCGGAGTACCGGTGTTCATCTGAAACAAGTGCCATTTTGACCTGCAAATGTGGGATCGCAGTATATTCTCAGTGGACCGTCACGAACTATTTTTCGCACAGAGACTGTCGAGTAAATTTATGCCTTCGTTTCTAGTATATTATTCAATACATGGAACACGATATATCATGTAAAGATCAACAAAATAAAATAGAGTGGTGGAGGTTCAGTTACTTAATAAAATATTATTTTATTATAAATACGTATATTATTATAATATTTTCTTTTGCTAAAAAAAATTATAAATCAAATCAGCTTCATGTTGTATCTGAGTGCGGACTCAGAAGGATAAGCATAGGGAACCGAATTCCCGAGGCAATGCGTGTTGAGTGGCGGAACTCAACACCGCGCTTTTCCTCGACACCAGAGCGAAGAAATGAAAATATAAATTTAAATAAATATTTCATTTCATCCCTTGTGCCACGACGGCCTCATTTTCTGATTTTAAATAACATATTACAGAGCGTCCTAATTCCTGTCTATTATTTAATGTTCACTATGTCATTACTGGCAACCGTGATTGTATCCGCAACTGGTTAATTCGTACAAGCTCACCTAATAAGTTTGTGGTTGTAGTAATTTACACAAACCTATTTGACTAGCTCCTAGAACGCACTTATGTTACGATTTAGTTTACGTCAAAATTTATAGCAAAAGTCTATTGCATAAGAATATTATGTTCAAAATAATATACCAACAGCATTATGATAAAATAGCGTGAACTTATTGATCGTACCGGTAGGTGTATCTAAATGGGGAAAATTTATATTTTAGGCAATATGAAAAATGTTCTTAATTTTGTTTTATGTCTATAATTGCACAAAAAAATGTTTTCTTTACAAATTTTATTTAGTATTAATAATTAATAATTAGTAATTTTATTTAGTTTTTTATGTATCGATTTACACAATTTTAAGTACTCTTATTATAATATGAAAACAGCTGACTGTAAAGAAATAGGAAATATCAAATTTACTATTCTCATTCTTTAAAGTATTAAAGAAGAGTCTAGGCAGCAATGAAAGATTGCAGAAATGTTTCACGTAATGAAATAACAGTCGCCCTATTGTTGTGAACAAATTTAATAGAAAATTGTCCAGTTATATTTCATATTGTTGAAGCTAAAATTGTTTCATTTATTCTCTTCACAATATTAAATTTGTATTGGATCAATAAAAATAGAATGTATTTTTTTCTTCAATAATCTGTAGGGTCTATGTTCACGGGACAAAAACAGAATGATGTAATACCTACATACATTATTAAATACGAGTATATCATATAACATAAAAAATTGAATTGCGAAATTGTTTGTACGTACAACTTTCGAAAAACTGCACCAAATTGTATAATTTGTCATTTTGTAATTATTATTAGGACTTGTTTATAAAACAGAAAATATATAAATATTAAATAAATACATAGGACAACATCTACAGAGTGTTTTCAATATTTAATATGTAAATAGGTACTGTATAATAGAAATCATAATATGAAAGGTACTTGGTAAATTTCCATCAACAGAAGGTAAAAGATATGAATTTTAATACTAGAACACCAACTTCTCCCAACGTAATAATTTCACTCCGCACTGTGCATACATTCGTAGAAAGTTGAAGCTTGCTCTAACAATACGGGTCATATTTCATCAGACTGTCAGACAATGGGGTTTAACTAATAAGATCGAAGTTGGTCTAAAACAAGTTTGACAAATGAAAGGACGGGTCACAGAGCAGTACGACGTCGATGATTGAACCACAATTGTTCAATTTCCTTCTAAGCATCGAACCTATGACTCCAATCTTACATAATTTTATATTGGTTGTTTGTACAATTATTTGTGATGTCGTTATAGAAATCAATATCATTACTCATGGGAAACGGAACGACGATACAGATAGCACCATTGTGTCGTTATATCTTCGGAACGAATCTGTCGTTAGCAGTGTCTTTCTTAATATATTAGAAAACTACAATATAATGAGAATTAGTTTGATGTTACAATTATTTTAATAACTGTTGGTTATATCGAGGGTAAAGTAATATAGTATAGAGTATATATATAATGTCAGTTTATTGAAGTAAATAGATATAGTGGAGTAGTAGAAATAGTAGTAGGATATGCTTTTGGTGTTCAATGTGTTACCGTCTTAATTAAACAGAAAGCTTCTTTAATTTTATCTAGGTTATGCAGAGAGTCAAATAAATTTTATTTTACAGACAATTTGTCCGGTATAGATGATAATGTAACAACGTCTTTGTTGTCCTATATATAAATTTATTAATTATATAATATTATACTTCTTCATAATTTGATGGCAATATTTAAATAATCTAAAATATTATAATATTTTGATTTGTTACGAATAATATATGGCCAGTCGTGGCGCAGTGGCACAAAGTGTGACTGTAAAACTGACTGGTTGTGGGTTCTATCCCCATTCGACGAGATGAAATATTTACTTAAATTTATATTTCCATTTCTTCGCTCTGGTGACGAGGCAAAGCGCGATGTTCAGTTCTCCCACTCAACACGCAATGCTATGTTGTCCTATATAAATTGAGATGGTAACAAATAATATTGTACTTCTAATTAAATTGATGACAATATTTAAATAATCAAAAATATAATTTTTATTTGTTACGAATAATATATAAATCTTTGCAAATATACACTACTCGAATGGTCTCTACGTTAACATTATGTCCTCTCGTCTGTAAGTACACCTCCCATGAGATTAAAGCATCGAAAGGCAACTTACATAACAGCACTTTGATTTGATGATATAAGGTTACTGGTGCAATATTTAATTCTGGATATTTTGAATAGATATATCATATTTATCTATCTATTTTCTATTTGTGTATGTTTAGACATACAATATTAATGAAATAAGCTTCAAAATAGCTAAAGTTAAGTAGTTAAGCTTATTTTTATATTCTCGCAAGTGAGAATTACCTAATATGCACTGTTTTTATAGAAAAACAGTGCATATTAGGTAATTCTCACGTGACATATATTGTTAAATTTTCGTGATATCAGTACAAGCTAAATACTTAAATGTTATTTGAACCGAGCTTTAAACCAAAAAGTTATAATATTAATACTAATGATTATTATTAATATTATAAATGAAAAATTAAGGGAATGAATGTTTACTCCACTTTAAATCAAAAATTACTGTATTTACTACTGGATTTGGATAAAACTTTACAGTAATATAGCTTATACATCAGAACAACACACAACCTACAATATAAATTAAAAAAAATATATAATTTGATTTTATATAGTCAGTTAAGCGGTCGAAGTCGATAGCTAGTAAACAATATAACAATAAATAACTGCCCAAACGATTATCTAGGAACTTATAAAGACAACACAAAAGTGTAGATCGAATCATACCAGTCCAAATGAACTTACCATTTAGACTGGCTGAATTTAGAAAGCGCAAATTTATTACCGTGAATAATACCATTACGCAAATTGTATTGTACTTTAAACGACATAGCTCTAATACCGCCGCCGCTGCGTTCGAACGAGACACCTGAGTTCAGAATTATTTATCGTCCGCCAAACTTTACTAGGTTTTTCAATTTGGTGTTGTGTTTGTGTATAATAGTAATGGTTTGTAATGTTTTATAATATACCATAATAAGTCTTTGATAATAGCTACTTGGGTTGATATCATTTGTGTTTGTAGTTTGTGGATATTCTGGATATTATGTTATATATCAAATATTTTTGAAAAAATGTCCCATTAGCGCTATCGAAGGTCCTTGCTGAAGGGCGATTCAAATATTTTTCCTAGCTTCACGTTTTATTTCTAAACAAGCCTAAGCCGTAAAAGGCACTAGCATCTGTGAGTCTGTACAAGTAGATTGTTTAAAGAATACTCAATAAAAAACCGTTTAAAAAAATCAATGAAAATACTTACTAAAATCCTTCAAAATCATAGTAATCATAGATAGATAAACATTCCATATACGCTCATCTGAGTCAACATCTTACATGATAAGTACATACAAGTATATACAAGAAAAAACATCCATATTAAAACAAGAATTCGACCTCCAACAGCCTTGCTAAGTATGTAGTACGTATAATTAATTAAGAATTACAACCAGCCAGCATTTTACAAAAAAGGTAAGTATTTATTAGTTTTATGAATAAAAAATATATCTATCTAGGGTTTTTAGTGTCTATTTAATTTATTTAGCTGATTTTTTTCTCTGCAGTTAACTTGAATTTTTTAAATCTTTATTTTACTTACTAACAATACGTCATACGACTTCATTACAATGCCGTATTAATTTAAATATTCAAGTGTATATTAATTTAGTACTACAGACACCATTAGTTCTGTGATATTATTTTACTGTTATTACTCGATTGGGTTATGTTCTTTTACATTCATCATAGCACCCCAAGTGTTCGTAGATAAGTGATGATAAAAAAAATGAAACATGGCTGCGGTGCGACGTCATAGCATTTAGTGAAACGAAATATGTTTTTTCGAATACTGCGGTATCAAATTAAAGGCAACACAAGACAGACAAGGATTTCAAAGATATATCATGATTATAATTACCATAATACATAATAAAAAAATAATTATTAAAAACAAAAAACCCGACTGCATAAAACTAAATAGAAAAATCAAGCTCAATAGTTAGGTATTATTAATGATTTTTTGTTTAATATTATAATTTGCTATTATTATGTAAAAATAAAAATAAATAAATTAGCTTCACGCTGTATCCCGCACACAGCAGGGTAGGCAGAGGGAACCTAGTGTTAAGACACTCCGTTCCCCACTTTCTGCCGAATTCTGGAGGCATTGCGTGTTGAGTGGCAGAACTCAACGCCGCGCTTAACCTCGACACCAGAGCGAAGAAATGGAAATATAAATTTAAGTAAATATTTCATCTCCTCGAGTGGGGATCGAACCCACAACCAGTCGGTTTTGCAGTCACATCTCGTGCCGCTGCGCCACGACCGGCCTCATTATTATCGGCTCGGCTATTATTATGTCACTTACTATATATTTATAAGTATTTTTTACTCTTATTGTGTAAAGACAATCTGTGAAGAAATATCTATGGAAAATTAACTTTTACTATAATATTATATGAGATGGGCTTTGTAAACAATAGTAGTTTGATGAATCAATACATATAATATTATACTTGACTCTACATATAACTCACCGTGCAAGTACGTCGCACTACGCTAGACGACCGTCAATTTCCCAGCATCCTAAAAACCTAAAGAATCGCGGACGACATTTTATGGTTTTTTAGACGAAACTCAGGTTGCTTAGGTTCAAACCAGGTTTATCTTGTCCGGTGAATCGCATTTATATCAACTCGTTTGTGCATGTCCGTCAACATGTTCGGAGCGACATACGGCGGGTGCTTTTATTGCATACCGTTATAGTGATATGATGTCTTGATTAGTGATGCATGCGATTTTTTTTTTGTTAAAAATATTTCTTCTTCAACTTTACTGATTTGATAAGTTCTCTATTATATACTAATCACCGCAATTTTTTTCTAAGCGGCTTTAATTCGTGAACTGAAATTATATTTTTTGCTATCCGAAGGAATTTCCAGAAATCCTCTACATTCCCCAAGAAATCAGCGTTTCAGCCCGCTTAGTTTCGGTTGGACGTTGTTTGTCTGTCACTTAGTAAAGGAAGAGTATTTTATTTTAACCTAGCGTTAAGACACTATATTTTCCGCCGGAATTTTTAGATATTGCGTGTCGAGCACCAGAGTGAACATTAAATATAATCGAATCCACAACCGTTACGTTACAGTCACTCACTATTGCTCCTGCACCACAAATATTTAAATAAATAATTTTAAATTGTAATTTTAGCAAGCAAAAGTAAGTTTCAAACGTATTGTGAAATCAAAGTTTTTACATGAATCCCTCTGTGTGGTCTCAGATGATGCACGCTGATGGTTGTAACGAGCTCCGACGAATTTGTTCCTAGCTGTCTCGAGTTTCAATTTACTATGTACGAATAACAACTTGATACATACATTATTTGTTTATATTTGAATCGTTGCATATGTGTTTTCTGGTTCGTAGAACTTAAACCATGAATAATATGATTGTATATAAAATAAATTTGTATATTCCGTATATTGCCAACTTATTGAGTTTTGTATTAGATACAATAATTATAAAGTTGTAGCTCAGGGGACTGAGGAAGAGCGTCTGATTATATCGCGAGTGTTCTGGATTTGATACTTACTCGGTTAAATGTTCTTATTTCATTTATTTTCATTTCCACGTCTTAGTGAGACAAAGTGCGGCGCTGAGTTCAGCCACTCAATTAAAATATGTCGAAAATTAGGCGGAACAAAGCAGGAATTAACTGTTTTAGCACTAGATTCTCTCTGCCTAACGCCCAATATTAATAACCTATCTCCAACGTCAATCTTAGATTGTTTCATACATCTATCCAATCTAGAGATTGGATAGATGTATGAAACAATCTAAGATTGACATTGGAGATAGGTTATTAATACTGGGCGTAAGTCGTGATGCTGGAAAAATGTAAAAACTGCTGTTTTTATGAAGTTTAAATTAAATTCTAATTATTCTAATTCTATTCATAGTGGTAGAGTGCAAATATAATATTTCTATTACATTTAAGTACCTGACGGAAATAGGATTTCCTACTCAATTATGCATCAGTTATCGATATTGTTTTAATATATAAGCTGCATAATATGGATTTCCACGTAGCGATGATCACAAATGCATCGCTTATAACACGATGTGATATCTTAATTTAAATACTTGCTACGCGATAGTGATCTTTAATATATATGGACATGTGCAACAAATCGCTTGCCATTTTGTACATGTATAAAACCTATTCGTACGACTAGCCGGTTATATAATAAAGCTACCGTTAGAAAAAAGAAGCGGCCGCATGGGGCCAGAATCAGTTTAATTAGGACCATAATAGGCTAGGACTATGGAGTGCAATAAATAAAGATAATGATGTAGTATGAAACAGATTGAATTGTTTAATCTACTTGGACTATTTCCATTTTGCGTAGGCAGAGATTAGGGATAAGTTATTTGTTTTTATTATTTATTTTTAGAAAACTTGCTTAGTTTTAAGACGAATCACAACTTTGTGTCACCAGAATTAGAAAATATGTATACTGTAAATTGAGGACGTTGAGGGGCGGGTGCGCAAGGGAGTGACGGTAAACAGTTCGATGCACACGGGGGGAAATGACTAATGTTTATATTTATTTCCTCGGTCTGGTTACGAGGCAGAGCGCAGCGTTGAGTGCCGCAACTCAACATGCAATGCCTCAGGAATTTCGCGGAAGTTGAGAACGGAAGTGTCTTAATAGTAACGGGGTGTCTTAACATTAGATTCCCAGATTTCCTCTAGGTAGGTATAGGTGTAAATATGTGCAAAAAAATTTGACCGCATAACCACGGCGACAGAAAGTTCTCACTGCGCAACTTCAACACTTAATAACACAATTTTATATTGTATTAAATCGTTCCATTTCGACATTCCTCAAAGATGATTCATGTACCCATGTAGCTCTAATAACGTAATCATGATAAAATCTGTCTGCCATTCTTTTGCGGTTCCGTTATAGTAATATTAGGTAAAAATAAAACTAATATAATTTTATGTCACACACGTTTTTTCGACGCGAAGATATTATTTTGTAATTTTTATTTGTATAACGTAAAAACTAAAAGCATTTGCTTATTTAATTATCAAAATATTATTGAGGCTAGTTATAGCGCAGAGGTACAGGCGTGACTCTAAACGCGAAAGGGTGTGGTTCGATTCCCACTCGAAGAAATGTAATATTTTATATTTTCATTTCGTCACTCTAATGTCGAAGCAAAGCGCGGCGTCGAATTCCGTCACTCAACGAGCAATGCCTCTAGAATTCAGTGGAAAGTGGGGAAAGGAGTGTCTTAACACTAAGTTCCCTCTGTGCTATGTGCGGAATACAGCGTGAATATAAATACATTATTTTGTTATGTGCGTTTGTATAATACAAAAACTAAAAGTGAATATTATTATTTCATTATCATTCAGAATGTAATATTGGACCATCCGTTTCAAGGAACTCTACATTGAATATGCCTTGTCGATGACAGGCGTCGCTAACCGATGCACTTCGACAAGTATCGATGCAATTCGCATCGCATACGGTGACAGTTACATATCCTCAGAAGCTATTTCACAGATGTTTTGTCTGTTAAAATGATAAATAAATGAAGTCTATATAGAATATTGTAGAGTTATTTAATAATATCGAGGCCAGTCGTGGCGCAGCGGTACGAAGTGTGACTGTAAAACCGACTGGTTGTGGGTTCGATCCCCACTCGAGGAGATGAAATATTTACTTAAAATTTATATTTCCGTTTCTTCGCTCTGGTGTCGAGGCTAAGCGCGGCGTTGAGTTCTGCCACTCAACACACAATGCCTAAAGAATTCGACAGAAAGTGGGGAAATTTAGTAACAGTCTTTAAAAACGATATATGTTTGACAATATTAATGTATAAAGTTAATAAAATTATTAGGGAATAGCAGGAATAGGCATTTCGTTCTAAAATTCAAATAATATATAGAAAACGATCTTTAAATTAAATTTTCTCTAATCATATTAATATTTTAATTTATAAAAATAAAAATGAAATGAATATGACAGTAAATTTTCTCTAACTATATTAATGAAATTATTTAAATAAATGAATTTATTTAAATATATTTATAAAGTTATTATAATATTATATATGAATTTATTTAAATATAAATTAAATGAATATGATAAATTTAAGTCGGTCCATCACAACTTAATTGATTGACTTAAAATTGAAACCAAACAATAAATTTTCTTTAAAACAAGAGCATAGGTTTTTCTCTTAGTCAAAGCATTAATTTATAAACATACTAAAATAATAAAAATATGTGTATGTATATCTTTAACAATATTTGTGTGTGTGTGTGTGTGTGTGTGTATATATATATACATATATATCTTTATTAATTATATATATATATATATATATATATATATATATATATATATATATATTAATTATCTCACTGAATAGAAAAGGTTATAGTTAATTTAAAGGATCATTTATGTACAATGAATAGCTTTCACAAGTAAAACGTGTGGGCGTCTATCTGTTTTGTTATTAAATTTTCATATAAAAATATCACGTGGGCATAATGCTAGTAATTTCGTAGGAAAAGGTCGACTGAACTTATTTATTATTTAGAACGATATTCTTTGCCTAATATTAAAATTTGTATAAAAACTATAATAATATTGCTCACTTTAGAAGTGTGTAAGTATATAAGCTTAAATATATTTTTATAAATTTACGATTATGGCTATAATAATTATAATAAATATTACTGTGGTCAACTTTGTTTATTTGTATTATATATTTATATCTGTATTCAATAATTTTGTCACTATTGATAAGCTTAATATCCTGGAACCTTAATACCTGGAATGAACAACGCCGGGCTATGCCGTGTTATCAAAGCGAGCAAATTTGAAGCGGAAATCGAACCCACAACCGTCGCGTTTGCAGACACACGCCTTTGCCCCTACACCACGACTACTACCACGACAAAATAATTGATATAATTTTTATATTTATTTAATTTTATTGACCTCTAATAAGAAACTCTATGTAGCTTTTCTGGCGCTACTTTTAAAGGTACTCACACAAATGCAAAGCTCAGATTAAGCCTCGCGAGCTGTACAAATATCAATAAAAAGTGACATACTATTAGCTAGATGTTTTATTAATACAAGATTAAAACCTGTTTTATTTCTTTTGAATCTGAGGTTAATGAAATCTGTGGCCTTCACAACTACCTTGACAACTTATAAGGTAGCCAATAAGTACAAATATAACAAAAGTAATTAAAATTAGTATGTTACAAATTACTAGTAAACTAGTTGTTGAACGAGTTACTTTATGAAATACTTTGTGCAAATACAGAATAGGTTTGTCTGTCCGTCCTTAAAAGTTACACATATCGTAAGCTTAGTGTATGTTGCTTACTATAATGTATGGCTAGCACTCTTAAGTAGGAATTTTATATTTGAATTATATTTTTTTCGTTTGGGTTAAAATAAATCACGGCGTTGGGACCCGCCGGACACGATGACCTTTAAGCTAGTCTACTTACAACGATATATATGGATATAAATATATATATTTTTTAAATATGTATGATAAATGAACTGCTAAACATTAAAATATAAACATAATAATAATATTATATAAACGTTATAACTTGATTAGTAACTCCGATTCGATATAACCATTTCATATAATATTTTTATGGGAGCACATTACCTACTAATTTGATTTAACAGTATATAGTAAAAGGTAAATAATTGACAATTTTAAAATTTAAATAATTTTCATTGATTTCTTAACTAAAAAATATTTCTTGTGTAGTTTTATGTATTAAGCGAATAGAAGAGACGCGCTGATGTCTAAATTTTTTTGCAATAAAAAATCTTATGCAAACTCATGCGAAAAGCTTAAGCCGATTGCTCTTGTCACGATCGAAGATAAGCCAAAGCGATTGGTCCACGAGAGTGAATTTAGAGTCGCCGCGACGTTGGCATCTATTTATGGAATGAAAAATAAAGGAAAAAAACTACCAAGGAATCCATACATATTTCGTTTTCTGTTGTACAAACATATATTATAAATATACTATTACTTTAATTATACCTAAACCTTTAAGTAATTTAGGATTCTTCGAATTCGTACTTCCACATATTAATATAATTCTTATTTAAACAAAATATTATAAAACTAAAGTTGTATATATTTTTTATTTTCAACAAGACAATTTAGATGTGGAAGCTTTATATTTTATTCGTTGTTTACCCCTTTATGAGTACTTCGTAATATGCGTTATCAAGATCTTAATCGTTTATGAACTCAAAACCGGCGTAATAATAACACTGTTCTTGCAGATTTTAGTCACCTTTTATCAAAACAATTACTATTTACGTTCATATAATATAAAAATATTACTTTAGTACCTGAAAGGTTTATATTGTTTAAATTCATCTGACCTTTTTTTATCAGCTTCACGCACACAGCAAGGTAGGCAGAGGGAACCTAGTGTTAAGACACTTCGTTCCCCACTTTTTGTCGAATTCTGGAGGCATTGCGTGTTTAGTGGCAGAACTCAACGCCGCAAATAATAAAAAAATAATAAAAAATCTAACCTTCATATATTTTAGTAACACTTGAATAGGTATAGATTCGCGTGGAAAAGCTATTTATTGCGGGTTGGAAATGGCAAGCAGATTTATTCGAAGGCAAGTGTGTAATACGGATCAAGCTCGTACCTTGTTAAGGAATAACTATAAGTGTATTTAAATGTGTGAACAATGTTTTATTTTAATTTCAGCTTCACGCTGTATCCCGCACACAGCAGGGTAGGCAGAGGGAGCCTAGTGTTAAGACACTCCGTTCCTCACTTTCCGCTGAATTCTGGAGGTATTGGGTGTTGAGTGGCAGGACTAACACCAGAGCGAATAAACGAAAATATCAAATATTTAATTTCTTCGAGTGGGAATCGAACTCAAAAACTGTCACGCTTACAGTCACACGTTTGTGCCCCTGCGCCACGACTGCCATCTAGTTTTCTTTGTTACGAATTATTAAACGATATAATTATTATAACATAAACAAATAGATATTCATTAAAAAAAAATAGTAAACCAACATAAAAAAAAACGACCACAGCGTTAATAAACAAGAGTCATCCACCGCTACAATTCAATTCAATCCACTTTACGCTCGACTAAATTGCTCTTTATTCCAGATAAAAATCTCAAGCAAGCAGACATTGTGGCTACCTAATGTCTTGACTTTCTTTCGCTCCATTATATTCCATTATGGCGGTTTTACCTTCATTGTCGCTCATAAAGGATTTACTACCCTTTAAGTGTACATTTTCTTTGACAACCAAGATTAGCCTTTTCTAATTATCGTCAAGGTAGTATGAATGGATCATAAAATTTAAAATGTTATTACAAAACATTATATTATACAGTAGGTATAATATAAATATATTTATTAAATTATAGTACCGCCCATACTTTTTTCTTTTTGCGATAATTGACTAAGTTCCTTCACAGACGTGTTATTTCCAAGACGGAGAAAATTAAATTGTGTCTTAAAGTTATTATATCGTAAAGTTTATAGTAAATTTATAAACTGGATCCGGTCTATAGGAAATATTATTAGTAATTAATATAGCAGCTGTAGGTTCGAATCCAATTAAGGAAATAATATGTTATCATAAGAATATTACCAAAATTTAACACCTAGTATTTTCTCTGTATATAAAATTACAAATTTATGTTTATTATTTTAAAAATAGAGGTGTTCTCTCAAGGTATTGTCAGATGTTCTCTAATCTAAATGAAAGCTAGGGCTTTGTAACTAAAAATACCTTTTTTCCAATTATACAACATTCTATAATATAATAAAAGTGGCAGTATTTTATATAGGACTTACATCATAAATTATAAAATATTTATCTCTCACATCATGAGTTATGCAGCTTGCTTAAGTCGCGAAATTATACATGGCGACGTGGGTGTGAAACGACAATGTGTTCAAGCTCATGGGAGATGTAAAACAGTGGATTTAGATTTTGTAAGAATATAATTTTAAATACACCTTTTATGTAATCACAATGGTTGTCCTCATAAAAAACATCTCAATTTTGGAGAAAATTAAGTCGTTTATATCACCGTTAAGAAATAAACACTTATTCTTTATAATACTTTATTAACCTAAGTTAATATTATTTGAGCATATTTAAACAAACGCGAATGCTTTAGAATTCAAATTTATTATTTTTGTCTCGTTTTAATATATATAATCGGTAATGAATAAGTTTATATAATTTTATTAATTACAGATAGAAAAGTAAGTGGCCCTTTTGATCTCTATTGTGTTTAAATTTCAAGAAATAAAGGAAGAGGCAAACGAAAGTTACATACCTGTTGCTTTTAGCGTATCCAGGTGGATGAAGGTGTTCCAGCTTCGTTGCTTACTCCTCATCCTTTGAAGAGCACTGTCTTTAGGGTTGTATTTCTGTCCCTGTAACAAACCTTCTGTTAACATATTTCATCATGACTCACAACGAGAGAACTTCAATTAAGAATAATTAGCAAGTCAAATTTAAGTTTGCTTCAATTATCACATTACTAGAGAATAAGAGCAACCTCCTTATTAGAAAAGTCAATTGTAAAAGGCAGATTTACGATAACGCATTACGCATGCGCTCTATTGTCCACAGAACTTAGATAATACGGCGAAAGCTCGACTTACGAAATGTTGTGTTGGCCTAATATGGCACCAAATACAAATTATGTTTTATTTCTCTTATTAATTAATTAGAACGCATTGAGTTTTGAAATTAACTAAGGTAAGATGTATTCACGAAGTCTAATGACAGTTATATATGTACCTATAACTATGTACTTTTTATTATTTCATATCATAATAACTCATTTTTGTTTTCACACATCCTTGTTTTACTAACAGTTATTCACGCTAGATATATATGATAAAACTTAGACAAGTCCAAAATATGCATATAGACCTTCATACATTATGTAATTTTCCCAAAACCACTACTCTTAAACGTTCAATGAAGCTCATCCAAGCTGCCTCACGATCGCGACCATGTAAAATATACTGAATGCATAATAGATTGGCAACTCTCCCGTAAATTTTTAGTTATGGCAACCCAGAAACAAATCACTCATAGCCACAACAGCAAGCGCTATAATTTTTGAAAGTGGCTCTACGTTATCTTAATTCAAATCTATATATAGTTGTCTTAGATCATTTTAAACCACTTTGAATGAAAATTCCAGTCAGCCAGTTGTAATATAATATCAACAATCTTTTGTAGTTTGTCGTGACTTTGCTTATACTATATAATTGCGGTGTTAATGTTTAGGTACACGTGCCCAAATGCGTTACCCCGTCGATTACATATCTCATGCTTAAAGGAACTACCTACTTATATAATATACTTGTAATATAATTTGTTTGTTAAATATGCATTTAGCTGTACCAGTTTAGGTAAAATTGAAATATGTTATTTTGAATAATGAAATATATTATTTTGATATATTTTTTTTACAATTTAAATGTCAGTCATGTATTATTTTATGTCCAGATATGTTTTCACTACAAAGCGTTGCAATATTTTGTGTATTTCAAAACTATACGCGCGCGGTAACTTTCCAACTGAACCACAAAAATTTAGTTACGAACGACTCTTTGTAGTTCGACACTAGAAATGCGAATAAACAAATTTATGTACCTAATAATATAGTTATTTTTTTTATAAGCTTTTGTGTACCTTATCCCTACTTTCCTTCAAGAACTTAGCTTAACTTAACTTAGCTTCACGCTTTATCCCTTGCGGGGTAGTCAGAGAGAACGGAGCGCCAAACGCTACGGTCTCTACATACCTCTTTCGCATCGTCCATTGTCATCAACCTCTTCATACATGCCCTTCGGGGGGTCCTCATGCTTTTTACGTGACCTTCCTCCAGTATCTTTGATACTGTGTTTTCGAAGGTCAACCGAGGGCTTTGTCTTCCTTCAAGAATAACATAAAAAACTTCAATAACATTTAATTTAAAATTTAAGCGTCATTTCTCGAATAAAATGTACAATTACCTACTTGATATGGCTCCCATGTGTAATCAAAAGTTGTGAGCTATAAAGAATCTCGTATGTAGATATACTAGCAATTATTATTCATTTCGTTTACTGACTCTAATTACTTGACAGAGTACTCGTAAAGTAAATATTTTGTGAGTAAAGAAAATTGTTTATTATCTGAGCATGTTTCTTATTCCAATAAACATTTCTAATACAATCCTATATCGTTAAACATCGGTTGAGTCAAAGGTGAACTGTTAGAAAACTAATAAGAGAGAATAATATTTGTATAGGAAATTCTTCATGCCTAAGGGCTAGCACCGGATGTTTTGTTTGTTTAGAATTTATGCCCAAACGAAGGTAAATACAACGGTACTACAGTATGTTGAACAAAGCGATACTATCTAAGAACTAAATAGTTAGCGAAACGTGAGTCAGATCAAATGAGAGGTTTTTTTTAAGTGTATTTTTTATTTCAAGGAGTGTCAGTCAGTGTTGCTCTAAATAATGAATTTTTTAGTGGGCGTCGTTCATGTAAAGATTATAATTCATAAGCACGATTTCATACAAAATTTCATAAAAACATCACTGAAATACATATGATTATATAAATTTATTTCGAATAAATCATTAACAAAGAGGTGGGTTACTGTTACTATTACTTTTAAGGAGAATATAAAGAAAAGAGAGATTTATACTTTCCACGTACTTTATATTAAGATGAACTTAAAGAAAAATCTATGTAAAATACAA
The DNA here is from genome assembly GCA_013403705.1 of Heliconius hermathena. Taxonomy (NCBI): domain Eukaryota; kingdom Metazoa; phylum Arthropoda; class Insecta; order Lepidoptera; family Nymphalidae; genus Heliconius; species Heliconius hermathena. The sequence continues at coordinate 264,756 of JAAIXJ010000269.1, forward strand.
AAGTCTTAACAATTAATGCATTCAATACGTTAATATCATAATACACATATATACAAATATCATAATACACAAATCGAAAAGCCCGTTGAAACCAATCAATATTTAGTATCGAGTTTCACAACGGAGATCAAATATCATTAGTCGACTAGTTTTATTCAAAACAATACCTAGTACAAGTCGGCCACTGTTGATTAGTAGCAATTTACGCGTCAACTCTTGCCCAAGAACCAACCAGCGTTCTGCTTTTGCCGATGAAGATATAGAAAGCGTGGTTTCCACACCAGCACAGTAATTAAAGCAGTATTGCAATCTTTGTATGTAACCTCCAGATAATGCTGTTATTGACAATGAACAAGTAAAATTTTGTTAACTTTATACTAAATTATTATTTTCAAAAGGAACAACTTACTCGATTGCAAGAACTGTGTTTTACAATCAAATATATTAAGTAAATTTTAATGGCCACTTGGTGTTTGTTCACTATTAATAGTTTAAATATTCATTGGTAAATTTGTAGCTATATAATTTTGAGTAGACTGACGAAATATATTGTTTACTAGCTTATTTATGTTGACTGTCGATCAATTTGATTTAAGCTTTTACAACAATACAACTATAGTTTAATATTTCTACATAAATGAAGCGCGACATTGGTTTCCGGTATACATTAAATCATGTTTTAAAAATGAATGCGCAATACGGTTACGACGTTGAGAAATTATTGTAAATAAATATAATATAATGATAATATTATATTTGTAGATGAAACGACGAGACAACATTCTCGTGTTATTCATATAAAAGATAATTATCACGTCAATTCATAACACATTTTTAAAACTTAATGTCGCAGCGTACATGCGAAAAGTTTAAATAAAACATTTTCATAAGCTGAAAAAAAAATATGTAGCCAGTGAAAATTGCATTGAGTACTTATAATATCAGTATCAAAATAAATATCAATCTCAACTATACGCTTTATGCATCACGCAAAGAGAACCTAATGTCATAATATTCCTTTCTTCGCTTTTCACCCACACATTGCTTGTTAAGTAGTAGAACTCAATCGAATTTTATCGAGACGAACCTTTTTTTCCTGCACAATATTGAAAGGAATTTGGTGTTAAATCACTCCGTTTTCGACTACTACTACAACTTTATTTACAGTATTAGAGAAATTCTTAAATTAAAAAAAATGTGACTTGTGATACAATAGCGCATTTTTATATTTATTATATATTTTTTAAGCATAACGCTCCACTACTACAGTCGTCAAAGACTAAAAATTAAATACTGGTAAGAAAGAATGCATTGAACTCGGCGGTAGCGGACGTTACACGGCCTTGGTGATTCAGAACGGCAAAACCATTATAGGTATTTATTTTATAATATTCTACCCATATTTCCCAATTATAATAATTTTCTTCGTTTATATATTAAAAATAAATATATATTTTATTTTACAGTATGTATATATAATCTTACATACATATTTATATTTAAAGTTTTTTTTGTTTTATTTATTTGTAAGAGATTTTACATGCGGTTGCTTAAGAAAAATACAATTTGAGTAAGATTATTACACATATTTTTTTCTTTTTTTTTTCAGCTTTACGCCGTATTCCGCACATAGCCGAGTAGGCAGAGGGTACCTAATATTAATACACTCTGTTCCCATTAAGACAAGCCTGTTCCTCACTTTCCGCCGCATTCTAGAGGCATTGCGTGTTACGTAGCGGAACTCAACGCCGAGAGTTAAATGAGTTAAATTATTTTTTCCTCATTATTTTTTTCCAACTAATACATATTATTATAAGTTCCAAGTTATATTTAAAACTGTATTTTTGCTGGACTACTTACTTAATGACTGACAGGAAGCAACACTTCATTTTCTTTTTCTATTGTACAAATCCGTGACTGATGTTATCCGTCGCATATTAACATATATTTTCATGCTATTCATTTTCAACAGTAACATTCTAGTGTAAATGTGAATTTGATTTGACATTATGAAATTAGTTATCCGGATAGGGATGAGATATAAATAAATAAATAAAAATCTCTTTATTGTAAACCATACAAAAAAGAAAAAATATATAGACAAATAAAATAAGATGAGAAAAAAAATCAAAAGTTACATAAGTAACTACTTAACTTTATTACTTAAATAATGATATAGTGAGTCTACTGTTAACTTTTGTATTCAAGTTTTAATTTTATTAATGTTGTAATTTTTTATTGGAAGATTAATTTTAATTTATGACATTATTTTAAAAGTATTTATGAAAAGTTTGAGATGCTATTTTTATTATAAATGTTAAAATAATTTAAAAGGCATTTAAAGCCAGTAATAATTGTCTTTATTTAAATAAACAAAAGTTATATAATGTGTCCAAATAATATGTTGTTCTTCTATTTATTGTATTATAAATAGAATACATAAGTTTAAAAAAAATATCTTTTGTCAAAACTTCTCCTCCTTACTTCTTTTAAAGATCTTTCTCATGATTATTTCCATAATTATATTTTTTGTGGCGTTAAACGCTCCCTAACCGTCCACGCTAGTACAACATAAATGTATGTTCTTGAAATAAAATCGTTGTATTTTTTGTAATAATACATGTTTCTCTCTAACATCGAACGCATACTGAAGGTAAGCAGCTTTCCTCAATAAGCCTATGTTAGCACGAACATGGACGAGTTTACGACCTTTCAAGTAAATCTTGTTGCCATACGTTGCTTCGAGTGCGATTTCTTCTTTAATAATGAGTTATTTCTATAAATACTATGACCTAAATTGTGATTTGTATACTCTTATTTAATTCTTGACAAGGAATTATTAATAGAAACGAAATTTGGTAATTATTTTATATGATTTTTGACTTATTAATTTATGTACATTTAATTGTACATTCAAAACAATTTTGTCTTACCTTCTATAATTATAATAAGCCTAGCTTCATAGATATATGAAGAATAGAAGTTGAAAGTCTATTGTTAAAATTTTTCTAAAACCACTTAAGTGAACATAATTCTGACACCAAATAGGTTAACAACTATTGATTCCTGTTTCTCTATTTTTGGTCACATTTATGTGTACACTATTACTACAAATATTTACTTCCCGCCAAACATAGTCCGAGCAATGCGTTGTAATACTTTTATAAATTGCAGAATTATTATAATATTTCTTAATATAACTGATTTTTAGAACGTTGTGTCGCAGGTTCACAAGCATGTGACTATAAGGCGACGGTTGTGGGTTTGATTCCGGGTATCGAACACTGGAGCAATTAATTATCATTTACTAATATTTTAATTTCTTCTCTCGGACACCAAAACGCCCGGCGTTGAGTATCGCCACTCAACACGCAATTGCTCGAAATATTCGGTGAAAAGTGGGGAACGGAGTGTTTTAACATGAGGTGCCATCTGCCTACCTAGCAGGGTATATACCAATATGTGAGATAGAGCGTAAAACTGATTAAAAAAAAATTATTATGTTTGTAAATTATCAACAAATTGAGAAGTATTTAAAATAGATTCGTTTATTTAATTTATATGAAAGTCACTAAAAGCGTAAAATAAGAAAATCAATTAATCGCGTTTACCACAAGCGCCAGTTTCTCAATATTTTTTCATCATTTAGATGCAATTTCCAGTGTGACGCAACGCGGTGACCGAGCGGAGGCGTAACCGTTGTAAGTAGAAAGTAACTTGTATGAAATATATATGGACAAAAACTAAGCCATGTATGGAGCCGAACATAATACAGGATATCACTGGTTCGTTGTCCTTTAAAATCCCTAACCAATTATGTTATTATGTGTGTACCTTTGACTCTGCAGCGATTCTCATCGAAAATTACACCCGAGTTCTCAGCAACTGAGACATACCGATGAATTTTTAAATTCACGTCTCTACATACACATTACGAAATAGCTTCCTGCTTGATGTTGCGAATTTCATTAATTTATAAAAGCGCGTGCACTCCTAATTTTTGTGTTAAATAATAAATGTCACGCATCAATTGGTTGAAATCTTGGAAATGAAGTCAGAAAGCAGAAAAAATACCACTCAGGTTTATTTTATAGAAATTGATTGAATTTACGAAAGAAAACTTTCCAATATATTTTTGCACGACATGCTTTATTTATCTGATAACATAATAAAGCTAGTACATTGTAGTAGCTATCTGTTGAGCTATAAAACACGTCTAAATAGGTAAATACTTGTTGCAACAATACCATAGAATGTGAAACGGGGCTGAAAATAGATAACATTTTTTACTTGACCTTTTAAATAGCCGAGGGCGTGTTGCACCAGTTTAAAATCAAAGCTGTAGAAAGCGGACAGAGCAGGATACGACCTTTTAGTGACCTTTCGCTATAAATAGTGGTCTGAATTGACCCCGGTAGTACCTATGTGAAAATGGCTACCATTTCTCCGGGACTTATTCTACAAATCACAGGGCCAACTACACATTGTAATGCTACTATGGGCGTTGCTCATAAATTGCAAGTCGTTTAGAATTCTGTTAACACGAAAGACTAACTTTTTATACTTCTGGAATGCGGACCACACGTTGAGGTGCGAGGAGAATATAAAATACCGTAAAAATGTAATTTGAAAATATGCGGTATATTGTGTCTATAGTCTATTTAATTTAATTCAACAAGTGCAAGTTGGTATACTAATTTCATGATGGTAAGTCCGCGGGAAGTATAACTTTGAAGTTTTCGAAGTTGACAAACTTATATATAGTCGTATGCACACATTTTGTATGAAATCAACTACAAATATAAGTTTGTAGTAGTTTTTTTGGTGTTATATAGAAATAAATTTCCACTTGACACCACAATTGAAAAATTGTAGGTCAACGGGAAGTCTCCTATAGGAAAAATCAAAAAAATTAAAATTAAATTACTTAAAAAAATACATATATGTTAAGGTAAATAGTATTTCTTAGAAGAGAAGAGGGGAAGATACTTGGCAAAATATACTTTATATTATTTATCTCACCTAATTTACCTTTGACTGCTGTTTTGTTGCAAATACTTTCCTCCTATTCACCGATAAACGGACGTTTAAACCTCGTATTACGTATCTATTAGGAATAATGAAGTCTTTTCAGACTTCATTTGCCTTTGCGTAATTCTATCTTTGAAGTCCTATTAAGTCCAGGCCAGTCGTGGAGCGATGTCTCCAGAATACGGCGGAGAGTGGAGAGTGTTGAGGAGAGATTGTCTTAACACAAGGCTCTCTCTGTCTACCCTGCTACATGCCAGATACACCGTGAAGGTAAAAATAAAAAAAGAAGTCCCATTATCAACTGACTTATAAATCCAACCAAATCGATAATTTAATGAGCGCCTCAAATGTTGCTATAATATAAGTAGCTCCCGTTTATTTTAATAAAACAATTTATGTAGATACTATAACATACTATACGGTAATCAAAATTTAGAATTCAATTTAGTTTGATTGGCAGAATTCTGATTCTTGTTCTTTTCATAAACTATGAGATTCTCATGGGTTTTGTTTACGCCTATTTCAAGATTCGAAACGGTGTAAGCCTTTTGTGGTATGCAATGTAGTTTTTTTTTACTTTTAAATTTGTGGCCCAAATAAATGTATAGAAAATAATAATTTAGCTGATTGCACTTGTAAGTATTATATTATATAATTAGGGTTAATGGAGCACTATTAATTTCAGTTTTGCAAATATTATACAATGTTTATTATAAAGTAGTTATAATTAGTTAGCTTTGGTTTTGATTGTTTAAACATTTGCGTATATTAAATTAATTAAAGTGAATCGTTTCTATTTATGTCCAAGCATGGTTAGTACCTACTTGTACAATATAATACTTATGGCTATATGGCTCATTAATTTTCATTTCGTTTTCTCATCTTTTAACTTAAAGCATACGTATAAATCAAACTGTTTATTTTGTTTTTAGAATCACCTTAGACACAGCGTATTGAGTGACGGAACTCAACGCCGCACTTTATCAACAAAAAGAACATAACGGAGCAAAAAATGATTGCATCAAACACTCTTTCCTTTACACTTTTTTCCACATAAAAGGGTAAACAGACATAACTTAGTATTTAGTATGAGAGAGTTTTGAGAAATTAGTTGTTAAGTGGCGGAACTCAACGCTGCGCTTTGTCAGACGAATTTCCCCTTACAACGGCAAGTAACTGTATACTATATGTAATGACGATTGATATATTATTTGATGTAATCTTACTTCACCGCGAGGTGGAAAAAATAAACTGTACATAATAATTTTTGGTTTAATTTCGACTAGAGAGAATATTCATTAGTAAGGCAAAGCACGGCGCTTGGCTTGACCACCAAAACCACCTTCCAAAAGATTGAAATATCAAAAATGAAGTAAATTATTATTAAGTTATCTGTATTCTCACGACTAAGTGTCTGATATGTGAGAAGATATTCTGGTATTAGTCTGCTTGAATATTTGGCGTATGTAGACACTAATAAAAAAGGTATACGAGCGACCTTAGCCAAGTACGTCGACATCCGGTGCGTAAGGACGCAATAAAATATATAAAACACAAGGTATTTCAACCACGAACTGATGAATGGCAATTGAAAAGTAAACTGAACCGGTCCATTACATTATTACGATAAATAAATGTTTAAGATAAATTAGTAAGCCTCAAAAAATAGCTAATCATATATACATATACATATATATATATATATATATATATATATATATATATATATATNTTATTTCATTAACATATCGAGTACAAAAATAGACAGAGAAAATAGTAAAAAATTGCACTTTAATTCACTTTTGAGCTTTGTAGTTTGAGTAATCGGTTTGAAGAAATCCTTTATTGGTATATCTACACATTTTATATATTATTTTAAATATAAGTTTTGTCACTAATATTTGTACACATATTAAATGACAACTGTTAATAATAAATAAGCCAATAAAAATAAAAAATAAATTAATAATTAAAGTAACTTAATAATACAGCTACCGGTCTTTAATCATTACTTTTAGTTATCTTGTTTTGTTGTCGGTACCAGCGAGTAGGTACATCGTCATAAAAACGTGTGACAAGCCAGGCCGCCCGGCCGGAGAGTAAGGTTTTACGATCGTTCCAACATTTCGACCACATGCTATTTGAAATATCAGTTTATCTTTATGGAATGTTTGGTAAGTGATAGGAGGAGTACAAAATTAAATAAATAAATATCCTTGGGTAACTTAAGTAAGAATTCTAATATGGTCATCCGATTCCTTAAGCTTTACTTTCTGTATTATGGTAATCTGATAACTAAAGAAATGTATGCATTTATATACATTTTAAAATACGAGTGTATTTTAGAATAAGAACCAATACCCATATTTATAGGAAAAAAGCATCTTGGGTAAGCGATCGAACCTACTTCCATTTAAGGAGCTAGCAGTTATTTCGTATTTTAACACTTTCTAAACAATATTTGTGTTTTTGTTCTTTCTATACAACATCATTACTTATTTCTCATATTGGTATAAAGAGAGATATTTATCTATGTTGCATTGCAAGTTGCAACGTATTGTAAAATAATAAACCCATACAAGCTGTACATATATATATACAATGTTCGATACACCTTACCTGATTTAATTTTTGATTTTTTACACCTTATTAAAAAATCAAAAATTAAATAGCTTCACGCTGTATCCCGCACACAGCAGGGTAGGCGGAGGGAACCTAGTGTTAAAACACTCCGTTCCCCACTTCCCACCGAATTCTGGAGGCATTGCGTGCTGAGTGGCGGAACTCAACACCGCGCTTTGCCTCGACACCAGAGCGAAGAAATGAAAATATAAATGTAAATAAATATTTCACTTCCTCGAGTGGGGATCGAACCTGCCCGGTGCCCCTGCGCCACGACCGGCTTCAACCTACCTTATTAATCAGTTAATTTGCGTAAATAGCTGACCCCAGGGCCCGACTATCTGATTGACATTACCGTTACTAATATCTTGATGTGAAACCCTAAGAAAGAACGTGGCGAATAGTTAAACTATGTAAATTAGTTCTATTCCTCTCGATTAAAAGTTCCACGTTTAGCCACATCCAGATAACACAGCATGTTAATTAAACTGAGGCTGGGTAACAATACGGAATTATCAACAGTTTGCCACCTATATTATTTCGATTTTAGTTCATAGAGATTTCGTTTGTTAACTATTAATTAGATGTGCATCTTGTTGTAGTTTCAGGAAATGTGAGTATATTATATTATAGAGAACTCTTTGATAGGTGAATTTAATTTTGTAAGTATTTCAATAAATTCATTTATTTATTCACCAGTGGTAATTGCATAAATTTTACAATAATATTTTTAATTTTTAATTTCTTATCACTAAATGCATTACCTTAAATATTATTATTTATTATTAAATATCAAATATGGACATATAATATAATATATACATAAAAAGCGTTTGGATCGCATCCACAGACAGGAGTGCGTGACTCGCTATGTACAAATTTATATGAGATTTTTGTATACATATTAACATTTTTAATTTTAGTTAATTAAAAGATACGCTTAAGAAGTTGTATTTCTTTTAATATTATAAATATTATATTGATTTCGATGTCAAAATAAACATTTAAAACAATTGGTTTAGTATAATCCCATTAAATGTGTAAAGCATGGTCTCTTGCTATCTACAGGAAGTTTTCTGAATGTTTTATATTATTGGATGTTAGTACTAACTTATTTATATTTATTTTATTTTAATCTTGCACGCAACCTTTTGTGAACATGGATATGTGTAAATCTTCATAATATGTAGGTACATATTTACATACTTTGTTAATTAAATTTACTTTATCCGTGTGCGGGATACAGCGTGAAGCTGATAAATTGATTATATTGCAATATACACAGCTTTTAAAATATCAAGTTAATAATAACCTTTTAGTAGTAAATGACTGAAGCTAATTTATTTTTGAACTCTGAGTAAGCTTCGTAGAACTAAAACTATTAAAAACCTGAATACAAATTATAACCCCTTCATTTTTTGCTGAGCTCGATGCAGACAAGCGAAATTATATTATGAATCACTTGCAGGGATAAAAAAGGAAGTGTTCATTTTAGGCAGGTAAGAACTTAGCAGGAAAATACGGTTCCAGTTCTAAGTAAAATTAGAAGAGTCCTGTCAGTCTATCATACTCGTAGATTCGTATTTATAGAAACTACTTATAGAGAAGTTTTACATTTACTTATTAGTATCTTCAGAATCATATGTCTGTGATTTATTTATCGCGATGAGGTTACAAAGTTTATTATTAAAATTAAGATATTCACCAGAGTAGGCAGAGGGAACCTAGTGTTAAGACATTTCGTTGCCATTTTCGGTCAAATTCTGGAGGCATTGAGTTTTGAGTGGAGGTTTGAGTGGGAGAATCGAACCTACAAATTATCGTGTTTACAGTCACAACTTTGAGCTTATGTGCTATAGAGTCATGACTGGCCTCATAATATTCAATTAAACAAAAATAAGTAATTGTACATCGTCTGGCCTAACGTACACTTTACTATAAATATTAAGAGTAATACAAAAACAATTATCGCAATTACTACAATTTCAACATTAGATTGCCATAATGTTATATTAATAACTTAATATACTCTACCTTGACGATGAGCCAATTATTCTATGCAATTTGCTATTACTGAATCACAAGAAATATCTTTAAAACATCAAAATTATAAATCCGTCATATTATTATTTTAGTCATGTCATGTATCAAATTATTCATAAAATTTTCTATTGATTGACACCGACGATTTGGTACTATTTATATGTATAATAGTAGCTGATTTTTTAATAGTATTTTTATAGTTTTGAGTGCTTTTAGCCTTTTTTTGTTTTACCTAAACAGTATTAACGGAAAAAGAGAATGCGATGTGATCGCGGAAGGAGCTCTTTCATCATATTATCTCTCTATTCTACCTACTGCGTAAAATACTAAGGTACGTGTTTTTTTCTTAATTAACAGTTTTACTTCCGTAATATTTTATTATGCATTCCTTTATTAGAGTACAACAACAACGCGTTGTTGTACTAATAATAAATATATAGTCATAAATACGACAAACAGATCGTCGGTAGCGTAGTTTTGACAGCCGTTTGAAAGATGTTACTCGCTACCCGTCAATGTTGAGATGGTCAACCATTAATCAATAAATATAATAAATCAATCTTGTATATAAAGAAAATCTGAAAAATATAATAAATCACTTTTATGTTTTACATATTATTGTTATACTATAGTCGTTAAATTTTATTTTTTATGTGATTTGAATATATTACACATATCTATGTGTTGTGTAATAATTAAATCAAAAATTTAATGAGATAATGAAAATCAATATGTCTTATTTATTAATTGTAAATATACGCTGCCTTATATAATATATCACCTAGTACCTAATAACGTTTTCATTTCTTCGCTCTGGTGTCGAGACAAAGCGCAGCGTTGAGTGCCGCAACTCAACACACTGATACTGTCTTAACACAAGGTTGACTCTGCCTACTCTCTCTCTACTAGTATGTGCGATACAGCGTGAAGCTAAAAAAAATCTAACAATATAAACATAGTACATTATATATATCACATAATAATATGTATACATTTTTTTTCTTTTTTTTCAGGTTCACGGTGTATCCAGCACACAGCAGGGTAGGCAGAGGGAACCCAGTGTTAAGACACTCCGTTCCCCACTTTCTGCCGAATTCTGGAGGCATTGCGTGTTGAGTGACAGAACTCAACTCCGCGCTTAACCTCGACACCAGAGCGAAGAAATGGAAATATAAATTTAAGTAAATATTTCATCTTCTCGAATGGGGATCGAACCCACAACCGGTCGGTTTTACAGTCGCACTTCGTGCCGCTGCGCCACGACTGGCCTCAATGTATACATAATATATATATTATGATATTATGTTGTGTTTATATTAATTCTATCTAAAATGACTCACTAATATATCAAAGTTCATGGCAAGTGATGTTTTAATAGCATTTACAATACAATAAAACAAATATTTAAGTATATACACTGATAACAGTGACCTAGTTAAAAATAAAAATGTTATATATTTCTACTATTAACTCTTTTTCAACACGAAGCTTTAATGGGACCTATACGAGTTATGTTACAACGCGAGCTACCGGTATTTTGCGTGAACAACAACCATTTAATTAGTTATAGTGACCTATATAGTTTTGACCGCTTTAGTGCAGTGGAGTGCACGTTTGATCGGTATTACTTATTACGATTGAGATAGTCATTTCGAATACGCATTTATATGCAGAGAAGTTAAATAGTGAACACTCAGTTTGAAAAAGTTAATACAAGCACTATTGAATTGGGTCTGTATTTAATAATCACAAATTCAATAATAATTTCATTCCACTATTTCGTAAACTTATTGATTTATTAATTTATATATTCAGAATTACCAGAGGTAATTAAACCAATTTTACAATAACAGTTTTTTTTAGAATATAAATCAAATTTAATCAGCTTCACGCTGTATCCCGCAGGGTAGGCAGAAGGAACCCATTGTTAAGACACATCATTCCCTACTTTCGCTCTTCTCCTTCTTTAGAATATATTCCTTATAACTAAATGCTTTACCATTTCAGATAAATATCGCATGAAACAACGATTAGGAAAAATGTAACAGTAATACAAATTATAAGTAATAAGCAAGAAAACCTTGTAAGTAAAAAAAACCTAAAGAAGTTTATTACTCGTAAAAATCCTTGTAAATCATCTAAATCAAAAATAAAAAAGTTAAATTTCGTACAAGCCTACGGTTAACAATTTGACTTGCTGTCCGTGTAAGTTACAGCCGTATTTGCGTGATTTTGTAGTAGCTACACTATTGGGGTCATAAGGCTAGATTTAATTATAAACCAGTCGCAATAATTAACCGGATTTGGCTACTAAATTCACTTGGGACAAAAATAGGTGAGGCTTAAAATCTTACTATATTATATTCCTTTCATATTACATATAAATTTATTATGTTGGAACTAAAATATATGAAAAAGTTATGTATTTTGAGTGATATACATATAAATCCTCAACATTGAGTCGAAAAAAAAATTGAAAATATTTGTACTCTTGTTAGTAGTTCAAAACAGCAATAAAAGATCATGCAATTTTTCACTTTCGATGCTTTACTTAAGTCTAATCATCATCATAATTCTATTCATTTAGTTTAAGAAATAAATAATAATTTATATTATTATTTATTTTATATTTTTTTTTATTATTTTGAAAATTTATAATAAAAGCACTGATTTGGTTTTAAGGACAAATTAAAAACAATAGGTATTGCAAACTGATCAGAGAGTAGAGTCATTTTCAGTAGAGACTGAAAATGACTCTACTTAATATTTACTCCATTCATGTTAAAACTCAATAACTAAATTAAATAAAAAATAAATTGAGGCCAGTCGTGGCGCAGCGGCACGAGGTGGGACTGTAAAATCGACTGGTTGTGGGTTTGATCCCCACTCGAGGAGATGAAATATTTACTTAAATTTATATTTCCACTTCTTCGCTCTGGTGTCGAGGTTATCGCGGCGTTGAGTTCTGCCACTCAACACGCAATGCCTCCAGAATTCGGCAGAAAGTGGGGAACAGAGTGTCTTAACACTAGATGCCCTCTGCCTACCCTGCTGTGTGCGGGATACAGCGTGAAACTAAATTACTCACGTTAAAAATCAAAATTCAATAACTAAATAACGTATAATCTTATAAATTAAATACAAAATCAAATCAAATCAGCTTTACGCTTTATCCCGCACACAGCAGGGTAGGCAGAAGGAAGCTAGTGTTAAGACACTCCATTTCCCACTTTTCGCTGAGTTGCGGAGGCATTGCGTGTTGAGTGGCGAAACTCAACGCAGCGCTTTCGACACCAGAGCGAAGGAATGAAAATATAAATGTAAATAAATTTTTCATTTCCTCGAGTTTGGATTGAACCCACAACCAGTCGATTTTACAGTCACACTTTGCCCCCCTGCGTCACGACTGGCCTCTTCTTAATCTTATAAATTAGCTCTGAATTATTTTAAACCGATGCCAAACACATCATATTATATTAAATTACATTATGGCATAATTAACACAATTTACAACTTATATTGTGTAAAAAAAAACTAAACTTTCATACTCATAATAGGTACACAGCCATTAATTATAAATTCATTGTTTCTTTCCCGGTGTGGTTGTGACGTTTTAATTAATTTCTTATAATATTAATTAAGTTTTTTTATATGTATTATGGCACTTTTTATATATATTTGCCTTTTGTGTTTGCAGAAACTTATACTTCAAGAGTCATCGTGTAAAAATTAAAAATAAAATTACGGAACGTCCTTAGATATAATTAAAACGTCGCTTATTCCTTTACCAACGAATTTTGAAATAACCTAATTTATATGTAAATATAGAGATTATTACACTTGTTTTTTTTGTATTTTAGGGTTCCGTAGCTTGAAAGGAAAAAATCTTTATAGGATCACTTTGTTGTCCGTCAGTCCGTTCGTCTGTCAAGACCCTTTTTCTCAGAAACCCGTGGAGCTATCAAGCTAAAATTTATATCAAATACTCAGGTCCTATGTTTTAAGATACAGCCATGTAAGCCGCAAATTTCTACAAATTTTCGAAACTCGCAAGGGAATCAAAACCTACAGAATATAATAAGTTTATTGATTTTCACGATTATTACAAATTAAAACTTTCCACCACCTGGGACCCACTCATAAAATTATTGAAATCTTAAACCCAACATATCAGAGGGCAAGATACTATCAGCTCATTCTGCAGGAATCCAGGCCAGTACACGAGGCCATTAACAAAACGTTGGCGGTAGTTTGATATAATAATTATGTCAACTGACAGACGAATGCAATTATAAAATGTATAATCTTACAAAATGTATATACGCGATTAATCCGGTTAAAATAGTTTCATTTAAAACCTACAGAGTACTTCTCTTGAACTTATAGCCTAGATAATAGAAAACATGGGAAAAGTGAAAATTTATAGGTATTTCATAGAAAAAAAATACAAACCTATATTTGTAGTTTATTGCATACTAAATGAATGAAAATACGCCCGTATACATAAGTTTGTCAACCTAAGTTGTTCTTCCTTTTCCCGACTGACCTACAATCTTGAAATTGAAGCCTCGATGCGCGAGTCCGACTCGCACTTAACCAGTTTTTAGAGTTTCGTACGTTTTAAGGAAAAAAGGAACCCTTATAAGATCGCTTTGTTGTCCGTCCGTCTGTGTGTCTGTCTGTGTGTCTGTCTCTCTTTTGTTCTGTCTGTCTGACTGTTTTTCAAGAGCATTTATCTCAGGAACGCTTGAAGATATCGAGCTGAAATTCAAACCATATACCATTATAACCATTACTCCATTTATATAAAATAAAGATATGACAAATAAACGCGTATTTCGACACTGTGAAGGAAATTAATAGGGTACTTCGGTTGATCTAGAATTATGAAATTTGGCAGCTGGCATCTACAGGTAGTACTAGTTAAGGAATAGAATACATTTGTATAGGTAGAATTTGAAAGCTATATATTTGTAGTTAAATCCTAAAAAATAATAGCCTTAAAAGGGGGAGAGAGAGGTATCAGACGAAAGGGCTCTGGCTAAGCAAAGCTTGAATTTCTGAAAAAGCTCGAGACCTTTGTAACAGTATGTACCTTGAGTATAAGTTTAAAATAAATAAATAAAATAAAATATGCATGGCAATACACATAAATAACATAGTTAATTATGAATAATACAAACTATATATTTTGAATAAAATATTAATCGAGACGAGTTCGTGTATTGACGTCCCGAGTGTCGCGACCGTCGTTCTGTCTATATAGGTGGTGGTGATGCTGGAAGGCAGCGGTCGAGTCGAACTCTTAAGTACTACGGTACTAATAAATATGATGCACATAAAGACTCGTACCAAGTATATTATAAATATAATATAATAATTCGAAGCCTATGATGGCACGATCTTTTAGGATCGAATTTCTTATAAAGGCAATATATGTGTAGGGGCGACACATATTGTGGATCCAAGTGATCTTTGACCAATATTATGATATTGAATGTTGCTTGACGTCGCGGAAGCTGACGTGATGGGCTTATGCGAACTGTTATAGCGACATTAACTATGTCGTGGCTGATGCCGTCTCGCAGTACGCTCGCGATACGTAAGCTGTGCTTGTATGGCGTTGGTCATTGACATATTATATACCACTTCTACGACTTGGTATACGACTAGTAGGTGTGTGGTGCTATTTTATGTCCCAGCTCCGGTGTATGTAGTAGTGTCCGCCCTCATACGGGTGTGTGGTGCTATTTTATGTCCTGGAACTCTGGTGTATGTAGTAGTGTCCGCCTACGGTTCGAGACACGACTGTGGGGTGTGTGCCGTGCGTTTATTTAACATATCGGCCGCCTAGCGGTAGTGCGTTCGTTCCAACGACTTATATTGATCTCACAAATCAATCAACATCACGAATCACCATTCTAATACAATCTTAATATAAACAAGCGTAACAAGTACCTTCGGAAAGATCACACACAAACGTCTCGGAGGGTTCAACGATGACTGTAAAGCCACGGTCTGGTCGGAACTCACGGTGTAGGGGCGGGGCGGTGCCCGTACTCTTTCTTCCTTTTATTATAACTAGTTCGCAGTTATAGTGGAGAGGAAGATAGGACGCGCTCTTGGCTTATCTTCGGACGAGCTTCGAGTTATGACAATGTTATATTGTCGAGTCTACAGTTATATTAATAACTGACACAAGAACAACTTCTGATGGCAAATATCTTATTAAAGCGATACCTTCTAATGGCATAATATAAAGTTCTTAATACTGTTACCTCTGAATCTCTAAAAGATCTCGGATTACTAACGATCACTACGAAAGAGTTCTAACTATATTAGACGTATCACGAGCCATACTAAAATATTATAATTATTATTTAAATATTTTATTGAGTGTAGGGTGGGATGTCAGTTACACCTTCAATTTTTGTATGGTACCCTCAGTGGGCCAGACCAACTAGCGCATGTCAATTTTTTTAATTATCCTGGTGCAGTTGAAAATTATATGACAGTATATATTTTTCGATTTCTCCTAATATTTTTTATTATTCAAAACATTTCAATACAAATAAAGGTAGGTAAGTTCGTCCGTATATTTGAAGTGAACTTCTTAACGATTTATCTTATCTGGTATATTTACGTTACAAATAAAATTTATTCACCTATTTTAGTATTGCTACACACCTAAAATCCATTTACATAATGTATCTAACATGTTTCGATTTAACTAATTAACGAGCTGTTAATTCTGTAGATAGGCTAGGGGGCTAACGGTCAAGTGGTGACATTTAGTTTTGCTCTTTGCCTCAACAATTAGCTTGGCCGTCCATCGACAAAGATCGGTCGTTCCACGATAGCGTTACCATGGCAATGAAGACCACACACGAACAATAAGGCTACCGGGAACTATGTAAATCAGAGCCTACGTTTTATAGTGCTATATAATATACCTACGCTAGGTACTTTGATTTTATAATTGTGTTAAGGTTATTGAACTTTTTCTTTTAAAATATATTATGTTTATATTATTGCTTTTAAATAATTTATTATGTATGTAAACATTTGGTTATGATCTTAAATATCATATTAGGGTAGGTTTATATCAAAAATACAGATTATACTTTTTTTTAATTGTCCAAAAACATTTTACAATTGGGCACAGTAGAAAGATATTTATTATTTTAAACAATTTTAAAGTGTTAATCCACACTTAGGAAAGATTTGCTCGGTTTCCAGGAGGCGCAGGTTCGAGTTCCGATACGTTCAAATTTTTATACGTTTTCTAAATAAGTAGATATTTATTATTATCAAACCCGGTAGACGATACATATATGATATGATATTTAAAATATTGTATTGTTACTTAATTTATTTTCTGATTTCATATAGTCAAGGTGGTCTAGTACACCGATTGTAGCGCACATTAGTAGATGCTATTATATTTTAGAATCATTCAGGAACCCATTGAAATATAAACACAAAATGTCATGTAAAGCTGTCCAGTGGCTTAGGAGAAGTAGGGTGACAAACACACGCAAAGCAGAATTATATTTCTAGATATTCAGTCAGACTCAATCATACTCGAGCTTTTTTTAAACATATGTATTTTATGTATTCTTTTTTATCAATGAACATTTGATGTAAGATGGGCATACAACAGTTCGTTGCAGATAACTTTGATTTCCTTGTTGCTGGCAATTAAGTAACATTAAATAGTGCAACAAATCATACTTAACAAAAAAAAAATCTTGTTTTTCACCTAAAAAAATAAGACAAAAAATACCATAAGAATCCAAATACGTAACAATTGTGCCTTAAAAAGATCTTTTTTACGATTATTAATGCAATTTATATATAATAACTAATTTAAAGCACTTTCGCAGGTACAATGGAGCATTCGGAATTTTTATGCATTATACGTAAGAGGTCGGTAGTGGATATACAATATAATAAACTTTGATTCAGTAGTATTTCCTTTAGCATTACATTCGATAACATAACAAAGAAAATTTTTTGATATCATAATTAGTATTTTTTATTATTACTGATGAAATGCATTATATAAATATTTTAACTTAACTATATTATATTTTGCTTAACAAAAACAAATAGTTGCATATATTATTTTAAAGTAACATTGAAAATATTATTAAAGAAAGGTTATTATTTAAGAAGCGGTCAGTCGTGGCGCAGCGGCACGAGGTGTGACTGTAAAACCGACTGGTTGTGGGTTCGATCCCCACTCGAGGAGATGAAATATTTACTTAAATTTATATTTCCATTTCTTCGCTCTGGTGTCGAGGTTAAGCGCGGCGTTGAGTTCTGCCACTCAACACGCAATGCCTCCAGAATTCGGCAGAAAGTGGGGAACGGAGTGTCTTAACACTAGGTTCCCTCTGCCTACCCTGCTGTGTGCGGGATACAGCGTGAAGCTGATTATTTAAGAAAATTTTGTTCCATTACTTACCCTGAGAAAGCTGTTTTGGTATGCAGATCTCAAGAGGATGATATATCTGAACAAGTCCGTGAAACATCTACGTAAACCAGATATGGACAATTTCTTAAAATTGCTTATAGTTACCGTTAGATATATTTGCATAAGAGATGCAGCTGATATAACAATTTAAAGCGAAACTACGAGAGCAATGACAATTTAAATCCTAATAGAATTGTTGTTATAGCGCTTTTAATTGTCCCAGAGATGTAAGACGTATAAAGTGATCTTATCTTTTATATAATACATGACATGGTTGTAACTTTAAATCGTAAACGGAGATTGGTTTTATTGAAAGTATCGATTTAAGCTTGGTTTGTTTAAGACGATCTAAATTCGAATAATAAAAAAAATCGGTTAAGTATGAGTCGGACTCGCATACTGGGGGTTCCGTACCAGTTTCAAGATTGTATGTCAACGGGAAGTACAATTTATAAAAGGAGCATACCTCCTTTGCGTATGCACTCATTTTGTATAAGATTAACCAAAACTTTAAGTTTGTTGTTGTTTGTTTGTTTTCATTTTTCGGATTTTTCTTTATTTGTGTTGTTAGTTATGCCTTTGGGTCAAATTTCATAACTGTAGGTCCACGGGAAGTACTCTATTGGACTTGATTACGCGTCAAGTTTCATACAAAATGCAGCAAAATAGATGCATAAACGCTCGTATCAAAGCGATCAAAAGATGATCGCGTAGACGTAGGCTTAATTTTTCCTACGTCTAAGCGATCAAAAGATAATCGCGTAGACGTAGGCTTAATTTTTCCTTTTTTGAGATGCGGAACCCTAAAATATATTATTCAAAAGAATATATATTAAAATATATATAAAAAAGCAAAGATAAAAGCATCAATGGCTTAGAGGATGTAATATTATTATCAAATAATTAAATTATACAATTTCAAACCACCGTACATTTCAGTCGCGTGCACAAACAAAACCCTCTCGAAAATAACGATCTCAGCGTCTATTCAAATCAAGTCCGTCTTCACTCTTCGATTGCTTCAAGACAGCGTGAGCGAGTCCTTTATTCAGTGCGCCCACGATCCACTTCTGGCGATATCGAGAAAACAATTATTATCTATTCCACGGCGATAAATCCGTTGTCCCGACGCTGACCGCTATTGCCATCGCATGCTATCTGATCCTGTACTGTGACATATTGCTTGGTATATAGGAAAATTGAGTGCTTTGTTTCGGTCACGAATTGCTCTATATTGTTATGTTGATGCAATCATATAATTTATTGTATGTGTGGTTTTCTTTTTACAATTGCTTTTCTTATTTGAAATGGGGATTTTTTTTTGTTTATATATTTCAAAGATGTCAGTTGGTAAATAATTTATTATTTTTTCAATATAATGATGTGGACAATAATGTGTTTTTAATCTATACTTATTGCCCGATTAAAGTGAAAAGGTTAAAAGGGAGTTACTTAAATATTTTTTCTTGCATTATGAAAATTTATATTTGTGTTTTATTTTGCTATTAAATCAACAGTAAAAATATATTTTAATGTTATTTCACACCTAGGAAAGAATAATACTTTTTTAGACAACGTATATGCATGCACTAATACTTACATGATATTAGTACAGAACTCTCAATGGGCAAGTCTCACTCGCACGTGACCGCTTTTTTTATTATTATATATGTGAAGTCTGCGTATTATAAATTATAAATAGTGCTTGATGTTATATAGTTTTAGTTGTTGTACGTTGTTAAATACATAAGCTGCATAATATATCAAACATCACATTGCTTTGTCATCATATTCGATTACTACCACAAAAATTACTCAACAATACCTATTGAGTAATTACTAAGTCATATTCAATGAGCTAGAGCAAATGCTAAATTTTGCGAAATGATGATATTTTAATGTTCTGTAGAAGATTAGAAAGTATTCCATTCATATGTCATAATTATTGGCGTTAGTATAATAAAAGGAACACCATGTGTTTTTTGTTGGCTCAATTTACTCTGGCTTTACGTAATCAAGATTATATTTATTTGTAGTAGTATTGCGCAGTGTCACTATTTGTAGCTTACTAAAATCACACTTTTTATCAACAAAATTATGATGCTGTCCACATTTACCAAGTTGTTACACGCTACCAGGCAATATTTCTAGTTTCCCATTTATGGATATATAAATGAATAATCTTAACTGAATATATTTCTTAATTCTTATTCCTTAAGAGATAAAGTCGAGTTTACACGAAGGATGTTAGATACTAAATAAGTTTTCTTATAAGGCAGGTTATGTGGTAGCCGGCGTAGTGGAAGATGCTTTCCTGAATGATTCAAAGCAAATGAAGGAAACATTTAGTTTGCGTAACCTATCGTGGAAATGTAACTTTACGAATTCTTAAAATAAACAGCAAAGGATTTACTGAGAATTATTTCAAAATTTGTCAAACTGTGTATCGTATTAGGTATACTTTACACACAGCTATCATCTGACTTCCAAGTAGAGATCAGACCTTATACAAAAATAGCATCTCAGTAAATCTTCTTAGAAGTCGAAACAATCAAAAAATATTATATTATGTATATACATAATTTTGTAGCTATTATAAATGTATTAATTGTAACGACAATCCAAATCTGTTTAATAAATTGAAAACAGTAAATAATATATAATCTAGTATTAACACGCAATGCCTTCAGAATTCGGCGGAAAGTGGAAGCGGAGTGTCTTAACTCTAAGCTATTTCTGCTTACCCTGCTACAGGGGAATAATATAGATACAGCGTGAAGCTGTGTAGCTGTATGTATATATAGTATTATATAATATATCAATAATATTGTAAATATATTACAAAATATAACTGTCACCGTATAAATATATTGAGTTGCTATTTTCGTATGTTGGTTTAAATTTATGTTCTGTATACAAGAAAATCTGCTACTTGTAAATCTAAAATGTGGCGCAGAGTTGCGTGTTATAAACCACTCACAAGGCGAAGGTTACCAAATGATCTGATGTTATCGACGTTATATCAACTGAAATTGAAATTGTAACACCACGGAGCTTTGACGCGTACTTGACACTTAAGGACGCAAGATAAATAATCCTTGCCGTATAAAAGCTTGAAGATGTACGATTTAATATTAAAAAATGAGCTTCGATTATTATATTCTAGAGAAATAAATATTTATGTACATACAAAAGCTTTCTCCCAAATAGCAGGGTAAGCAGAGGGATCATCAACTTATTTAAATTAATATTTGAGAATAGTATTTAAGAATCATGTAAAAGTTTTAAAAACGTTCATTATTTATATTAAAAAAGGAAAATTTGTTCATGAAATATACAAAGAGAGAACATATTGGAATGTAGCCGCAGTACCTCGTATAATAAATACATATATATGAATTTCACTTAATAAAATTACATTTACCTTATCCAAATAAAATTCACAAAAAAAATCATTCATGAAACTATACGAAATGAAAACCTTTTTTTAAATTACGAAATTGAAAAAATACAATTGTCATTTGTACTTCGTTTATCGACCAGATAGTCAAGGGCGCAACTGTCAGTAGAGTCAGTGACTAGGTGTCGCGTCAGTTACCGGGAACTATTACTCAGTTTAACCAGCACGTCGTGCGTGGGCATCTATTGATTGATACTGATAACGTAGTCGTAGTCGTAGAGTCTTTTATTATATTTGCAAATGAAAAACATAATAAAGTAACAGTAGAGGTAAAGGTTACGCTAGCAATGTGTACAATATAAGACGTATCATGTAGAAAACTTATACAGGTATTAGGTTATGAAACGTTGCGAGAGTTACTTCAAAGAAAGACGAATAAGCTGCCATATCTCATATATGATATTATATAAAATTATATTAAATATCTATATAGGTTAATCGTGGCGCAAGGCCACAAAATGTGACTGTAAACGCAACAGGTTGTGGATTCAATTCCCACTTGAGAAAATGGAATATTTAATATTTCCATTTTCTTCGCTCTAGTGTTGAGGCAAAGCGCGGGGTGAAGTTCCGTCACTTAATATGCAATTCCTCCAGAATTAGGTAAAAATGGAGAACGGAGTGTCTTAACAACAGATTCCCTCTGCCTACCCTGCTGTGCGTGACATTAAAAAAAGTATCTATGTATGTACATATAGGTCATATAAGTACATCAAACGTTAGAAATCTTTAAAAGTAAATTCAATATTAGCAATATTCTATATTAAAAGAGACTCGCGAAAAATATTTACATGTAAGATAGGAACGATAGCAAAAAAATATATTCTCAAATCTCATTGCAATATTTTTTCACTTTTGCGATTAGTTCAATGGAATATATTTTGTATAAATGTATAATACATCTATATTATATAAAATATTATTGTGTTATATTTTTAGGTCTTAAACCAGAATAGATATATAAAAAAGATACTATTATATAATAAAATGTGTTTAAAATATTTTTTATATTTATTATAAATTTCACCAACGCTCGCTCTCGGTGGTCATAAGTCCTAAGTAAGATTAATGATCCTACAAATCATGGGCCATATGTAAGTCGAGAGTGGACCAGGCACGGACCTTTTTAATCGTTTAGAATCTATAGCAAGGAACGGACCGCGAAATTGTTAATATGCGATTTTGTGATTATGGGCTAAAGGAATTTGAAAAAGAAAAATTTGCTGCATTTTATTTCAACATTAAAGTATAGGAGGCCAGTCGTGGGGCAGCGGCACAAAGTGTGACTGTAAAACCGACTGGCTGTGGGTTCGATCCCCACTCGAGGAGATGAAATATTTCTTTATTTATTTCCATATTTCCATTTCTTCGCTCTGGTGTCGAGGCAAAATGCGGCGTTGAGTTCTGCTACTCAACACGCAATGCCTCCAGAATTCGGCAGAAAGTGGGGAGCGGAGTGTCTTAACACTAGGTTCTCTCTGCCTACCCTGCCGTGTACGGGATACAGCGTGAAGCTGATTTATTTTATTTATTAAAGTATAATATAAAAATAGCAATATAGTTACGTAAAATAAGTATCTAGAGATATAACTTGGTTAACTTATCTAAATGTAAGGACAAGAAATTAAAACTTGAGCCGACAATGTCTCGTTATCCAAAACTCAAGCCAATTTGGGTGTGGCACCAAAAAATGTTCATAAATTCCTGAAATGAACCATTTCATTCCCTCAATGCACACTTAATTGTAATATAAAACACACGAAATACAAAAAAATAAAAATTAAACATTATATAAATCAGTAACAACTAGTTTTATTTATGGACCTTTAATATTAAAATATTAAAGGTCCATAAATAAAACTCTATAAAGGTCCATAAATAAATATCCATAAATAAAATTAAAGGTCCATAAATAAATATCTTAAATTAAACCAGTTACTAGATAATCCATATTTAAATATATAAATATAAAATCCTTTAACAAGTTTTAAAGCTATTTCAATAATTAACAAAAATTACTTTAAAATACTATAGAATAGAAATGTCTCTTTCTAAGAAACAGACGTAGCGTATTATCAAAAAGCGTCAACTACAACATAAATAACTTGATAAAATCACGTAATCACTTCAGCATTGAGTCATTGTATACAAAATTCTATAAAATACGCTCGAAATTTCTTTTAATGAGTCACCGTAGTTAGTAATGATTTTGTGTCAGACTTCACTTTAATGAATAATGTAGAGCACGTACACATTGCCCTACATCTCAGCCCTATGGCGTTAGATTTAGTTAAAATAGCCTTGCTACAAGTATTTTCGTCAACATAACACGTTCTCTATAACATTGGCATTTTTTCTAAACATGAAACGCTTATTTTTTTTATAAATTATCGTGTTATTTAAAATATATGTACGTTGTATATTCATTAAATAATAAAAGTCCTTAACAAATCTGCGTGTATGAATGAGCATGCAGTTTATTTAATAGATGAAAAGTATAATAGGCAAATATGAAATATGTGAAATTGTACAAAACAAATCATCAATCCTTGGGGATATAGAAAAATATAGATAAAATAAAAAAAAAAAAACAATATCGAATCTTAAATAGAATTTCTTTAAGATATTTGTGAATTAAAAATAGTTTTTTTTGCATTACACTGTATACTATATACAGCAGGATAGGCAGAGGCAACCTAGTGCTAAGACATTTCGCCCCCCATTTTATTTATTAAAATCGTTAATATGTAATCAGAAATCAAAAACATAATCAAAACATAAATCATCAAAATGAGTTTTTCATTCCTGTCGAAGAATTGTGTGAAAAGAATAATTTTTGCGTAATTAGTCAACAAAAGCACCCGAGGGTTGACCATTCCACCATTATTTATTACTTTTGTATTGTGATGCTATACATTTCCAAAGCGCTGAATAAATCCTGTATTTTATTATATCAAAAATTGATAAGATACAATTGTTGTAGGTTTTTTCTACTTTTGTAGGTAATTTTTTTATCTCTTTTTTTCACTTTCATTTTTTCGAAGCAACACTAACAATTTTCCACTCTCACACGGATTCAATATATTAGGTATGTATTGAATGGTGAAATAAAAAAATATATAGACATTCCTCAAGAGTCAAATATAAAACGTTTATCCCGAGTTAACTCAGAACTTGGAACTCATATAGATCTTCCACTCTGCGGTGAACATTTAACTTGGCTCTCATTTCACATTTATGTTTTTAATGCGATATCTTTACTTTTTGCAAAAAAAATAACAAAATATTTATTTTTAAAATCGCTTTATTTTCCTACGTTCTTTGATCAAATTTTCAAGCTTAACTTTTTATACTTTCTTTATAGTAATGACCAATAATTATCACTTTTCCGTGGTTTTCCGTTTTGCCTTGGTACCAAATATCATTTCTTTTTAATACTTATACTACTATTACTTTTAAATTTAATTTTTAGATCACCTAAAAGTGGGTTTAATGAGTAAGTGAGTCAGTCAGTCACAAAAATGCAAATTTTTAAACGTTAATATATCAATCACCGTTTGAGTTAAATTGCTGAAATTTAATATAAATTACTAGCTAGGGAGTTTTAACAAATGTGCAATATTTTTATGCATGTAGTTAGTTATAAAGCAAGTTACGAAGGGCACAAAAGTAGCTTGAAATAGTTCGCGTAAAATAAACGTTGTTGTTTTGCTTTTTAACTTTACCGGACACGGATCTTGACATAGTTGATAGATATTTGATGATACTTATTCAATAGGTCATTCAATTCTTACCCTCGCAAATGTCACTAAAAATATGGAAATATGGAAAATATCAACATTGGAAATTTACCACAATCGTATTACAAAAGCAATTAAAAGTAACGACCGACGGAATAAAGAAAATAGAAAATAACCATTGCTGCAAAAACTATGGAAAAAGAAAATAAATTAAAAAAAAAACTTTTTTTAGTAAAATAGGAGGATGAACAGCCTTCCAGGCTGCCCATTTAAACTACGCAGCTCATGTGGCAAAATTAAATGGTTGAAAAATGAAAAAAATATTAATTTGTTAATAATTTTTATTTGGTAATTACAACAAATATATATTCATTATTATCTATAGAGCTAGTTCGTCAAAGAGAAAAATATAAAATTTATTACATAGTACATACTGCGAAGAAACAGATAGGTAGTTATTTTAAATTGCCTTGGAAAATAGGAATGGGCCGCCAAGGAGAATCAGTAAGGAATGGGTAAGCCCTAACTTAGCCAGGTAAGTATTGTAAGTAAGGAAGCGTCCGTATTCTAACTTGGGAAGCGTTGCTATTGTAATTGGCTATTCAAGTAGCTCGTAAGTTTTGTCTTATAGCGCGATATACATACTTCAGTCTCTTATTATCCCTAATAGCTTTGGAGGGCTCACGATTTTCTCATATATATTTAGCACTGCCTTTGCCTTTTGTGTTGTTAACGATTATTTTTGTGTTAATATTATTTGATTTGTAAGGTTAAGTAAAATTGGGCAATACTTATTTCGTTCATAATCACAGGCGTGGATTTAGTTAAAAATCTTTAGTTGTTATATAAAATATTCAGATATTTAGCAATGTTGTTTATCTGTATGAATCATACAAAAACGTTTACATTTCTTGTTCTAGTTTTGCATTGTATCTCCGGTCTGCAGCATTAATAACGCCGCGCAGGCGCATGTCATGCATACGAAAGAGTTCAACGAATATTTCATACTAACTAAACTTAGGCGTACATAATATATATTTCTTATTCAGTTATTTAAAAAATCTATTTTGAAAAAAAAAATTGTCATAATAAGAATGACATTATATTATAATAATATATGTTTATTTATTGAATAAAAAAAATAATTAATCAGCTTCACGCTGTATCCCGCACACAGCAGGGTAGGCAGAGAGAACCTAGTGTTAAGGCACTTCGTTCCCCACTTTCTGCCGAATTCTGGAAGCATTGCGTGTTAAGTGGCAGAACTCAACGCTGCGCTTTGCCTCGACACCAGAGCGAAGAAATGGAAATAAGTAAATATTTCATCTCCTCGAGTGGGATCGAACCCACAACAAGTCGGTATTACAGTCACATTTTGTGCCGCTGCGCCACGACTGACCTCTATTTATTAAATGAAAATATAATAAACTATATAAAAATATATTCACGGTACACTTGAAACACCATAATTGAAGAACTAAATTGAACTGAAAATATATTCGATTCTATGTAAAATATTCATTGCAAATATTATAAAATAAAATTAAGTATTGTATTATTAACATAAACAATACATAAATTATTTATACTAATATCTATTGTTACTGACATACAATTATTAAATATCTAAAAGACAGAAACTAATATGTTCTAATAAATCAAAAGTACACAAGAAACACTCTACTAAACCAAAACAAAAGACGTAAAACAAATTAACATGTGAAAGGCAGTTCGTTAACCGTATTTTAGACAGCAACGGATAAATGAAAACCGTACTTACTGTTATCACGGAGTTACGAAAGCGATATCAATACAAGTTTCCCTCTCCCGCCAAAACCACTGACACCCTATGCACTCAGTCCACACTCCACTGTTGCACAGAGTTCCCACACACGTAAAGTGAAGCTCGATAGAGTAGATGCGCGCGCCTCGGTGCGGCGCGTCCGTTACGCGACTTGGCCGGTACCGAACTAGTGGGACCGAGGCGACCGCCGGTCGAGTTGACAAACCCGCCGGATGGAGCCCGGTCTTGTGTCTTACACATGGAATATACAGTACGGTTAACAAGTCGTGGCCGCTCTGGTTAAGTTTTCTGAATTTTGTTCATTGTTCACTCGGGAGGTTAATAAATAATTAATAATAAGAAAAATTCTAAAATCAAATCTGCGCAGCCATCTACAGCTAATTAAAGGGCGGCCACGACTTGTTGACCGTACTGTCCACTTACAACTTTTAGTATAACGAAGCGAGGGTCAACTTAGACGCTACAAACCTATCATTTAATATGATCGTCGAACACCGTCTATTGACTTTTATTTATTATTAAACTTGATATGCTTTAAGGTCGTCTAGCTTAATGAGTTCGAAATATCTATCAGTATCATATACTTAAACGAATCTAATTAAATGTTATTTTGAATAAATTTTCTAAAGATTTTTTTATATTTATTTGTAAATTTCTTTTTAAATTGGAAGATTTCGGTTATATTTTATTGTTTAGCGACTGAAGCGAAGTGCAACGGCTCTCTAGGGGAACGAATTATTTCCATTTCCCATCTATGTAAACATGGCAAAGCGCGGCGTTAAGTTTCGGCACTTCACACAATGTGTCAAAAATTGGACAGAAAGTTGGAAACGGAGTGTCTTAAGTAGGCTACTGCTTGCTTATTGCTTATTTACTCTACTACGAGTATATGCGGGATACAGCGTGAAGCTAAACTAAAATAAAAAATGTTTATTCATCAGTGATTTTTTTCTTACACTAGTTTGTAAATCGCGTGCCGCGTGTAGGGCGCTACCCACCAACTTGTATAATTACAAAGAATAGGAAATTTGCTACTTTTGGGGGCCTCTAAAACCCTTTGAAGTAGCCGATACGACATTAAAGCTATATTACTTATAAGTATATTTTTGCCATCGTGTAACACGTTTAAATACATGTATTTAAGTTTTCTTTTTAAAGATCTTACGTCATCATTAAAGGTATTATAAAATAAAATGATCGTGTCCCCATGGAAAAATTACAAGAATGTGAGTCGCAATGCCATTTTTTTTAGCAATATGAAAACGACATAAGCTGACTCATAATTTGCATACGTATTTGTTTTTTTTTTTTAAAAGAAGGCAGTTGTGGCGCAACGGCACAAGCGGCTTTGATACCCACTCGTGAAAATTAAATATTTATTTAAATTTATATTTTCATTTATTCGTTCTGGTGTCGAGGCAACACGCGGCATTGATTTTCGCCACTCAACACGCAATGATGCCAGAAATGGCGGAAAATGCCGAACGGTGTACCATAACATAAGGTTCCCTCTGCCTACCCTGCTGTGTGGGACAAACAACGTGAAGCTGATTATTATAAAAAAACGTATAAGTTATGCAAAATTTAAGTTATATATGGAATTTTCATACAGTAGGGTAATCAATCGCGCGTGTATAATTTTCTTTTTTATGAAATTCTGCCATAACCTCATAAATGTATCTGGCAAAAAAATATAATAAATACGATATAAATATACCATACGATGTCTTAACGTAGTCGTGCCCTTTAAAGAGTAAACAAAGCGTGACGCGTTCTGGCCCTCAAATAATATTATAGAGCAATAAAGAGGGTGTGCTACGATGGTAATTTCTAATTATAA
The DNA here is from genome assembly GCA_013403705.1 of Heliconius hermathena. Taxonomy (NCBI): domain Eukaryota; kingdom Metazoa; phylum Arthropoda; class Insecta; order Lepidoptera; family Nymphalidae; genus Heliconius; species Heliconius hermathena. Next base: position 293,775 of record JAAIXJ010000269.1, read on the forward strand.
AACTCGTAACGAAAATAATCCTAAGAATTCTCTTAATTTCAGGACGCTTGTTCATATTTCATAGTATTATTTTTAAATATGAATGTAAGTTTGTTTGTTACGCTTTCACGCCAAAATTAATCAACTGATTATCATGAAACTTTCTACATATATTATTAGAGTTATTACAAAGGACATAAGTAGTTTTTATTAAGAAAAATATATATTTAAAAACATATATTATCCTTTGGCTGTATTATAAAAATATATTTAAGCGACTGAAGCCGCGTTTCAGTCTCTATTAAAAAAAATAAAGAACTCTCTCTCTATATATATGTATATATAAAGAGCTTCACCTTCAATTAAAGCTTGTCTAATTACACATAACATGTTTTTTGAAATTTTGTCTCTATTTATGCACGAGCAATATACACATTTTTATTTACAATATCTTTATATCATAGAGTTGATTCTCTTTGGTTTTAAGTGATTTTGTTTCACAGAAACACATTTTTTTCACAACTCATACTCTTATATATACATAATATGATGATGATATGATAACATGATGACGATGTACTTTTAGATTAGTAATAGTTATAAAAATTACATCAGCGCGACAATGTTAAGAACAAAAGTGAAGCAAAAAAAACTGACAAAAGCTTTCAAAGTTACTATCAAAGTATAAGATATTCTTATTTACTAAAAGCAACCGATACGAAATATGATACTAAAATACATATATCAAGTCAAGTGAGGAATTTAATTATTATGTCATGTTCGAAGATTGGTATTCTACTGCAAAAAACCGGGCGGACTGAACAGGCGATGCGGGGTTTTTTTTTTGCTTTAATTTATTAAATACGATAATGTTATCTTTATCGATATTTTTAATTACAGTATACCTCTTAGTATTCAGATTTAGAGTTAGGTTTACTGTTATTTAATTTTATAATAAATACTTTTATTATAGTTTGGAAAAATAAAAATAGAAAAAAATACAAGTTTATGTCAAATTTTCTTATATGGCAATAAAATCATAACTTTATTCCGTAATTTTGGTCTAAGAGCTTGTTAAAAAAAACATGTGCTATTTACATAAAATAAACATTTAAAAAATACTTTTTATGAAAAACCATCAAGATAAAGTATATCAAAGGAATCCGCAAGTATACATCACAGGCCACGTCCGACAACAGTTAATCAAAATGCTATATCTTACTCCGAGACCTTGCCTGAGACCAGACTGTATTTCGATTTCATTTGCTCGTGCTTATATTTTTTTCTCTTTCAGCGTCTGCACTGGCCTAAAGGTCACGGAACGTTCTTTGTTGTTCCCAAAGAAATATGAAGGAATTTGCTTAGTTATACGTCTGTACGTTAAATTCTTTTGTATATTGGAATATCTTCGGGCGATTCTGGGAACAATTAATTTTGTTGTTAAGAATAGACGTTAATCTGATATTAAAACTAGAAGTCTTCTGCGACTTGGAGCGAAAAATAGGGTTTTTGTGGTATCATCTTGTATTCCACATAAACCAGGGTACGCAGTGGGAACCTGGGAAGTGGGAATCCAGTGTTAAGACACTCTGATCTTATTAAGACACTGCCGTTTCCCACTTTTCAATATATTTCTGGGTTCCGGGGGCATTGCGTGTTGAGATGGCGAAACTCAACATCGCACGTTGTCTCGATACCAGAGCGAAAAAATTAAAATATTATATATTTAATTTTCTTGAATGGGAATCGAACCCGTCGCGTCGCGCGAACGAACGAACGTCGCGTTTGCAGTCGCACACTTGTGCCTCTACGCCACGACGGCTTCATAAAAAATATCGTACAAAATCATTTCATATTTTGATAGATTCAACACGCCATTGTAGCTATATTTCTTATTTTGTATTTTTTGTAATTGCAGACAATACTTTTTTTACTATTAGTGCACCTTCATCTCGGTCGTGATACACAACTTAGTTTAAGAGATGCGGTTGATGAGATGATCCTACTGTTTAATTTATGAGATAAATCCGTATCATCGCTCATTGTTTGGGGCCCGTTACTTTTTGTAAGGTTTGTCTTATTCTTATTTCTATAAGAATATTGGGTGTGGAGCTCTTGTTATAAAAAAGAAATCACTAGTCACGAGTGTCTCGGTCCCTGTAGATGCCAGTAGATTAATTGAATTCTTAAGTGTGAAGTCGAAGGGATGGGGAATTGTTTTATGCCTAAGTAATAGAAAGGAGGCGGATGTTTCTTTTTCTTTATTTGAAAAATAAGAAATTTCAATAAAATATTTCTTTAAATATAATATGTACCCTCTGGGATACCACTAATAATGATAATAAAAGATTTTTTTATTATCATTATTAGTGGTAGTGGTAGTTAGTATTCCGTTTCGCTTCGCCTTATTAATAGAGTGAAAAATAATATTAAGCATTTCATTGCCCTGTGTGGGGATTGAATCCATAAACATCACGTTTACAGTCACACGCTTGGGCCACTGCGATACGACGACCTCAAATATATCTTTAGATATTTGAAACAATTGAAAGATTAATTGGATTGGATTGTAACATACAATTTGCGTGTTTTTATTTACGTATTTTAATCACACAAAATCTTTGGTGTTAAATGTACCTAGAAACTGGCTAAGTGTAGCTGAATCACTTCTGTAAATAAAATATTATTAATTGCAAATTAGATGGTGTTTTTATTAAAAGTAAAATGTGAAGATTTTCGTTGAAACTAAAAAATATATTATAAAAAACCATACAAACACAGTATTGGCTATTGAACTCTTCACTACAGAAACTGGTTCTTAAAATGTATCATCATCCCATGTAACGTCCTTATGACAGCATTTATTAAAGTAATACTCATTATCGTTCAAGCTAAGATTTTAGTGCTCCAATAAAAGTGAGTAAATCGAGTACGTCGAAAGCGATATAGCACTTTTATGTCTTTTCACGTTTTATATAATCTGGCAGGGGGAAACCGTTCAAGTAACTATAAAAATTCTTAGCTACATATTATATTTTAACATAAAATATTAAAAAAGTCGCTCTTATACCTAACATTATGTAAAAAAAATAAACTTTTCTGATATTTTTTTTTTGTGTTTTGTGTAATAATAATATAATCTTGAATTTTAAAGAATTAAATCAAATTAAATCAGCTTCACGCTGTATCCCGCACACAGCAGGGTAGGCAGAGGGAACCTAGTGTTAAGACACTCCGTTCCTGACTTTCTGTTGAGTGGCAGAACTCAACGTCCCGCTTAACCTTGACCCCAGAGCATAGAAATGGAAATTTAAATTTAAGTAAATATTTCATCTCCTCGAGTGGGGATCGAACCCACAACCAGTCGGTTTTACAGTCACACCTCGTGCCGCTACGCCACGACTGGCCTCTGAATTTTAAAGAAGTCCGTTGCAAATCATAGCACATCCCAAATCAATTCTACATGTTACCAATGTCTTACATAATATACAATGCAAACAAACCTAAACAACCCATAACAGTAAGTTATTATAAATGTTGATTATAAATATTGTTTTAAACAAAATGTAAATGTATTATACGGAACAAGTAAAAACCTCCTCTCATTGACATAGCATTAGCGGTAATTGCAAAAAATGTATGAGAATATTAATGATGGAAAAATGAATGCTTATATGCTGCGTATTGCATACCTCCAGCTTTTTGTAATGCTGTTTTAATGAATCAGTAATTTAACTGGACACTATACTCAACAGGATTTAATTAAAATTATTTTACGATTTCTTTGAAGTTTCAGTTTAACTAGAGAACGATTTGACGCGTACAAAACCCTTCCCACGTTGCTATAGTAACTTGTATGTTATTTTATAGTAAAAAAGTAAATTTCAAATATAAATAAATAGTAATATTTTTAATATTTTATTAGGTGTTATTCTATAGTTAGGAAAGAATAATAATGTTTTAGAAACCTATAAAAAAATTAATTTAATCCCACTACTTTCAAATTTTTGTGTTTCTGAAAAAATGTAGTAATAATATGTTCAAAATCTACAATTCTACACTTTCTCTCTATATAAACTATAATTGTACCTTATTTCAACCTCAACACACACAATTATTTCAAAAAGGAGTAGAAACTGCTTGCTTCACTTATTATTAATTATTCCTTTTATTAATTAGAAGATCCCAGAAGAGAATTAGAAATTATTAATTAGAAGATCCCATTAAAAACATAAATGTGAAATGAGAGCCAAATTTAATGTTTTATGTTCTCGACATCATGGAAAATCAAAAGCTTCGCTCGATATTTTTTCTCTACATGTTTCACGTATACTATTTGCAAATTAATATTGTAGTAATTGTATTAAAAGTAAACAAGTTGCAATTTCATATTTCTATATGATGTACGGTGTAAGTAAACGATAAGACCATTAGTATAAATTGAAATGGATTTGAAAATTACTTTTTTTTATCAAATTTATTTACATTATATAAAAAGGACTCTTTTGTGCCTATTTTGTAAAATGGCTAAGTCTTTTTAAATAAAGCACTTGCTCTTATTATTTTTTTCACAAAAGGGACGATAAAATTCCAAGTGAAAGAGACAGAATAACATTCCGAGAGCATATCGTTTCACCGAATCTTAATGGATTCCACTTTGCTTTGAACACCGAAAATAAATGTGAATGAATTGCGTTGAAACGCTTTTGAATTGATAGAAAAAAGTGTTTCTCTAAAAACGTGATAGCAAAAAATAAAGTATAAACTAAGTCTTACGATATTTCTCATTTTTAACGTTGCTAACGTTTGCCACAATCTACATAAATAAATATTTACTGCGTTGGACTTTGTAAACATAACTTCTATTTATTTTAAACTACTTTTGACGAAATATCTTCATATATATAATATATTTTATATTTTATTACAAATATATATTAAGAAAGAAAGTCTTTAAATAAGACATTTAAGATCATTGCACTACACATGCTGCTGCTACATACATGTGCATAGAAGGGTAGACAGAGAGAATCTAGTTTCAGGACACTACCTTCTCCGCTATACATGTACCTATATACTAAAGAATTTTACTATTACTTTGTACATAGTTTCTATTCTAATTACGCTATTAACTATTTGTATCGGACTGCGACACGCAAAGAAAGGTATATTATTATACCTTTCTTTTTAAAGGAAAGGTTTGTTACATATTACATATAACATTTATTATTCTATATGGGTATATTATGTGGCGTTGTAGAAAGCAAACGGGATAATATGTCACTAAAGGCATATTATCTACGTGAAAAAATAATAATTAATCCGCGAACAATTACTAGTTGAGTATTGTTGAATAGATATTTAAAAATGACTTTTAGATTCCTTTCATTTCTTTTCATTTGAAGTAAGATTGGGGTATATACAAAGATTTAAAATTGTTTATTTACATACACTCTTAAAATTATTTAATTTTTTTATCTTTATTATACGGGAATAGTGGCAGATAGCTGCCACTATACACTATACAGCGCGAGATTTATAAGCTATAAGGCTTACTATACTTGGGCAAAAACACAATTTTAAATTCCAACGATATATAAGCTCTCTGATTGAAATAATAAGATTGCCATTCGGGATGTAAAGCTAATAAGTCCATTATAAGGTGCAAAAGTAAAAAAAATATCAAAGATTCAAGCCAAACTTTGAGGCCAGTCGTGGCACAGGGGCATAAGCGTGTGATTGTAAATTGTCACAACAGGTTGTGGGCTCGATTCCCACTCGTGGAAATGAAATATTTAATATTTTAATTTCTTCGCTCGGGTGTCGAGACAAAAGGGTTGCGTTGAGTTTCACCACCCAATACACAATGCCTCTAGAGTTTGGCAGAAAGTGTAGTGCGTAGTGTCTTAGCACCCCCCTCTGCCTACCCTGCTACATACGGGATACAGCTGAAAAAAATGTCTATTAGAATTAACAGTTGTAACCTCTTCTTGAACCAGTTAACTGTTCCCAAAAAGCCCTGTAAAATTAGTTTGGTTTCGACTGTTAATTTTAATTATTTATTGTAGACCGAGGCCCCCAGATCTCATTCCCACGTCATTTTAGCAAAGCTGAAATTTGGAGGATTAATAGTCTAATATGTAGTTAAGACAGTATGCGTACTTACTAACTTGGAAGTGGCCCCCTTTCAGATGTAGTGCCAACTTAAAGTACATGCTCACGTAGGCTAAAGTAGAAACGCTCGTATTTAAATATGTTTTAAAGAATAATGTAAACAATGAATTTTTATTATTACCAGACCCTTTACATAAGCTTTTACTCCTGCCAGAAGTCCTTAAGGTTGTTTAAAATTGGGGCAAACTACATTATACAAGCAAGCTTTAAATTTGCATATATCATTTACGGTCTATTTCAAGATCCCTTATAAGCACCCAGACCAATCTGATGGCTCAATCACCCTTCCGGACAGAGATGTTCCTATATTTGAAAGCCCTCATTTTCAAGTGAGTACGCATACTGTCCCAACTACATATTACAATTTCAGCTTTGCTAAAATGACATAAGTCTGGCAGCCCTGTGATCTTGGGATATTGGTCTTGGCATCTTAACGCGCAAACTACTGGACTTTTGAATTATTTTAAGAACATACAAAAACCATCTACTGATGTATATAAAATATGACAATTCAATTTATTACGCAATGTTTTGAAACTTGATCTGTATTTAAAGTTCTTGGAAGTGTCTATAAAATTCTAAAGTCATAAAATAAAATACATCCCACGGGTAATATTGGGGTCGAGCAATTGATAATCTCTAATACATATTTAAGGTTATATCTACGAATTATGAAACAATTTAATGTATGTATATGAAAATAATATAAAAATTATGTATATTTATACAATAAAAGGGATCATTTTAATAAGAATCGTATTCAAATTTTCTAATTGTTCAAATGTTTATTTGATCGCAACGGCACTCGAACCCTCAGTACTTGGAGGCCGACCTAGGAGCTCTACCTTAGGGTGATTTTCTTTTTAGTTTTTTTTAAATAGAATAAACTATATTTTTATTTTTTAAACACATTATTTATCATATTTTGTCAAACAATACTGTTCTAGAGCACTAGCAACATTGTATAGAATCATCCTAATTCTTAATGCATAACTTTTATTTTAATGCGTAAAAACATTTTTTTTTAATATTATACTTACTTATTACTTTTAAAAGACTGGTACTTGTCAATAATTATATAGCAATAAAAACTCTAGGACTACAATTACAAGAACAAAACTTACCAAAAGAAAATTTAAAAACTTTTTAATTTTAGTTATTTCATTAAAACCGGTGTGGTATATTTTAAAACATGTTTTTCATATGTAAGTATAAAGGTACGAGGAATTATTTTAAGTCTGGCAGTAGTTTTTCAGACAGCTTGAATATTTATTAGCCCCTAAAGGGCATGTTCTTGAAATGAGTATTTAATGAACACGAGAAATCGATTACATATTAAATTTATGTCTTAATTGAATGATGCAATGTTTTAAACAAAAAAGAAACTTGAATTTTCTAATTAATGGATGTGACCGTTGAGAATAGTAGGTAATTTATAAGTTAAAAAAGTAATAAATTATATTATTAATCTTTTTAGGGTTCCGAATCTCAAATAAAAAAAACAGAACCCTTATAGGATTAGTTTGTTGTTCATTTGTCTATCTTTCCGTATGTTTATTCATAGCAAGATCGAGCTGTTATGTTAAATATCCAGGCCTATATCTACGGTCCCTTACAGTATAGAAAATTAAGCTTCTAAGAAAACGCAATGAAACGATACGAGTATTTAAGCATCGTTTTTGCTGAATTTTATATAAAAATTGTCGCAAAAATTCCTAATATTTTCCGTGGATCTACTATTATGAAATTGGGTAGGAAGTGGGAACTTACATCACAAATAAAGGAGAAAAATACACAATTGCAAATTTATGTTTGTAATTCTATTCGTACGAAAGTAGTGCTTAGCAAATATGAGCTTATCAACTTTAATAACTTAAATTTCCTATTCACTTGCAATATTGAAATTGAAACGGATCCGTCGGTGAGCGTTCCGAATCGCACTTGACCGGAGTTTTGTTAGTAATTTAAAATATATTAGATACTATATACTATTTTAATATTCTAGTTACATATCGAATCTTCATCTAAATAATGGATGTGCAGCGAGTCCATTTGGCCAGATAAACAAAATCATTTATTTCATCAATTTATTTCTACAACGTGCTTCAAGGCGGCACTAGCAGAATCTTAGGTAGAGACACGCCCGAGAAGCGTCTCCATACCTTAGAAACCAAATCTTAGAAAGGATCTTTAAGGCTTAAGGGTCCTTTGCTACATGTAAATCGCGTATCCCAGGCACTGCTCCAAGCCTCTGTCTCTGCAATAAAGTTTCTTACAAGAATTTTTTCTCTACCTTCCCTGCCTTAAGGTATACAAATCCATAATTATTGCCCAGTCACTGTACCGATCTAAGCATAAGAAATACTCGTATATTTAAAATTGTATTCAATACACTAGACATTATGTAAGTATTTTCATATAAGATTAAAAAATTAAAAGTTTCATAAGCAAGTATCTATCGTAAAACAACTGTAACGTATGTACAGAAAAGTCTCTGCCAGAATTTCAATAATTGTATGGGTACTCTCAGAACAGAATTTTTCTGTTATTTACTATTTATTATAGTGTTATCAAAGTAGTAGATTATAAAAAGTAATGCTATACTTTTATTTTATATAACTAAAAAGTTAGCCGAATTTTCTAATAAATAGCTATCTATACCTCAGATAATTATCTAATTTATCAGAAACAAAACAACTTACAAAGTCCTATTATGTAAACAAATTAAACTTGAAAATACGGTACGCGTTAGGTATTAAATTTTGAACAAAGTTAAACCATTATGCAAAGTTTAAACTAATGATTAAGAGCCAATTCAAAAATTAAAAAATTGAACGTATTTTATTAAAATATAATGTACATATAAACATTCTCTGATTTCTGCATAATTGATTTGTAATGATGCAGAAATCAAAAAAATCAAATCATTAATTTGTAATGATTTTATGTAATTTTGATCGTAATATAACGATACATATCTATTATTTGCTCTGGTGTCGAGGCAGAGCGAGGTATTGAGTTCCGCCACTCGACATGCAATGTCTACAAAATTCGGCGGAAAGTGGGGACAAAGTGTCTTAACACTAGGTTCCCTCTGCCTACCCTCCGATGTGAGGGATACCGCGCGAAGCTGATTTTTTTATTTTATTTCATAATGCATATTTTAGTATATTTATCAACCTCTTATCAAAATCAATGCCTTTGTCGCTTTAAATATTTAATGTAGATAAAGTTTGTCTTTCATACTAAACAATTTGGCCGAATAATAATTTATAATATACTAGCGGCCCCCGTGCGGCTACACCCGCTTGAAATATACGAATGTTTATTATAGTGTATTTAAGAAGAAACCGAACAAGCGCGAGTCGGGTCCGCCTATCGAGGGTTCTGTATCAATTTCAGGATTATCATTAGGAAATACCTTATAGGTTTTGATGATGTGGCGAATAAAGTTAAAAAACTTAAGTTTGCGGGCATATACATTTATAAAGTATGAAAAGAAAGTCGTGGCGCAGGGGCATAAAGTGTGACTGTAAAACCGACTGGTTGTGGGTTCGATCCCCACTCGAGGAGGTGAAATATTTACTTAAATTTATATTCTCTGGTGTCAAGGACTAGCGCAGCGTTGAGTTCTGCCATTCAACACGCAATGCTTCCAGAATTCGGCAGAAAGTGAGGAACGGAGTGTCATAACACTAGGTTCCCTCTGCCTACCTGCAGTGTGCGGGATACAGCGTGAAGCTGAAAAAAGAGCTAATAAATTTTTACTTTTCGAAATTTTCCTTTATTTTTATTGCAAATTCTTACATCGTCCTAAATTTCATAACTGTAGATCCACGGGAAGTACACTATAGCAACGTTTATGCCACTTTATACAAAAGTGTATATTGTCAAACATGCTGTGGTGTGATTCCCATTAATTTTAATATTTTTTAATATTATACATTATTTTAAAAAAAATATCCTTCTCTATATAAACAATAGCAGTTACTTTTGGTAAAAAAGGCGTAAAAATTTTTTTGCTTCAAATATTAAAATAAATTAAATAAATGAAACAAACATTTCAGTTCGTATACTAATGTTTAAATTAAAATTTTATATCTTAATTATTTTTATTTATTTGTAAACGAGCAAAAAAATACCTTACTCAGATACAAGTACTTTTACGTATAATAATTAATTCATCGATATTTTTTTAACTCCACACTGTATCCTGGCACTTCTGTTCTGGTTTCCGTTCAGGTATTGCGTGTTTAGTAGCGGAACTCAACGCCGCGGCTTGCCTCGTTACCAGAGCGAGTAAATTAAAATATTAAGCATTTCATTTCCTCAAATAAGAATCGAACCCACGACCTGTCGCGCTTACAGTCACATGTTGCCTCCTACGTCACAACGGCCTTATCGACATTTATGAAGACTAAAATGTAAAAATAAACAACTTTATACCAGTTCAGTGTTAATGGTCCATTACTGGTTGTTTTTTTAACTGTCTAGTGACTGGTAAATCACCACTTTCGTTAATATTTATAGTAGTGTGTATTACAGCACTCTAAATTTATGGGCCGCATTACGATGTAATTCCCCACGAAGGCTTCGAGGACCATGTTGATATATTTCTTATATCATCATCATAATTATGAACAATTATACGAATTCTCACTTAGATGTAATAAAATAATATTTTTTTCTTTTCAAAGTAAATGTGAGAGAAGATCTAGCCCTAGATTTAGGCTATAAATGACTATGTTTTCCTCTTTCCGGCCATATACAAGATTTAACTACCTCAGCTACCTCAATACATAGGTATATTGAGGTAGCTTGTCTAGCTCTACTACTCTTGTTTTAACTTGTGTGATACTTTTTATGTTTTTGATTAGTATCCTTCTAAAGTATCTCTCATTAAAATAACAGAAACTGAGTTCATATAACTAAAGTTGTTTAATTTTATTTAGTTTTTTAAATGAAAATAAAAACTATAATATGTGGCGTATTTTCTCTCTGCATATTTTGGAGACATTTAATCAATACTGACTCACAAGCAATTATAAAACTATTTAATGTCATCAGATTCCGTAGATAAAGATATATGTAACGCCTAAAGGCATAACCTATTTCCTCTTAAGGTACAACTTGAGGAACGAACATCTAATATTTTATTAATAGTCGCTCAAAAGTAAAATTATTTTAGATAGTTTTATTATTTATTATAATATATTGTAATAATAATTCATCAATCAGCTTCACGCTGTATCCCGCACACAGCAGAGTAGGCAGAGGGAACCTAGTTTCCCACTTTTCACCGAGTTCTGGAGGCATTGCTTATTGAGTGGCTATATTATATTATATAAGAGCTATATTATAAGGCTACTATATTATCTATATATCATATATAAAAGGACATGTGCGGTACAGCCGTAACCACTGTACGTAGAAACGTGATACATGTTTATTTTCATAATCTGGACATCCACATCCAAGAGATTTTGAAAAATTTCAACCCTAAAGGGATGAAATAGGGGTTGAAAGTTAGTATGGAATTTTTTTTAATCGGCACCGATTTTTATAAAATTTTAAATTCAGACTCTTAAAAAGATTTCATTGAACACGTGTTTCATGATTTTTTAGAATTCACGCCCCTAAGGGTTCAAATAAGGGGTTGAAAGTTTATATGGAAAATTCTTTAAATCGCTACCGATTTTTATGAAAATTTAAATTCAGACTGTTAAAAATATTTTATTGAACACCTGTTTCGTGGTTTTTTTTAGAATTCACCCCTAAGGGTGCAAATAAACGGGCGAAGCTGCGCGCGCCCACTAGTAAAGGTATATAATAATAATAAATACGAAATAGATATTGTATTCTGAGTTGGAAAATAATATAGTCACTATCATTATTGCTGTATGAGATTTAACACTCTTAATATCATGTTTGTCATCATTAAACACGCGGCCTTCCTTGTTTGATGAAGATAAGAAAAAAAACAACTTCGCTTTAATTACTTCTACCTTTTTTATACAGCATTTAAATATTTTTAAGATATCTTATGAGGTGACACATGGCAAGCTTGTCCCTTATATAACTATATCTGGCAATTACTTAATTGTTAAATATAAAAAAAAATCTGATTTTCTTTGTATTCCGCATGCAGCAGGGTAGGCACTTAGGTAGGCACTAGGCCTAGTGTTAAGACACTTCGTTCTCCACTTTTTGTCGCTGTACCCTGCACTCAGGGTAGGCAGAGGGAATCCAGTGCTAAAACACTACTTTTCCCACGTTCTGCCGAAATCTGCAGGCATATCGTCATGTGTGACGAACCTCAACGCCGCGCACAGTCACACTTTGATCCCTCCGCCACGTCTTGTTAAATATTCACAAGTACATTTATTTTATTTTTTTCACATTTATAATCTTCTAGGGTAACGTATTTTAAGAAAAATTTCAACCCTAAAGGGATGAAATAGGGGTTAAAAGTTTGTATGGATTTTTTTTTAAATCGGCACCGATTTAAAATTGATTTTAGGTTATATCCAACAAGAAAGAGAAAAACAGAGAAAACGCATTTACAACTATGCTAAATGTTAGATACAAATATGAATACTTTTTTCAAGTATTTTTTTTAAATAAGCATAAAATATTCAGAATTCTAAAATATTTTTTTGAAAAATTTAAAAATTTACATATGATCCATACTTATTTTAAAAACTCGAAAGTAACTATATCCATCTATATTTTATACCTGTCCGGAATATTTTATACGAATAAAACTCATTACGTTGCACCGATGTAATTACAAATATTTATTTATATTAAAATATCAGCTTCATGCTGTATCCCGTACACAGCAGCGAACCCACAACCACTCGATTTTACAGTCACACTCTGTGCCCCTGCGCCACGACTGGCCTTTTTTAAATTAACATTGCTATATTAGTAACTCAACCCAAAACTTTAACAAAAATATTCAGGACAGGCTTTTTAACAAAAAACGCCGCTCTAACTAGCTAAACAAATTGGCTTTGTACCTTAAATAGAGGAATGCAATTATTCTCTAGTAATTACGTTTGGAGCGTGCTAGGGTCGATATTCTCTTATTTTACAAATTACACGCAACTACAACTTTTGTATGGGGGAAAGAAATTAATATTAAAGATATTGTAAAATATTTTTTTGGTCTTAATTACCATAAAATGTAACCTATCTATGGCGTAAGTTTGTTATTGGTTGGAATCCCAGATAAGAAATATTGGTAGAAAAGAAACTTGTTTATTTCAAATTTCATCATAATCTATCCACTTTTTTAACTTAACACGCGGATGAAAATGTATTTTCAATTTGCACACGTTATTATAATAAATTGAAACAATTAGGATCTGATTTTTATTCATGATTTTAAGTAAATTTTTTTATCTAGATTCTATCGTAAAAAAAATCGACGTAGATTCTAACAAATATATCAGTCGAACCGGTAAAGCACAATAAGTCGTGACAATACAAGCAAACAAATCTAAATGAGCGTCGACAATCTTTTAATTAACAAACTGTACTAATGTTACAGGTTTCATGTTATCTCTAGGGTGTACGTATCATAGAATAGAATAGTAGTAAAAATGACATAAGAGGGAAAAAAAATCTTAAGCTAAACAAGACATATATTGAAATAAAGTTAGATTTAATTTTTGAATATTATTTAGCATTGTTCATAATGATTCCATAAAATTGTAAAACTTATTAGATAAAAAGAAAACCTAAGATCATGGTCCTTTTTTCTGGATGCTTCGCGCAATGGGGTATGTGTGTACATTTACTGTACTATAATACATACTATCACATAAACATATATAATTGTTAAGTTATAATGTAATGTATATCTAGATGTAATAATAAAAAAAAGAGGTTACTATTTTAATAGTTTTGTATAGGTATCTATAGAGTATGTTTTGATTTTGAAACAATATATTAAATCAATTTATTTATATGTAGAAATTCCGAAGAAACATACTACCATTTCTGTATAGAATATTCTAAGACCAGTACTACTAGGGCTTACAAAATGTTTGGAGTCACGCAACGGCAACACGAAGCGATGTTAATGGACGTTCAGGGCCTGGATGGTAATGATATACGATGCAGACTACTACCAACACTGCCTACGTACTATGTGTGTGCTTACATCACACGATCAGGGGAGGAAAGTCATAACTTTGTAAACTTTAAAGTACTTGTTCTTACAAAGTTTTAATAATTTTAGTAAATATATTATGCAAGTTACTATATTAATAACTCTAATAATAGCTGTATCTCGCACATAGCAGAGTAGGCAAAGGTAAAAAAAAACTTTAGTTTTTTCTTATTTTCTTAGCTTCTTCCTAGGTTTACCATTCGTTCCCATTAAAACACTTCCGTTCCACACTTTCCGCCGAATTATAGGAGGCGTTGCGTGTGGAGTGGCGAAACTCAACGCCACGCACGCTCTCTATCAGAGTGAGGAAATGAAAATATGAAAATTTTCTATATCTTCTCTTCTCTCTCTTATCTTGTCGCGCGCTGGTACTCCTGCGCCGCAACTGTCTGAATGACACGGTTAAAATATTCCTAAATTATATAAAGGCCACTTTGCCGCAGAACGCCTTTATTACCTGAACTAAGTTAGTCGAATACCAAAAAGGGATCGCAATAAGTTCAAACGACTTAAATGGAAAGGGTGTGAGATTTATATTTCTTCTTGAACAGTAACGTATTCAGATATGTTTTATTAGTTTTCCGTAACCTTTGACCTATGACGACTAAGTTAGATAGCATTCTTTGCTTTATATAACACCTGATGGTAATGTAGTGTGCAAGTGGGTGATCGATCATAGTGTTAAAATATAAATATGTATCTTTAATCCAATTTAGTCCTTAAAGACTGTCGTGGCGTAATGGCACAAGCGTGTGACTGTAAGCGCTACTAGTTGTGGGTTCGATCACCACTCTTTATATTTTAGATTTTCATTTCTTCGCTCTGGTGTCGAAGCAAAGGGCAGCGTTGAGTTCCGCCACTCAACAAGCAATGCCTCCAGAATTCGGCAAAAAGTAGGGAACGGAGTGTCTTAACACTATGTTCCCTCTGCCTACCCGGCTGTGTGCGAGATACAGCGTGAAGCTGATACTATATATTATCGAAAGCAGGTTATTTTATTTAAAAGTAAAGTAAAAGTAATTACGTCAATAGATTAGTTACTGAAGACACAATGCTCGTTGTTCAGTAAATAAAGTATTCGGATCCAACGAGCTAGTTCGCCGTGGGCGGTGTAATACCGGACATGCAATATGAATTGTAAGATAGTGTAGAGAACTAAACAGCTCGATAAATAGTTCATTTTAATACATTCACTACCAGTTCTTGTTTATAACAATACGTACTTTATTAGTCTTGTTATTTTGTTAAATTATTTCTCAGTTTAAATTTAGGATATTTAAGGTTTTTTGTATTTCTATTTTAAAATTATATTATGGTTTAAAATTATTTTATATTTAATATTAAAAAAATAGTTTTATCTAATAGATGTCACGTCACTATGAGTTTGCATTCTAAGAGGGTAAGCAATTTTTTTTTCAGCTTCACGCTGCATTCCGGCATAGAAAACTAGTGTTAAGACACTCCGTTCCTTACTTGCCTCAGGATGAGGCACTGCATATTGAGCGGCGGAACTCAACGCCGCGCTTTTCCTTGTTATGTTTAGTAAATATAAAATACATTAGATATTAATGTTTATTATATTTGTATACTTGCTTTGTGATTAACTAATAATTTATTATTATTATTACCCTACATCACTAAAGTATTGCGATATTCAAGCGTTGTTTAATGTTTTCGTCTTGACACTGGCGCCATGTATTTGTCTGTATGTATATACATACATGTGTACTGTATGGATATTACTAGACTCGTCGTATTACTATGGAGTACAATTGAATTACTTTTGTGTAAATTGTGCTACAATTATATATATGTTTTTACTAATCGATTGAATTTTAATCAAAAATATATTTTGAAAATACCGCATATCATCAAAGTTTCAAACATTTTACGGTAGTTAGTATCTAGAATAATAGTTTCGTCTATGTATGGTTCATAATTCACACGGCGACCAAATTATATGAGATTAATCTAATGAAACAGTTGCAGTTTAAATGTACATAAATGGTATATAAGAATTTTAAAGAAAATTATGTATAAAAAATATATGACTACAGAAAAAAGTAAGTGCAACCAGCTACTCCTCTTCAAAGCCTAATTTTATTAGAGATATCTTACTCTAAAAGCTTAACAATAGGTAAGATAATTCAATAACTTTAAATATACTAACTTAATAAACTACTATCAGAATTTTATCCATATTACTTACTTATCGTAAATTTTTTGCTACAACTTTTTGTGCAAATAAAAAAGTTGCATTTGTTGTATATGGCAGTATGGGCGGAGAGAGCCCTGTGTCGTCTCTATGTTGTTTTTACTACTGTACTTTTGCCCATTTAAGATATTGCGTGTTAGGTGGGAGAACTCGAACTTGCGATTTGTACTGCCAAAACGAATAAAAAAATTGACAATGGAGAGGATGCACAACCATTAAATTCAGACTAAACAAAAAAAAATATGAATATATAAAAATATAATATGGCTTCTACCTTTGCTTTCGGTTGTCTCAAACATAGCATATTGAGTGACATGTTGAGTGGGCTTATACCAGTATATATATGTAAATAAAAATGGGAAATGTTTAAAGAAATGTTCTTAAAGGTCATATACGTTTACAAGGTCATCTATATAGAAATATCAAATTTCTTTTTTATTGTTTAGGTATATACGACAAATTTATGTGAATAATTCTCGCCAAGCATACAAATAACCGTAACAACAAAAACTTGTATAAAATTACAATTGGGTGTCGCTTTTTTTTATTCTAAGCACACGTCAATGTTAAATTTACATAATTTATACTTATAATAAACTAAGGTCAAACTTGCCTCTTTGAATGTTACTACTTAAATATTTACAAAATATATTGTTTATAATGTTATTAATACTGTTAATATAATATAAATTCATAGTATTTTTTTAGCTTCATGCAAAAATTTTCATATATTCGAGTGGGAATCGAATCCACAACCTTTCGCGCTTACAGTCAAGCCACTGGGCCACGCCTGGCCTCTCATAGAGTAATAAGGTTTTTTTAATAATTATAAGATTAAAATTTTTCAATGAAATAAGAATAAGTTTCGGCTTGTACTTATAAATTTGTATGATATATAATATTATAGATTTTACATTTTAAGTCCTTTCATAAGTTTCGTAAAGCGTAGGCAACCTTAATGGAAATAACCGACATGAGAAATTTACTTTAGATCCAACTATTGTTCGATAAAGGTGTTATATTAAGTTGAAGTTAGCTTTAGTTTAATGTGTTTCGGAGTTGAAGATAGCTGAAATATATTGCTTAGGAACAACTTCAATATTACATTTTGATGTAAATATTTTAAAGGCGCTACAAATGTTGAGATCAAAATCTACTAATAAAAGATCATGTCGACAAAACAATTGAATTTTTTTTTCTATAATATTATATGTAAAATTATTGTATTTGAGGTCACGCCTGAGGCAGGGGCACAGACGCGTGACTGTAAACGCGACAGGTTGTGGGTTCGAATTCCACTCTAAGATTTGAAAATATTTAATATTTCCATTTCTTAGGTCTAGTATCGAGGCGAAGCGTGGCGTTGAGTTTCGCCACTTAACACGTAATGCCTCCAGTATTCAGCAGAAGATGGGGAACGTAAGTGGCTTAATGGAAACAAAAATCTTAGCTCTTCTCTAGGTTCCAAAAAAAAAACATAAAAAAGATTAACTATACAAATATAAATATTATCTCGAGTGAGACAGTCTCACATAATATAACCGCAACCTGGTCGCGTCAGACAGACACGTCCCAAAAACACCATTCAAAACACACGTTCCTTATTAAAACATTGTAAATGTAAAATCAGTATTTGATTAAGCGATAAATCAATTATTGTTCAATTGAAACGATCCATGCCGATGTAGAGTTTAGTTTATTGCAATCAGCTGACAGCCCCGCGGGTGATCACTTTGATCGCGGGCTTGATTGTCAACCTGTGCCTTGAGAATCTATTTGGAACGAAACTATTTGATTTATAATTGTGTATATTTTATATTTTGAAATTTTAAAATTTCTGTTTAAGTATCACAATGTTGGAATATTTATATATTTGTATTACCATTTTATATATTTTCTCCTATTACTATTTGTCTTTCAGCACGGCGTTAGGTTCCACCATTCGACCATCGATACCTATAAAAAGAAAAATTTAAATCAGAGTGCCTTAAAACTTGATTCTCTCAACTAGTTGTCAAAGAAGCCCGAGGATAAAAAATATTTTATGTATCTTTTCACTTCTCTATTATAGGAAGTTCATAGAACTACTACTATTTGATATTTAAAGGTCAAGATATGCTTCTGATAAATAAATACTCAGTTTCATTTCTACCAACAACGTATATACTATTAGTAGTAGTGGTAAGTAAATGTATCTATTGTAATAGTGAAGGCCTGATTAAAATACTGACACAAGCTAATCGAAAGGAAAACAATACATCATCCAGTGTAATCATCTATTGCGCACATCGATGTGCATTTTCAATTTTAATCTATGGGACTCTTTGACACAGTAGTAATACGAAATGGTCCTGGAGTAATAATAGGATTTAAGAATTAAAAATAATGATTTTTTGAAAAAAATAATGTGTTATATATAACTATGGAAAATAAACAAATTATAAACAACAATCTATTAAATTTTACATATTTCTAAAATATATGTATACATACATATGTTCTTATAATACTTTCGAACAAAACTTATATAAAAAAAACCTTTACTTCACTAAACGGACTTATCATTAAAAATATATCTTTAAAGCAAACTCAGACATTAGACAGGCTGGTATGAGAAAAAGAAATATGAAGAATTCAATGACAAATGAACTAAATATAACATATGTATATAATAACATCAAAAGCCTATTCGTCACATATCTGCTAACTGAAAAGGGGACTCGAGGCGACTTCCGAGGGCTCTCCGACTCCAATACGCTTGTTTGCTCAGCCGTTTCAATTGAGCTTGCACCGACCATGACCTGTACTGCCGGCCTTGTAACTCTTATAACTTTTATATTTTTATTAATATTATTCTTCTTTTATTTATATTATTTTACCTTTTTTAATCTTATTTTCATTATTACCTATTAATAAAACTGTGTTTTTGTTACATAGACAAAGTACCGTAGTAAGTAGTAGTACTTTCCTTGTAAGAGACATTGCGTGTTGAGTGTCGGAACTCAACGCCGCGCGTGTTTGAACCAGAGTGAAGAAATGAAAATAACTTAAGTAAAATCATTCCCTTGAAATAACTCATAAAACAAAACCAGTTTTCTCCTTTATTTATATTTGAAGTTTCATTTCGTGAAAAAAATCATAACTGTAGGTCCATGGGACCTCAAAAATGCAACATTTATGTACTATGCATAAATGCCCGTACTTTTTGATTATCTTGACTTAGAAGCTTGATTTTCCCTGTACTCCAAGAGACTGTAGACTTAAATATTTGACATTCATTCAGCTTGATATCTAAACGATGTCTCGAAATAAATGGTAGTGACAGATGAAATGATGGGCAACAAAGTGATACTCACTAAGAGTTTCGTTTTTTACTTTTGAGGTACGAAACCCTTAAAATATTTTGTTACTATAAATAAGTTTAGATTTCAATCTACAGTAGTTAATATTAAATGTTTTTTGCAAAATAAAGGGATGTAATCATTAATTTCAGATTATAAAGTTAAGTAATTGAGACACTCTCAGTTTCTTGTGTAACCTTGTGAGATTCTCAAACATTGATCGAGTCTAGAGTAAATCATAACTAGCAAATTGAGTACTATTCGCGCAATCAAATTCTTATTGCAGTTTACATTTATTTTGTTTTTAATTCATGGAAAATTTTTACTAAAATTTTGATTATTCTTCAAATATAATGCTGGTATCAGTATTCAACACTTGAAGCAAATAGCATATTTCTCTTATAGATATTTGAAAAAAAATTAAATAATTATCATAAAATAATTGCAATAATTTTAAGAAGCTACAATATATCATTATTTTTGCAAACCTAAATAATTGCATATTTAATTGCATATAACGTTATCAAATTGCATAAACGTAAAGGTATGTATAAATTAAAAATATGATAAAAGCCTCAGCAATCAACATTCAAAGCCAAAGTCAAACTCAAATGGTAAATTTTTCGAATATCAATTAATTTAATATGGGTTCACTAAAGTTACTCCCTCAGACCTGAGAAAAACCGCCGCAAAAAAACTCAGCGGGACTTTTCTTTAAAGTCCTTTATAGTTTCATACTTATTTATATGTATCATGAATATGGTGATAGCCTTTATGGAACACACAAACGTCACAACTTTTTAAAATTATGATATATTGTAAAAAAGTACACACTGTCCATAAAAGAACAACGAACTCGATGAAATCTAGTTAGAGGCGCGCTAAGCTTACAAATAATAATTTAATGAAAAATATGATTACATTTTAATCGATGTTATGTTATTGTCGGGCCTTATATTGTTGTCGGGCTGTGATTCTGTCATAAAATCTTATTCGAGGATTTTCAACTTTTTTGGCTTCTGCTGTAACCTTCTCTTCTTTTCTTGATCTTTGTCATTTATTTTAATTTTCTTTTTTCAATTTTAAAAGTTGACCTAATAAGCAAAAAAGTATATATTATGTATCTAGGTCGTATTGTTTTATAGCAAAATTATATATAGCAATTCATAAGCATAACATATATAGCAATTCATAAGATAATTTTGAATGTAAATAGCTTGAAGTTAATCTTTAAACAATAGGCTTAAGAAATGCGAATATTTTTATGAAAGCATTCGCTCTATATAATATTAAATTTTCCTCTTCAAATAAAATTGAAGATGAAAGTACCATTACGCTATAAGATAGTAGGAACTAAATAATCGTATAATTAAGTTTCGATAATTACATTATATTTTCATATTTGAGGCCTAATGAGGCCGGTCGTGGCGCAGCGGCACGAGGTGTGACTGCACTGTGTGCGGGATACAGCGTGAAGCTATTTTTTTTTTTTTTAAAGTGATCACATTGGTGAAAGCATTGGTGCTTGTAGGTTACGTACGTAGTGGAATACATAACTTAAAATAATAGTCCATTTTCATCTTCATTTCAATATCTACACTGTTATGGAAAATCACGATACACTTGAATCAGTAATTTTAATTTCAATCCTGAATAAATAAAGCAAAACAGCATAGCGCTCAGCTCAAATAGTACGAAAGCTGTTTTATTTTAACTAGACCAGTACAAATATTTCTCATGACTCAGAAAGTGGGGAGTGGAGTGACTTAACACTAGGTTAACATGTATGGAATTAATGTCTATTGAACGTGATGCAGGATAGGTGCCAGTTAATGTAATAAAGCTCTTCTCAGCAGAACTGCCTTCCGAACCGGTGGTAGGTTTTTTTTGTTTATATGTTCATTCGACGATCCAAACGTGCTTATAAGAGTTTATTTGAATAAAGAATAGTTTAAATTTGAATTTGGTTCCCTCTACACTACTGCTAAATGCGAGATATAACGTGAATCTGAAAAAAAAATAACAGTATTATCTTGAAACGTTTTACGAGAACATGAAATGCAATCAATCAAATACAATGAAACAAATATATATCTAAAGGTTAATTACTCAACTGTTCTCAGCAAATAATACGTATATGCGATCCATTCAAAAGTCCTTCACACTAAGCAACGAGGAGATCAAAGGACTACATCTCCTCACTGTGTCACCGGCCGAGTACTAAGCTTCCGGCAGCCTGATCTATTGTCTTCTAATGCTAAAGCTAAGCATTTCGAAAGCTTACCAAAGGGACTTGAAAGTATATTTTTAAATACTTTTCTAATTTTTAAAAGCTATATTATATACTAGCGGCCCGCCTGCGCCTTCGCCCGCTTTAACTACATAATTATTGATTTAATAAACAAAATTGATTGACAATTATAATGACTTCTAATATGATTTTTTATTACTTTAATCTGTAATATTCTAATATGATTTTTTTACTATAATACATTATCGTAATTTCTATAAGATTTTTTGATTGTTTTGAATTAAAAAATATGACCAATGTTGATATCTGATATTTATAAAATATATTATACATAAAGCTAATTATTTTTTACACGTATATATTTTTGTAACATTATGTTCTTTTTACCTACGTAACGTACGTCTCATCATAATTCTAAAACTCTATTAAATGTGCTGATGTCAGTGAATAATTTAATTTACTCTTTCAGAGACAGCCTTAAATGTTAAATTATTGATTTCAAGGATTCATAATATTCTTTGTATTATAAAATAACTGCAATGATTGCATATTGATTTCTGTACAGTTTTTAAATTAGTTACATATAATATATTATTTATTGGCTAAATGTACAATTAGTAAATATGTAGTTATTACAGAGTACACGTAGAAAGGCTGTTTTTAGGCATTTTTATATAGATTTATTTCAAAGGAACAAACGAACCGAAGAATCTATGTATTTACTTAACATTTCTTTGAAGATCAAACCGGTCTCTATTTCTGTGTTGAATTAATTACGACTTAAACTTAACTGTTATGATTTCTGAAGGTAATCTCCACTAACAATTCAATTTTGTTTACTTTATTGTATAAAATATTGTATAATAGTGCTTCAAAAAAATATATTTTTATCAACAGTCATATAACCAAGACGTTTCGAATGTCATTCTTTGGCCAGGAATCTTACCAGCGCGATTGCTATATAACATTCGCAGACAAACTAATGCCTTGAGTTCATTCAAATGACTATAACTTTTTCTTTTAATGAACAAATCAATTGGTGAAACTTTTAAGTAAATCGGTTCGGTACTTTCAGAGAAAAATGTGACCGTACTTATCGACAGACAGACAGACAGACAAGAAATTCAAAAAAAATATTTTGCCTTTCTATTATTCTTTTTAAGGGTCCCTTCATCCATTTCAGTCAATTATTATACTAAATGTACAGACAAAATATTTTTACTGTAGTCAAGTTTGGGAGCCTTTTTTATAATAAAAACTATTT
>JAAIXJ010000244.1:0-160470 GCA_013403705.1 Heliconius hermathena
AAATATACTAAATACGAATACTTACTACAAAATATATAAATAACACATATTAAATAAACTATAAATGTAAATAATAGTTCCCTATATGAATAGAGGCCCGGAGACCGTCGTAGCGCAGGGGCATAAGCGCGTGACCGTAAGCGCAAAGGTTATGAGTTTAATTTCTCCTCGGACGAATGAGGTATTTGATATTTTGATTTCCAAGATTAGACCTCAAGAATTAGACGGAAAATAGGGAATGGCGGTCTTTTAATGGAAATGGAGTATCCTAACACTAGGTCCCCAGGTTTCAATGCAACTTTTCTTACAAGTACGTATTGCTTAAATTACTTCTGTGAATGTAATTCATTTTCGATAAAATTATATAATATTTTTACGCCATTTATCTTTAAATATATATTTTTTTTTGTTATATTTTATGTCATGACATCTTTTACATAAAAAAATATATCAAAATACTGAGGTGACATCAGTGGTTTATATTATACATAACATATTAATCTTAATATACTGTACAAGAAACTAGCAATTAAACCTTAAACATAAGAGGTTAAAAAAGAAATAAAAATTAACACTATAAAGTAAGGGTAAAATAACAAAATAAAACTTTATAGCGATAGATTTTTATGGCACTCAATAATTTACAAAGTTATTGAAACGTTTTACATTATAAATCTATAAAACGATCATATTACAAAATAATCAGCGTCCAAAGACCACAAGTAGTAACTTGTGGTCTTTGGACACTGACTGATACTTTTTTACTTTATATATTTTTTTAAAGAAAAAATAATAAACCTATACCTCTTGGAAACCGTCCACACTCTCTGAACACTCAGCCATACGTTCTACCCTTATTACAACTTATATATGCTGCCAGCATCTCTTTAGTGAGATTTCCGTTCCTACTTTCTATCTAAATTCTAGAAACATTGTGTGTTGAGGGGCGGAACTTAACGCCACGCTTTACCTCTTTACCAGAACGAGAAAATATTAAAAATTTCATTTCTTCGAGTGGAAATCGAACCCACAACCTGTAGTATTTACAGTCACACACGTGCTCCTGCGATACGACTGGTGACTGTCGGAATGTCTTGACACTGACTATTTTTTTTATTTTAAATATATAATAACTAAAGATTTTTTTTTATTCTTTCCTAGATGTTTCTACTACATAAGTCGTTGACTTTCATACTAACTTTAATTATATTGAATGAACTATACACAGGAGTGTTTACGCAGCAACTGTGTACGAATACCAGAGATTCCGGAGAGAAGGAAAAGAAAGATGTTTGTATGTCATATGTTTATTATTATCCCTACTATTACTATCCATATTATTATTATCCTTATTACTATTATTATCCGTACGGTTAAGAAATAAAATTATGTTTATTTAAATTTGTTTTTTTTTCTAAGTTATAAGACACACGAGTATGTTAAAAACTTATTTAAATTGGGAAACGGAGTGTCTGAACTCTAGATTCCGTCTGCTTACTGTGTGCGAGATATAGCGTGAAGCTAAAAAAATTACGATATCTGTAACAATGTATTTTTTTTGCAACTCAATTTTAAAGAAGAATATCATCAGCCGATTGAACTGTACTTTTGATAAAATTTTATTTTGGATGACATTTTATAGTTCTGTGATATCATTTTAAATCCAACATGACGATATACTTAGGAAATTGAAACACTTATTATCTTTATTTCAAAATAATAATTATTTTTATACATATAAAAATAATTGTTCTTGTTGGTGTAATAAAGTGTTAAATAAATAAAAAATAAATAAATATAATTATTCTTGTTTCACGCTGTATCCCGCATAGCAGCGTAGGCCTCTGCTTACACTGTTGCTTACTATTTCCCATATTTTTTATTAGTTCAATACCACTACGTCCGTGGCCTTTTTATATAATTTTCTTATCATATATTATTTTATAAATATATTAACTCTTGGGGCACTGCGTGTCGAGGAACGCAACATAGTGCTTTGAGCGATTTTTTTCGAACTTGTCAGCCCTACTGGCTTTTACAGCTACACCGATTGTGGATAGGGAAGAGGGTGCTCTGTCGCTGAACCATTTGCAAGCACTAAGTGGCTGCTTGTGAGGATGCCGATTGCGGTAGGGCGTCCCCTGCGGGACTTGAACCTCTGCTTGCGGGCGTCGAGGCCTGGAACTTTGAGAGCAAGGAAATGAAAATATCAAATATATCTTTCCCCCGAGTGGGAATCGAACCTACATCGTTCGCATTTGCTTCTGCATCCTTGACACAAGCCAAGGGCCTTTCACTTGTTTATTATTACCACTTTTTAGAAGTTTAAACCAAACTACTCGTAAATATGTAAATTAAAATATATTTTTATATAAATTAAACAGTTTATATTAATTTGAATATATAATATAATTTATCGCTATATTTACAACAAATTCATTAGAAGGGGACAAATAAAATACAATTTAGTTATATATATTATTATATATATAGACTTTAATGTAATTTGTAACAAATTATGTCAACAGTACAATATATAAAAATATTTTATTTGAAAAAATAAAAATCATTTCTTATAATATTTATAAGAATTTAACTCCACCAATGATGTTGACTGGACGACCTTTATATTTCTTTGAAATTTCACTTTCAATCTGAAAAAAAGAAACTTTTTATTGAATAACGTAAATAAAGTACCTTTTTATTAAGTATTTTTTTTTAGCTTCACACTGTATTTCACATGTAGCAGAATAGGCAGATAGAGTCTAGTGTTAAGACACTCTGTTTCCCACTTTCTGCCGAATTCTTGAGGAATTGTACGTTGAGTGGTGGAACTTAACACAGCGCTTCATATAATAATTATTATAAAATTACTTGCCTGTAATATAATATTAATAACAGATACTTGTAGCACATACAAAAACGGTTACAGGTTAAATCCTAAATTTAGACTTATTTTTGATTTACTTCATTTTTTTTCACATGAGGCCAGTCGTGGCGCGGAGGCACAATGTGAGACTGTAAACGCAACAGGTTATGAATTCGATCCCCACTCGGGGAAATGCTTGATATCGAGGCAAAGCGCGGCGTTGAGATCAGCCACTTCCAAGCCTTCAGAATTCGACGAAAAGTGGGGAATGGAGTGTCTTCTGCCTACCCCGGTGTATGCAAGACACAGTTTGTAGCTGATACTCTCATTTCTATCATTTATTTACAATTAACCAGAAAATTATATAAAATTTTATGAGGAGTTCATCAAATGTACGACAAATTCTATTCTTATATATGCAATTATACGACAACATCTTATCACCCAACATTATATAACTTTGTCTACTAACCCCAAAAAAAAAACATAAATCTCCACAATATAAATAGAAAACACCATACATTAGCCTGTAACTCCTTGCTCCTTTCCAATAACCGTTCCAACTGAGGCCGTAACACCACCGCACGGTTAAACGCCGCAGCCTTACGGTCTAGCTCTCTAGAGGCTAAGAGACGTAACTTATCGCACAGAGACAACTTCTGTTGTAACTGGCCTGTCAGCACATCTACGTATCTGTAAATTTTAATCTTTGATTGAGATATATAGTTTATAATTATGAAATAAGGCCATATAACGTGACGGCTGTGGGTTTGATATTCATACAGGAAAATTAATTACTATCATACTTCGCACCTACCAGCGATGCTTCGATGCATGCAACCGCGTGTTGAGTAACAGAACTCAACGCCGCGTCTTGTCTTGTTACTACAGCGAGTAAATTAAAATAATTTACTTCCTCGTATGGATATCAAACCCACAATGCCACCTACCACTGCGCCACGACGCCCTCAATATATAACAAACTAAAAAAATATCAGATAACATCGCGTCACAAAAAAGTACCGATTCTTTTTGTGCGAGTCCTACTCGCCAACCGAAGCTTCTGTACCAATTTCAGAATTATAGATCTAAGGGAGATACAAATTATAAAAGTTTACAAAGTTAAGTTTGCGGGCATATACACTCATTTTTTATAAAATAAATTACAAATATAAATTTGTAATGATTTTCTATGAAATATGAATATATTTGCACTTTTCGGATGTTACTTTCGGGTGTTTTTACTTGTACTGTATACGTCGACGGGAAGTATGCTATAGGTTATGATTATGCAGTGGATTTCATACAAAATGCAGCAAAAACATCAAAGCAATCCTTAAGGATTGCTTTGTTGTCCGTGGTTAGGTTTTTACCATTTGAGATACAGATCCTTAAAAAAATAACCAACCTTGGCGAATGTTTAACATTATGCAAATGCGTCACTTCGGTCGCAGTGAGCGCACTCGCCGCGTTACTGACCGCCTTCTCCATCCTGTCCAAGGCCTCAACACTCTCCGACGGTAACTGTTCCATTAGAGAGAAACTGAGACTCTCGTTGGCCGCGTTCGTTTCATATATACGCATCTTTAGAAACGAATCTAACTGTAAATAATAGGTAAATTATATTTTTAACAATTAAACTAAAATTAAATTAAACCAGCCTCACGCTGCATCCCGCATACAGCAGAGTAGGCAGAGGGGACCTAGTGTTAGGAAACTCCGTTCCCCACTCTCCGCCGAATTCTGAAGGCATTGCGTGTTGTGTGGCGGAACTCAACGCCGCGCTTTACCATGAAACCAGAGCGAAGAAATAGAAATATACATTTAAGTAAATATTTCATTTCCTCGAGTGGGGATCGAACCCACAACCAGTCGCGTTTACAGTCACACTTTGTGCCTCTGCACCACGCCCTTTTAACATTTTGCATTTAGGAAATTTAACAGTTTGGTAATTTTAATAGTTTGGTATTAAATGTTCTAACTGTGAATAAAAAATAATTATTATTACAAATGTGTTTTAAAATAAATGAGCAGGTTAATCTACATTTGTACTAATTGAAGGTTGATCTGTTTCTTTTAGCTTCACGCTGTATCCCGCACATGGCAGGGTGGGCAGAGGTAACGTGGGTACCTAATGTTAAGATACTCCATTCCCATTAAGACACTTCCGTTTACCACCGACCGTGGACCGAAGGACTTTACGTGTCGACTTACGTTCGTTACGGCAAAACGCGATTCGAATTGTCACCAGAGCGAGAAAATGAAAATATTAAATATTTAGTTTCCTCGAATTGGGAATGGAACCTACAACCTGTCGCATTTACAGTCACACGCTTGTGCCACTCCGTCACGACCACAAACACACATACAACAAAAACCTCAATTACCTCAACCAACTGATCAATGAACTGATTCCTGGTGGCCGTATTGTCTAACAGAGTGAGAGCCTCCTTCCCCCTCGCTACACCACCTCCCACACCTTGTTCTTCGACCACTATGCCTGCATCTTCTAACGATATGGTTGATATATCTACTGGTATGTTCTAAAAATATAATATAAGGATTTCATTAAAAATATTATAATTATCTTTCAACTTTTAATGTATTTTTAAGGAGAGACCTATTTAATGCTACTAGTTTTTTTTTAGGTTCACTCTGTATACCGCATGTAGCACTAAAGTATTAGTAATAGTAGTATGGAAACTAGTACACACAGTTTCATATGCAACGCCAATTTTTCTCAACACAATAATTTGTTGTGTCATGTAGGAATCGAACCCATAATCATCATGTTTATCACAATAACATAAAAAAACAGCTTCCCGCTGACACCATAGCGAAGATATGGAAATATAAATATTCCTCGAATGAGATTAGAATCCACAATCAGCCGCTTTTACATTGACACTTTGTGCCCTTGCGCCACAACTGGCTTCAATTGTTTATCACAATGATCTTAAAATTTTGTTTTGTAAATAGAAAACTTTATTTTTTAAGTAGTTATTACGATAAGTCTCACCTCTCCCCCTACAGAATCAACATTGCCCCAGTCAATTTCTCCTGCATCGCCATCACCAAAATCTATTTCAGCTGCTTCAGTTCCACCAAAATCTATTTCTGCATCTCCAAAATCTATCTGGAGATAAAAAAAATATTATATCTTTATTCAATGTAAGGCTATGTGAGGAGTAATAAAAATTATATTCTTTATATACAAATCTAGCTATAAGCTTAATATGTTCGTAATAATTAGCAACCTATAGTTAATAAATAAATATTATATTTGTCTGAAAATGTCTTTAAAATATACATTTTGAATAGCTGTAATTTTACAAAAGTCCTAAAATCCCATATAAAAAATAAAATATTCTAAGCACCACCACTCAACGCCACACTTGCCTTGTTACCAGAACAAGGAAATGAAAATAAGATATTCCCCAAAATGGGAATTGAACCCACGACACACTTTCACGTTAACAGAGTTACAGTGCTGTGTGTATCAAGGTAGCCTATACATCCAATATTGTTATAATAATTATTTGAATTATAGTGGATATACATATATGTGTGCTATTTAATTAAATTATGAAAACATTTTTGTATATTGTCACTATATCTCACGTATAATGAAGTAGACAGAAGGAACCCAATGTTAAGACACTATTTCCCCTATAATTAATTTCATTCCATCTTTGTCTTGGACAAAGCATGGCCAAATGAGAATCAAACTCACAATCTTTATGTTTACAGTTTAGATTATGTGCTACTGCATCACAATAGCCTTGTGTATATAAGATTCTGTCATAATACCTGATCTCCGGCGCCATGTTCTTCTTCCACTTCAATATGTATAGGATCAGGTTCAACACTCAATGGAGGTTCCCCGTACGTCCACTCATAGACAGTTGTATTACCATTTTCTACAACATATTGAAGTAAAGGCAAAATTTCTGATGCATCACCTAGCATGTATTTTACGAATGCACTGTACAATTCTATCGCGGGCTTCAGTGGTTTCAGTGATTTATCTATCTGAAAATAATAAATGTATTTTATTCACCTCTAAATAGTTTCAAGTTATCATTATCATGTTTAAATAGTACACAATAAAAAAATGTTATCTATTGTTTTTTTTAACTTCACACTGTATTCTGCTTAGCAGTGTATGGAGAATAAAGTGTCATGACACTCCATTCTTGACATACCATTGAATCAACACAACATTTTGTGAGAGCTGAAATGATAATTAATTACTTCCAAATAGGGGACCATACCCACAATCACCAAGCTCACCGTCAGACACTATCCTGCTACCTCACAATGGCCTCATGTCCATTATGTCAGTTAAATATGTATGTAATGGACATAACTTTTTAAAATATGTAAAACGATATGTGTTATTATATAAAAAAATACATTAAATTTATTTTCTTTTTAATTTTTTTTTAGCTTCACACTCTATTTTTGACATAGCAACCCTACTAGGTAAAGGGACCCAAAGACCCAGTGTTAAGATGCTCTATCACATTGAGACACTTGCATTCCCCACTTTCTCCTGAATTCTGGATGCATTGTTTTATGGTGGAACTCAACCCGTACTTTAACCCATTACCAGAGCAAGAAAATAAAAATATTTCATTTCAGGTTTCCTCCTAGAAATATCATTTTTATCTTTTTTAATCAAATGATAATGAAGGTAAGGTACCTTGTCATATATATCAGGCAACTCTTGCAATCTTTCAACCAGTTCCTTTTTAATTTTGTCTCCCTTAATGCCCAGTTGTTTGCACAAATTTAAAAATTCAGTTTTACTGGATGCTTCATTTTTTAAGTAATCAGCATGTTTTTTATCACATTCCTGAAAGAAATAAATAGTAACCCAATTAATATTCTTTCTTTCAAAATTTTATTAATGACACTGTTAAGAAATTGGAACTATGAATCATACAAGTATATAAAAGTAAGACAAAAAGAAATGTATTTTATTTAGATTTAAGGAAATAATATTAATGGTCAAAACATAAGGATTGATTAGTTTTTATTTGAAACTGTATTATATTAAGTATATACAAAGATGGGGTAAACTGTAAACACATTCTAAGCTGATCAAGCCTCACCAAGCTGTGTGACATAGGCATAGTAACTGACAATAATTATAAGTCAAGAGCCGAAATTCAAGCTCAGCAACATACCATTAGAGTAATACAGGCTGATGATATTGGCACAAGAGGAACCAGAATGTCGTACAATATATGACTTAGGGCAAAATTGATGGCAGTATACAAGGCAAAAGGGGCATGCAGTGATATCTTTGACTATCCTACCAGGAATAAAGTCTAAGCATCAAAATCAAACCAATATTAATAAAAAAATAGAATAAGAATAATGTAGTATATACTGACAGCTTGCATTTGTTCTTCTTTTGCTATTTGTTTTTTTAATCCAGGGATCTCATAATTAATATTTCTAACCAACATTTGTGCCGATTCCGCTAAATATAAATTGTCTTTCTCATAGTTCTTTACTACATCTTGCCAATCTTTCATTCGTTGTGACCCATATCTACCAAACAAATTTTTGGTATCTGCTTCAGTTTCTTTAAGGATTTCTATAATTTTTAGGCAATGAAAATAATTTATGTAGCTGCCAGATAATAAAGCAGCTATGTCTTCATGTGCTGGCATGTCCTGGATTGCATTATTTATTTTCTCTCGAACAGCAATGACATTCTTTTGCCATTCCTTGGTCACATGTCTTCGGCTAATCAACCAGTCTTGTAGCTTACCTATATTTATATCTATTGGAATATTACTTTCCTAAAATTAAATTGAAAATATAAATCAAAAAATATTACATATGTTTACATTGATTACGTTAATAGTAAGACACTACTTACATCCATCTTTAATTTATGAGTTATGTTCAAAATTATATTTTTCCGTAACCAGTTATTTAAATAGAATTTTATATTTAATCCATTCCTGACTACTTTCTTTACAACAACAAAGTGACGTGTCTGTTGGCAGCCAACTGTCGAATGTCAAACACAGTTATCAAATTGCACCGCACTTTTAAATTAATAAAAAAATATTTTTAGCTTAAAACAAATGGCAAAAAATATTTCGCATTTCGCATGTATTTATTTTAATTTAAAATATAAAAATTCGTTCGTTTAATAATTATTGTAAGTAAAAAAATAGTACTATAAAATTTAAAAATATTCAAAGATCAATATCCCTGTGTGTATACATATAATATTTATGTTATTTGTGCACATTTTACTATTGTTTTATAATAAAAATTTAATGGATTTTATTACCGTGTGGACCGGGTCATTAACGCAAAATTCAACGTAAACAATTTCTTATCTCCTCCCTCCTGAACTTCTTGTTCGATTGATAACATGCATTATCAATATGATTCACATTTCTGTGTTTCAAGTAAATAATAAAAACTAGTAAATTAAGATTTTTAATAGATTTATTGTTTACTTTATGCATAAATGGATTCCGAGCAGCCTGTGCAAAATGAGTGAGTAGGGTAATAAATTTTAATAAGAATCGCTTTATTTTAAGGTACTTAAAGGATATACTTAATTAAATATATATAAGAATATAATTTAACTTTTATTTAGTTTATATATTAGGTGCGGTACATTTTGATAAATATTATATTTTATTTTAAGTAGAGAAACAAAAATAAACAATTTATATAAAAAAAACTCTATAAAATATGTGAGGTATTATATTATTTATAAATTTTAATTATATAAATTAAAGTATCGTTCAGTACCATTATTTTATTGTTATAATATAACTTTTATGGTTTGACCTTCTAATACGTCACTGTCACAAATAATAATAGTAAAACGGAAAACTTGTTTATATTTGTAAAATCTGCAATTGTTTTCACATATAAAGCCTATTTATCAAACGAGATTACTACAAAAACTATAAATAATACATCTTGTTCTTGCTAAATGTTGTATTAAAAACATTTCATTGAATAAAACATACTAATTGAATAGTAAACATTGGCATTAAATTACATTAATTAACGTCGATTTTCATGATTATTATCTCTAAGACTCCAGTTTATTTTTATAACCAGTCCTGACAGTGGAGTGATCGCAGTCGACTTATCGAGTAGCATTCTGGTTGACTCTTTAACCGCAATGACGCAAAATTTTATTCCTCAAGACTTTATGAAGTAAGTTAATTTTTATTAAGTACTTTTATTATTTTTTTTTTGTTATGTGAAAATTTTATAGTTTATTATATTTAGAGGATAACAAAACCTGTTTTTAAGTATTAATATTAACTTAAAACATTTGTTGCACTAACATGCATATGTAGCAAAGACTTAATTATCTTATAATAATCTTAGACTTATAAAATAAATTAGCACTTTAAATAGACCATGGTCAGTTAATTAAAATTAATTTAATTAGATCTTTATATAAGTTATACATTATTATTCATATATTTGTAATATTTTGTTTAGTGATATAGAGGATACTAATGGAGAAGACTGTGCAAAACTTACCTTGGCTTATGAGAGGCTGTATGAACTGCCTAAAACTATAGTAGAGAGATTTGGTGATCATATAAAATACTTAGATATAAGTCACAATAAAATCACGTAAGTAGTCAATTTTAAATAATATAAAAATACTTATTTAAAAAATGTACATAAAAATTTTAACGTAGCGGGACTCGAACCCGCACCTCCTGGAAACTGACCAGGAAAACCAGGAATGTTTTCTAAATAAGTATTTTTCTTTCCTAAGTGTGGAATAACACTTTAAAAATATTTAAATAATATAATTTCCATAACTTTAATAATGTAGTTTTTTTTGGTTCTCACTGAATCCTACTTACAGCAAGTTGGGCAGAGATGCTTGCTTTCCCGCTCTAATTTTCGAAAACTTGGATGTTGGCGGCAGAAGTGAATGTCACACTTTATCATCCTGCCAGAGCAGAGAGATTAGAGAATCATCCCATTGAGTGGAAATCTAGCCGACAATCACTAAAGAACCTTAGTTAACTCAATAGGAAATCTATTTTGTTAATCATTTTTATTTTATAGTAGTTTCTGTATTTTTATGTTTTCTTTCAGAAACCTTGA
Source organism: Heliconius hermathena (assembly GCA_013403705.1). NCBI lineage: Eukaryota > Metazoa > Arthropoda > Insecta > Lepidoptera > Nymphalidae > Heliconius > Heliconius hermathena. Next base: position 10,997 of record JAAIXJ010000244.1, read on the forward strand.
CAGTCTAGTTCACTTCAAAGATCTGACAACTTTAATTGCTGATGACAATCCTATCACTGAGGATTGTTTATTACCACCTATGCCTAAACTTCAATTACTTTGGTAAATATCTTCTTTTTCCACAAAGTCTGTTATAGTATTGTAAAATGTGTCATAATACTATGTTTAAATATAGTGTTTTTATGTTGTTATAGAGTACTAACCAAACCTTTATATAAAAAGCCAAAAGAAATATATTCATTGATACAAACACATAAATTTTAAGCACAATTGTAAAAAATATAGAATGTAACCAATAAACAAATAAATGTTAATAATATTTAGTACTCAGAGGACTTGAGAGCTATTTAAAAAATGTTTCTGTTTTACTGCTTTTATGTATTTTAACATTTAAACACATAATTTAAACAAAAATATTGTTTATTTTTTCAGGTTAAATCATTGTAAAATAGCATCACTTTACCCATGGGTGGGTAAACTCAAGGAATCTTGTCCAAACCTACAGTATCTGTCACTTATGGGCAATCCAGCTGCACCCAGCTACTTCAATGGAGGAACATTCTATGAATATCTTCAATACAGGTAAATAAAAAAAAATTACAACTTATATTAATAATATTGGATCACCTTAATTTATTAATAACTTTAAATATTCTGCCAGGGTGAAGTATTAAAACATTGCCTTCCCCAAGTTGAGTATCAGAATTTGTTACTAGAGTGGGAAAAAGAAAATTATTTCTTCCCCTGAGTGGGAATCGAACTCACAATTGTCGTGTTTACAGTCAGATGCTGTGGTGCAGCATCAGGATGGCATTAACTAATTTTTATTTTCTTTTTTGTTAGCTTTATGCTCTATACATTTATAGCAGGGAACCCTAATATTAACTCACACCACCCATATTTTCACTCAATTTTTAAGACATTGCATGTTAAAGAGTGGAAATGATGAAATAAAAATAATTCATTTCCACTAGGGGAATTCAAACCACCACCTTTCTACCGTGTTCACGCTTTCAGACGCTGTGTCGCTGCGCCATGATGCCCAACTAATGAATGTTTTATATGTTGTTTTTTTATTTATTTATATTTAATAATGGTAAAGTTATGATTTTTCAAAATTCATGTAAGGCAAGTAAATAATGGTAGCCTTTAAAACTATTAAAAAAATATGCACATATAAATTATTTTGTTAACAATGTGTGATATTGAAAACTTGCTTCAATAAAAAACAAGGATTCTAAAAAAGATAAACATAAATAAAAATTTAATATATAATATATATTTATGATCTGTAACACTAACTGTTGTTGTTCGATTTCCATAAATTATTTTCATTTCCTTGTTCTGGACAATGCAAAGCGCGGCGTTGAATTTCGCCACTTAACACTCATTTTCTCGAAAATTGGAAGATGCGTGGGTAAAGTGCCATAATAATAGGTTCCTTCTGCCTACCCTTCTATATGTGGGGCATGCCTACCTATCTTTCCCTCTGCCTATCCTTCTATATTAGGTATTCACCATGTAACAAAAAAATATTTTTATTTTTTTGTGATGAATTTACAATCGGTTTTTTACTTTAAGCAAATGTGTTTTATACTGTTGGCTTTTAAAGTTGTCATTCCAATGACTGACTGGACTATATATAGTTTTTTTTTTAATTTAGAGTACGTCGTTTCTTTTTTTAATCTTTTGGGGTATCTTCGCGTTACAAGGTTAGATGCAAGGTCATTAGGATGCCTTTCCAGTAAAAGACACTAAGAGCAGAGCTTGATAACGTTACCAATTCACTTTAAAAATCGTTAATTAGCCGTAATTCCATATATATTTATGAGTATCGTTACGATTTGGCAGCGTTACTTGGTAACTTAACGTAATAATAACGTTATTAATTGCGTTAAGTTTTAACGTAAATTTTAATATTCTTATTAAATTACCGGTAAAAGTAGCACTAATAGTTATCCTTTTATTTTTTATTTTATGCGACGATGTCGTTATCTCCGAGTCGGTCGACGTGGCGGGCGGCGGATCCCTTCGCACTGTCGCGCGCTGTTGCCTTCTAACTAAACTTCATTTCTTGTACTACAATACGCTTGTATATTTATTTAAACTACCCAACTAAATGACGCATACAATACACATTGATATGCAACTCTATACTATTATTATTATTATTAATTTACTTTGCCCTACTCGGGAATCGAGCACAAGATCGGCTTGATTATTAACAGCTCCCGTGTGGCTTTACCCATTTGAATTATAGATTCCTATAATAATATTAGTATAATATTATTTCATTTTATTTAGGGTAATAAAAAAATATTTGTAAAAACAAAAACCCCGACTGCATAAAACTAAGAAGAAAATAAACAAGCCCAATAGTTTATTAGGATTAATAGTCGGGACCTCTTTAAATTATGCGAGGTTCCTGGTAAAGATTTTATTGATTGAAGTATTACTTATAGGTCCCGACGATTAATTTATATAAAATGGTTTTAAAATCACAGACGCCTAATTTTTTTCATGTGTATGAATGTATATTCAACAAGAACAATAACTCAAAATAGCATAGAGGAGATCACGGAAATAGTAGTACGGCGCACTTAGCGTCGACGCAGTCTTACATACATACTTTTGTGATTATATATGTATTGATGTACTTTTGTGATCGGACGAGAGCGACGGTTACAAAACTTGCTCAAAACGATACCTGGCGTAACGTAACCAATTTTTAAGCGGTATTTCAAGCTTTGAATTTAAGAATATTTGTTTTTTTTTCTTTCAGACTTTTTGTTATATCCCAGTTCCCATATCTTTTACACTTAGACGATAGGAAAGTGACAGACGATGAAAGGGAAGAAGCCCAAAGGCTCTACAAGCGGCCATTACTGGAAAGAATAGTGAAACCGAATTCAGGAAGTATATCCCAGTTAATGACTACCTCGGTCACCTGGAGCTCTATGCAGAATAAAATATTTTCCTTTTTGGGAAAAGATAAAGAACAAACAAGAAATCTTCTTATATAATATTGTATATAGATTGTTTTCAGTGTACTTTTTATATGAAAAATTAGTATCCATATTGTTATTACATATTTAGAAAAAAGATGTATAAAATGCTTACAATAAAAATAAGTTGTAACAAGAATAAGGTGCAGGTTTAAGTCCCACTATGGTAAAAAATTATATATTTTTCTTTATATGCGAATAAACCTTTATTTAAAAAAATATTATTACTTGTTATATATTCCATTAAGTGAATTATCTCATATCTATATGAAAATCGTGTGAAAGTACTTTTTTTAATATTTGACTAAAATTTTTTTACGTAAGACTTAATGATGTTAAGACTGGTTATGTAAAAGAAATATGTTGAAAAAATATATTATATAATAATTATGTATGTTTTATAAATTTTATGTTATGTATAATATGTTATTAGTATTATATAAAGACCATAGATTTTCTATTTTGTGTATATTTTTTTATTCATGAATGTTATTTTATCTGTATGATTATTTTTTTAAAAGTAATTAATAATAAAATTTTTTTTTTATAGATTAGCAAAGAATTTGGTATATAAAGCCTAATCTTTATAGTTTTAAGTATACTGCCTTTGATTCATAAGTAATAATTATTAAAACTAGTCTTATTATATTAAGAAAATAATGTTGTAAATTTGCCTACTTTTCTATTTTTACGTCCAATATTACAGATAAATGCTATATAATCATATATTTTTGTTTTATTTCGACTTGTTTATATAATATTTGAATTTTTTTTAGCAGGAAATTATATGATATACCTTTATATCATGATATACCTTTTTTTAGCAGGAAATTATGGCGCAGCTGTGCAGAATCTGTAAGTTCTAAACAGACTACCCACAACCGGTTGTGAGTTCGATTCCATTCGTGGGAATGAAATATTTTAATTTCCTGACTCTGGCAACAAAACAAAACGCGGTGTTGACTTGTTGAGATTTTGACAATAGGTCCTTCATACGTAAATTGCTAAAAATCGGATTTTTTTTGCTGCATGCTGCGTCTCGTACACAGCAGGGTAGGCAGAGGGAACCTGGTGTTAAGACGCTGTGTTCTCCATATTACGCCGAGTTTTGGAGGTACCAGAACGAAAAAATGAAAATATTAAAAATTTAATGTCCTCGAATGTGAATCGAACCCACAACCTGTCGCGTTTACAGTCACAATTTATTCACCTACGCTACGGCTAGCAGGAAAATAGTTTGAAATTGCAAAAAAAAAAAATAGGAAAATATACATTTATATATATTTTTTTTATTAAAAAGGGTATAACTAAACAAATTATAAAACTTAATTAAATATTATAAATTATTTTATTAACGGTAACATACATGAATAATTTTTCATCAAACATAAACTAACACTCAGTATAAATAGTTAACTATCAGCTTAATACATATATATTGGTGTGTTGAAATAAAAATTGTTAAAGAAAATTAACTTTTTGTGTATATTTACATATTATACAATACTTCACTTCACACTTTTTTTTCTACAAATTTTAAAATATTGCAGGGCGTTGTCTTACCAGATGGGTAATTCGAAATATACATATTTGAATATAAACTTTAATAGTCGACTAAAAAAGAAAATAATAATAGTTTTATTAAGACCTAAGTTCAAGACAGTAAATCTATTTTGAACTTTGGTCTTATTTACGTCGTCAAATCAACATGAGGTACAGTAAGGTTAACGAGTCGTGGCCGCCTTGAATATGACGTTAGGACTTTTAAACTTTTGCGTATTATTAACTCGGGAATAAAATAATAAAAAGTAAGAAAAAGAAAAGTAATAAAAAAAAACATCGGCGCATCCATCTATAGCTAATTTCAGGGCGGCCATTATTCTACGACAGTACCTGTATAGCGTTGTAGTCGTCATAGCCATAGGCGTATCTAGAGATATTCTCTGGGGCGGGCATGGACTTCAACTTTGCATTTATGTACGTTAATGTAAATTTGGTTTTTTAATGTTTCAGAATTTTTTTTTGTTAGTAAAATTTGTGGGGTGGGCACCAAGCTATTCTGGTGTGGGCACGAAACACCACCAACCCCCACTGCTCTTCCTATGTCTAACTAAAAAGAAACATTTAAATGATCTTTTAATCTATTTCGAACTTAGGTCTTTTCCAAGTCGTCAAGTCAACATAAGGTATAGCGGTGTAGTCGTCGCAGGGGTATTTAGGGTTGTGTGAGCTTTCCACCTCAAAAGCTTTCTTTTGGATGTACTTTACGCCGGTATTGTCACATATAAGTCGCGCCATTGATGCTTTTTTGATTTCTTTCAGTTGATCTGTAAAATATTGATTTATATATTTGTAAATACAGTTATATACTTACATGTAAATATAGAGGCCAGTCGTGGTGCAGGGGCACAAAGTGTGACTGTAAAAGCGACTGGTTGTGGGTTCGGTCCCCACTTGAATAGATGTAATATTTACTTAAATATATATTTCCATTTCTTCGCTCTGGTGTAGAGGCAAAGCGCGGCGTTGAGTTCTGGTACTCAACACGCAATGCCTCCAGAATTTGTCAGAAAGTGGAGAACAGAGTGTCTTAACACTAGATTCCCTCTGCCTACCCTGCTGTGTGTGGGATACAGTGTGAAGCTATTTTTTTAGCATTGAAATTGTATATTGTGAAATGTATTAAGATAAAATAAAAAATAATAATAAAAAATACACTTTTGGGAAAAAACAACAAAAAAATACTACAATAGTCCCAAGCAAATAAATATTATTTTTATATGTTGGTTTATTCATGTCAGTGAATAAAAATTCTTTACCTGGTGTAAAAGAGTGTGCCATTTCACTGTTATCATAAAAATATCTATCACCGATCCTAGTACGGTAGAACTGTTCAGCAACAATACATTGGAATGTTTGACCCAGGATTGAACCCGGGACGTCCCTCTCCATCGCTCCACCCACGAATAAATCTATATCGTCCACTGATTCATAAAATTTTGAAAGCATGTTGATTCGCTGAAAATAAATGGTTTTAGTTGATGTCCTTAATTTTCGAAAAACCTATTATGACAAATCATTAGTAAATAAATTAAAGTTTCACATTAGGTTCCTTATCATTTTAGTTCCATTGCTCCTTTTATAGTATAATATAATAAAAAATCAACTTCACGCTGTATCCCGCACACAGCAGGTTAGGCAGAGGGAACCTAGTGTTAAGACACTCCGTTCTTTCTGCCGATTTCTGGAGGCATTGCGTGTTGAGTGGCTGAACTCAACGTCGCGCTTAGCCTCGACACCAGAGCGAAGAAATGGAAATATAAATTTAAGTAAATATTTCATCTCCTCGAGTGGGGACCGGACCCACAACCAGTCAGTTTTACAGTCACACTTCGTGCCACTGCGCCACGACTAGCCTCAATCACTCAAATGGTATAGTATAATAATAAATTTAAAAAAACTCGTAACGAGAGGCTTACAGAATACTTTCTACAAAAAAGGTAAAATTTTAATTTGGCATGTATACACTAAAACATACACTATACACAGCTACTTTACGAACTCGATCACAACACTAAAGTACAGTGGAGCGCGACGCTTAAGTATAATTTACTTCACCAGTTTGTAAATGACACATAGTAACGCCGAACTGTGCATATTGAATATTATGCACATGACTGTATATGAAGGGTTTGACTCGTGGTTCTTTATAGCACTTGTAAATTTCTTGTCGGACTAGAGCTATCTAATATCAATTACTTGCACAATATGAATTATTTATTATATTTTATTATAATAAGGAACTATTATAGAGCTATTTACTGTCCATTTTTGAGGCCAGTCGTGGCGCAGGGGCGCAAAGTGCGACTGTCGAACCGACTGGTTATGGGTTCGATCCCCACTCGAGGAGATGAAATATTTACTTAAATTTATATTTTCATTTCTTCGCTCTGTATCTGGTATCGAGGACAAGCGCGGCGTTGAGTTCTGCCACTCGACACGCAATGCCTCCAGAATTCGGCAGAAAATGGGGAACAGAGTGTCTTAATACAAGGTTCCCTCTGCATACCCTGCTGTGTACGGGATACAGCGTGAAGCTGATTTATTTTATTTACTTAATGTCCATTTAGACTTATATTGAACTCTATTATATACTTATATAATAAAATTAACTTATTTATTTCCTTACATCTTGAGATATTTCTCCGGCCAAATCTTGAAACGTTCTTGCTTTCTGTAATCCACAAGTTTCTCTAAAAAATAAAACAATTAAGAACACTAGAATACCCATAACAATATGAGGCTGTTGTGGCGCAGGTGCACAAGCGTGCGACAGTATACGCGACGATTGTGGGTTCGAGTCCCACTGGGGCAAGTGAAATATTTAATATTTTTATTTCAAGTATAAACTAGTTTTTATGTTTTTACAAACACACAAAACATACACTTTTTTAATATTATATAAAAATGTCAATAGTACGTTTCAGTGGAAAAAATAGAGTGAGCGATAGCGATAGAGCCAGTGACGGGTATATTTACACGGTTCCCTTATGCGGGAAACAATTGAAGCTTAAATATTTTAATAATTACTGACATATTATAAATATATTTTTTTATTGGTTTATTATACTAATAGTTTTATAAAAACAATATGTATTATATTTTATATATATAGACATACATATTTTATTATCAATTTTTATATATGTATATATGTTATTAAACATAAAATTAATAAAGCTGTGTTCTACGTTTTTTTGAAATATTCGTAGTGATAAGTCGCTTTTTAACGAGGCGAAGCCCGTCAGTCAATGTCACTTACATATTGCACAGCTTTGCTAAAAAGATTATTTTACGAATTTATTTAAATTAGAATACGAACTGACGCGTACAAAACGCGTTGCCATAGCAACGTGTATGTCACTTTATATGAAAGTGTATATTGCCAAACGATAAAAATATATAGTAGTGTGTGTTCTGTATGTTTTATTAATATAATGTGTTTTTTACGCCTTATAGTAAATAAAAACCATAATTAGCATCCTGCACTCCTTCTCTGTATAAACTATATAGCTATGACAAATTTTAAAATGGACACAAAATATTTACACTACGTATTAATATATAAAAATTAAATAAAATTACATAATAAACTGTCAAATTATTGCATTAAGAAAAGAAGCTTTACTCTCCCGTATAGCAGGGTACTGGGTAAGTTATTAGCCATTCGTTCTCCTCTTTTCGTGGCGACACTCAACGCCTCCCTTCGTCAAAACGGACAAATGAAAATAATATAACACACGGCACGCTGTCCCCCAGCATCACGACGCCTTCATAAATAATATTGTATTAAATTCAGAGGAAAAATTTAAAAATAATCTTCTTCTTAAAAAAGACTTATTTATTCTATCTATTTTTTCCAGTTACCTATAATCGTTGTACGATGCCAATCCATGGTCGCGGCCTCTTTGAATGTCCATAGCGACGAGGTCCAACCCCCATTTATTATGAGATTTGAACAATAAGTTGGTGATCTCCCCAGTACAGTGTGGGTCAGACTCTCCCGCACGATGAGTTACTATACCGCGGACGATGTCGTCAAAGGAATCTGGATTGGCTTCTAATACACTTGGATTGAAATAGTAGTCGCTTAATCTGAAATATAAGATTTGTTGTTTGATATAATTGACTACAGGAACCTAGTGTTAAAATATTCCTTTCTCCACTTTTCGCCGAATTTTGACGGCGTTGCGTGTTGAGCGGCGGAACTGAACGCCGCGCTTTGCCCGGGCACCAGTGTGACGAAATGGAAATATAAATTAAAATAAACATTTCATTTCCTACTCACACTTTGTGTCCCTGCGCCACGATTGGCCTCTAAGACTGTTTTTTTTATAAATTAATTATAGTATCTACTTACTTCTTAATTTAGGTTTAACTACTTAATTCTAGCTGTGTTTGTATGATACATTTCGTAATTAAATACGTACTTATATAAATAGGCAGTTTGGTGACCTTTCGGGCAACTCATAAATGTGTCAGGTATAACAGTGTGCAGAAATCTGAAGGCACCAGCTCCGAACCCGTTGATGATTCCAGGGTTGACGTCTTCATTGTAATCACGACTGTATAGTGATGTTGGGGAGATGCGGTAGTAGCGGAGGTAGCTTTCACCTAAATAATGATTACATGAAGTATTTTTACATAATATGCTTATCATTCAGAATAAAAAATGGATTTTATTGGGTTTTTACCAAAATATATACCTTTAAAAGACAAGTGTGTACGTGTAATACAAATATACCATATTAAAAAAATTAACTTCACGCTATATCCCGCATACAGCAGGGTAGGCAGTGCCACTTTGGGCGGAACAAACTTTTTTCATAATATGTTAAGTATTTATTTCAAGAAATTACAAATCATTATTAATTATGAAGACGAAATGTCATATATTTTTACTTTGTAATATTTATGATTTCAATAAAAAAAAAAATATCAAACAACATGCTATAAATTTTATCATCAAATTACTTTAATTGCCATCATGCCTAATTATAATATATCTATACGAAATAACGCAATCGTTGAAGCCGTCGTGGCTCAAGGACACAAACGTATAAATGTAAATGTGATGGTCGTGGGTTTGATTCTCACTCGGGGCGATAAAATATTTAACTTTTTCTCGTTCTAGTAAATTTTATAGAATTCCCGCCATTGAACATGCAAAAGTATGGAACGAAAGTGACCTAATGGGGGAGCGGAGTATCTTCGTACTAGGTTCTCAGGTCCCTCTGCCTACCCTGCTATGTGCGGGATACAGTGTAAACCTAAAAAAATCCTAAAGCAGCGAAAAATAGATCAAATAAGTTAAGTCAAGCGTAAGTTGATATTTCAAATCCTACAACATGCAAATGTTTTCATATCAAAATTTAAATATTTTTTTCTTAAATATCTCTTTTTTCTTGCCATTATAAAATAGTTATAATAGAATCGAAGAATATTTGGCGGAAAGTGGGAGAAAATTTCGTAAGCAAAATTAACCCTCAAATTTACCAAAGTTCAGAGGCAACCATTCTTGGTATGTAATATGTTGAATTTCAGCTATAACAATTTTTCTAGCCTCTTGGTATAATTTTTCATCAGCCCACAGCGGATTGAGGTTGCTCAAGACGTCTGCTATGCGGTTGTGTTCACGGAGAAGAAGAGTGTGGAGAACAGCCAGTGTTGGTGTCTGATTGATTCGGCTGTCACCTGAAAAAAGCAATTGGGGACGTACTGACACAATGCATTTTTTATAAGTTAAATTAAATTAGCTTCACGCTGTATCCCGCACACAGCAGGGTAGGCAGAGGGAACCTAGTGTTAAGACACTCACGTTCCCCACTTTCTGCCGAATTCTGGAGGCATTGCGTGTTGAGTGGCAGAACTCAACGCCGCGCTTAACCTCGACACCAGAGCGAAGAAATGGAAATATAAATTTAAGTAAATATTTCATCTCCTCGAGTGGGGATCGAACCCACAACCAGTCGGTTTTGCAGTCACACCTCGTGCCGCTGCGCCACGACCGGCCTCATTATATAAATAACTTAATAATAATAATAGCAACCAATAAATTTATTATAATACTAGCTAGACCTCGCGGCTTCGGCCGTTGGAACTACAAAGTTATTAATTTACTTATCTGCATTACTTTCATTTTCTATTATATCATTTTAAAAACACTGTTTATAACTATATTTAAAAGTAAAGTTTCAGCAACTTTTGTCGAACAACATTCTTTAAAATGGTATAACTTTTTGATTTATAAAACGATTGAAATAAAACTAACACTAAATGTTAGATGTGCCAAAATACAATAGTGAAAACTGAAATTAAATCACCAGCACAGACAAATAGACAAAAATTTTAAAATTAATTATTATTTAGTTCTATTACGTCACTAAATGCCATTAATAACATTTTTCCTTTGTACCTTCCATGTACAGACACCAATCCGTTACGACTTTATTATAAGTATAAATTTTAACACTATAAGCTACATATTTAACGTAGCTTAGTGTATAAAGAATGTTCTTGGAATCTAAATAGAGAAAAGATGGAAAATAGGCTGAAATATAACGTTTCGATCGTTAATGGGTGATCTCCATAATATGGTGCATAAGATGATGAAATTAAATTAAATCAAATTAAATCAGCTTCCTGCTGTATCCCGCACACAAAACGGTAGGCAGAGGGAACCTAGTGTTAAGACACTCCGTTTCCCACTTTCCGCCAAGTTCTGGAGCCGATTTTACACACACAGCGTACGTACGTACACAACCAGCCGATTTTACAGTCACACTTTGTGCCCCTATGCCACGACTGGCCTCATGGCATGAGATGATGATCTTCAAAAATAAAATACATAAACTACAATATCATATTCCCAAATGGATTTTACTCGTAAACATAACAACTGTAGCAGCGTCAGGCCCGTAAGTTCGATTGTCTCTCAGAGAAATGGGTTAAAATGTTTAAATTGTTCTGACTGAGCTTCTTTTCCTTCGTAATGGCTTTTATTCCGTCTTTTGCCAGGGTGTGCCATTATATATTTTGCTTCTGAGCATGCACTCATATATATATATATATATATATATATATATATATGTGTGTGTGTGTGTGATGTGATATAGTTACAGCGTAGGTAAAAATTACAACCAACTAAAAAACTACTAAAATCTATAAATAATTTGCAATTCCATATCCTCACCAGCAAAGTAACAAGGCGCGGACATGTTTCTCAAATCGCAAACAGCTGCTTTATCATCGACTGAAGGCAAAAATCCTAATTTACAATTCTTCCTCGTTTCCTCTTTAAGTCTGCCTCCAGATTTACTTCTAAGTTTATTAGCTGTTTTTGAATCGGATCCATATATTGGAGATCCATCCAAGAAGCTCGTTACTGTGTTCATCTAAAAATAATTATTATTTTATTATATCTTTTTAATTTCACATTTAGTGGACAATCGTGGCGAAAGGGCGCAAGTGTTTCACTTTAAACGCGACTGGTGGCGCGACTTCCCACTCAAGGAAATTAAATATTGATTTACATTTATATTTTCATTTTGTTCAGTCTGATGTCGAGACAAAGCGCGCCGTTGAGTTCCGCTAATCAACACTTAATGCCTCTAGAATTCGTTGGATAATGAGAAACCTTGTGTAGGTTCTCTCTGCCTACCTTGTTGTGTCCGGGTTACAGCTTAACGCTATTTTTTTTTTATTTTAATCATACAATGTAGCACAAAAACCAAAATATTTGAATCTTAGTTATTTCTAAGTTATTAATGTTGTCACCGATTAGAGCTAAATATTGAAGTGGCAAAAGCTGCTAAGCTCTTGGAATAAAAAAACACAGTGGATGTTTTACTGAGATTAAGTCCCTACACATCTTAGAAAATATACTCAAAATACATTTAATGATATAACATTTCTAATTCCTTGCAATCTTACTTGTTCCGCGTGACCCAAACTGCAATCATCTCTTGGCGTCGTAACACTTCTAACAAAATTGAGGCATTTGATCCCGTGGTTTCTGTAAAAAGGATCGTCCTCTGGAACACATATCGGGATGCACTTGTCGTTTTGCATATCTTGGGGAAGAACATCTCTTCCATCTCCCAAGCAGCATTGAATGCCACCTTCGTCTAACATATTAGTTTTGTATAAATATATATTAAATATTTTACATGTAGATATATTCTATAATACATACGCGAGATTTAAATAAAGTTTTCAATATAATTTCTAATTAAGATTAAAATATTCTTGCATTTTTAGTTTTTCCTAATTTTCCTAATTTTAATATGTCCTATTTAAGATAATGTTATTAATACCGATTTTAGATATGGATTATTTAAAATTATGTATTTTTTAAATTCTTAAAAGAAGTCTTATTATTTTAATAAAAAATCAATGAAGCCGGACTCGCCCATCAAAGGTTTCGCACCAGGGAACTACAACATACAAAATCTTTGAAATTTAAATTTGCGGGCTTATGCAATTTTCTCTGTATTTAATATTAATCAATATAATCTTGATACCTTCACGCTGTCTTTAGAAAAATGGCTTCGACAAACAGACTAAAAAGTAATACTATAAGTTAAATTTCTTTCTCTTGAATAGATATGCAACCCTAAAAACATTGCAAATCAATTAGGTCAGGATTTATTCGCCCCAAATATTTGGGGTTAACAAATCCTAATATGATTTTTTTACTTTACCGGTCGACTCCATAACTTGATATACTAGATCGTGAGTGATGAACTGTCCCCATTGCATATTCAGATATGTTAGTACGCGGCTGGACACCGCTCGGTCTGAGAACAGGCGTGTCGACAGTAGTCGCGGGTTCGGCAGCGGGCGACCGCTCTTTGCAACTGGCATTGCATATATACCTTGGAAAAAATAAGATATAAGTACCTATCTTTAAATATATTATAGAATAATTATTAATGTTTTTAAGAGTTTTGATTGATAAGTTAAATTACAATTTTTTTTTCAGCTTCAGGCTGTATCCCGCACTTAGCGGGGTAGACAGAGGGAACCTAGTGTTAAGATACTCTGTTCCCCACTTTCTGCTAAATTCTGGAGGCATTGCGTGTTGAGTGGCAGAAGTCAACGCCGCGCTTTGCCTCGACATCAGAGCGAAGAAATGGAAATATAAATTTAAGTAAATATTTTATCTCCTCGAGTGGGGATCAAACCCACAACCAGTCGGTTTTACAGTCACTCTTTGTGCCCCTGCGCCACGACTGGCCTCGACTACAAATAATAATATTAAAATAATGGTTCATTTTTACCAGCTCAACATGCAATGCCTCTAGAATTCGGCGGAAAGTGGGGAACGGAGTGTCTGAACACTAGGTTCAGTCTGCCTACCCTGCTGTGTGCGGGATACAGCACGAAGCTGGAACATTCTATTTTATTTAATGTACCTACCATTGAAGTTGACTTCCACCACTCAACACGGAGCACGAAGTAAAAAAATAAAATAAAATAGGATTTGAACCTGCACTACTTATCTAAGTAGTATCATCTCAACCTCCTAACCTCTTAATCTACCTATTGCATAAAACGAGCATTCATGAAAGAACTTAAGTGTTCATTAAAAAAAATGCCTTCAATTTTTTTTTCAAAATGAGCAATAAATACAAAAAAATGTTAAAAATATTTTTAAAAAAATTTAAAAGCAATTCATTCCATATCATATATATGTCGAGTAACTCTTATTTAATGACGTTCGTCGTGAATATCTACTCATTTTCAATTATTTGAATCAACAGATAAAATAAAAAGAATAAAAATAGTTTTATAACATCAAATTTATTATTCTCATATTTTATAATAGTATAAAATACTGTATGGAGTATAGACTTGATACAGTATTCGTTAATAATAGGTAGATTTCGTGCAATAGGTAGATTAAGTATCGGCTTCACGCTGTATCCCGCACACAGCAGGGTAGGCAGAAGGAAATTTGTGTTAAGACACTCCATTCCCTACTTTCCGCCGAGTTCAGGAGGCATTGCGTGTTGAGTGGCGGAATTCAACGCCGCGCTATGCCTCGATACTAGAGCGAAGAAATGAAAATATAAATGTAAATAAATATTTCATTTCCTCGAGTGGGGATCGAACCCACAACCAGTCGATTTTACAGTCACACTTTGCGCCCCCGCGCCACAACTGGCCTCTACTATTATTAAACTCATGTTGACTGGTTTTAAATTCATGTTGATTTTTATAAGGATTTTGTGTTTTATTTGTATTTTTTTTACCTCCACGCTGTATATCGCATACAACAAGGTACCTAGTGTTAAGTTAAGACATTCCGTTCCTCACTTTTCGTCCGATTTTAGAGACATTGCGTGCAAACGCCGTACTTTATCTTGCTACCAGAGCGAAGAAATGATAATAATTCTTTCCTCGTGGGAATCGAACCCACAACCGTCACTTTTAACATCAATTATTTGTTCATTACAAACAATTTAGTAAATATTAACTAGTTTAAATAATAATTAGTTTTTCTTACCATCTGAATACCGCGGTGTTGTGATTCTAGTGAAAGGGGCCCCTCGCCTCCCCCAAGCTGGGTGCTCCATACTGTTGCAGGTGCCATCAATACTTCTGTACTTGGAGCTTCCTATACACTTCACGTTGATAGGCTTGCAATATATCTTGTGCGGTCGAATACATTGACTTTCGAGGAACGAGAGGAAGGTGTTTGGAGTCACGTCTGAACTAAATAACGTAAAAATTTAAATATTAGAAATTATTAAATTGAAAAATATACTATTAGACCATAGGATCTCTTCAGCTTTACGCTTTCTCCTGAATTCTAGAGGTATTGTGTATTGCCGTAGTTTGCATCGACATGAAACTATTAAATATTTCATTTCCTAAAGTGGGAATCTAACCCATAACCTGTCGCGTTTATATATAGTCCTCTCCTCTGCGCCACGACTGTACTGTATATAGGTACTTATTTCATTCAATAAACACAGCACAAAAATAAAAAAAAAATACCAGTTGAAAAATAACTTTTTCCATTTTAAAATCGGGAAAAAATAATTCAAACTTACCTAGAACTTAATTTCATTTGCAAAATCTTAGTCGCAGTGAGTAACTCATGAGACGTCTCTGAAGCCTCCTTAGCGTCTTTAGGCAGCTTCGTGGAGAAAAAATGTAGCAAAGATGGAGAACACGATTCTAAAGTAACTCCATTTTTAACTAATTGGTTAGCCCTCTTTTTAGCCTCGCGGGAAAGTTCACGCCCGCATTTGAGACTGTCCGATATTAATTCTGGTGGCAATGGTCCGTCTTCTTCTGAAATAATAGCATTTACTTTGTAATTAACTATATTGTTTATTCAGTTTCACGCGTTTTTTCCGAAAATAGGAGGGTAGAGGCAATCTAGTTTTCATTTTCATTTTTTCGTTTTCGAAACAATGCGTGTAAGTGGCGTAACTAATCGCAGCGCTTAGTCTTCCAGTGCGGGGATAAAATATTTTTTTTTTAGCTTCACGCTATATCCCGCATATAGCAGAGCAGGCAGAGGGAGCTTAGTGTTAAGACATTTCACTCCGCTCAGCTGGAGAGCTGCATTCTGGAGGCATTGCGTGTTCAGTGGCGGAACTCAACGCCGCGTTTTATGCTATTGAAATTGTTTTTTTGGAGGCCAATCGTGGCACAGTGGCACAAGCGTGTGACTGTAAATACGAAAGATTATAGAGTTTGATTCCCATTGAAGGAAATGAAATATTTAATATTTTATTTCCTTGCCCTGGTAACGAGGCAAAGTGGGGAAACTGCAGTGCCAGTGAATGAATGGGAACGGAGTGTCTCAACACTAGGCTCTCAGGTTCCTTCTGCGTATGCTACCCTGCTATACAGAGATACAGAATGCAGCTAAAAAAACGAAAACCTTTGATGTAATAAGAAAAATAAACAAAGATGATAAGCCACACAAGTAAACACAATAAAATTTTATTAAAAGATCGTAATAATACTTGCCCAATGATGACAAAAGAAGTAAATCTTTTATACTCGACGTTGCACTCTCAAAAATTGGACAGATATCAGTCAATAAATCTTCAAATAAAAATTCCCATCCGGTGTTTAGGCACGCACAAACTGAACCACTTAGATACAAAATGAATAATGTTTTCAACGATTTATCTCCAAAACCTCTATTTGATATCATTATTTGTTATTTTTAGTAACTATTATAGCTGTTTGTACTTAATCTTTAACGCCCTACTTTGTTCAAAACTGTTTTCAAAATGAAATGATTAATGAAAAAAAGAATTGATAATAATGATGTAATGATAGCAATACTTTTTTTGTAACCTTTAACAGGTTGAACGAAAATTGTTTTGTTATATGGCGTCACCTTATCATGTCACGTTTCTTGTGTTAATTTACGGAAATAATATGGATAGGACACGTCAGAATATCAATTGATCTTTCTCAATATGTTAATATATTATTATATCTCATATTATTATATGTATAACGAGTGTTGTAAGATTATTGAAGTATGATTCATTTGTGCTATAAGAATTATTTTGATGAAATTTTTGATTGTTTTTTATTACACCCTGTATCCACATGTATACAATATAAAAAATATACATAATATATATATAAATATAAAGTATGAGGCTGGATTCAGACCGTAAAGATCTATCATGGAAAAAAGACAGGAAAGAGAAGAAAAAAGAAGACAGAGTAGACGAGAGGTATATGGGAATATTTGGATTAATAAGAACAGAATAAAGTAAACATAGAAATCTGGAGTTTCGACGATCAAGCACTGTGAGCCAGCCAAGCTGTTTCCTTTTAGACGAAATATGGTCTCACGTTCGAAGGTTATAAATAAAACGTATGCAGGTATAAGCAATCGTACAAGTTTATTTAAGAGTTCAATATTTATATCCAAACAACCAATATCGCCATAATTGATAATAGGAGGCAAAAATGTGTTAACCAGTTAAATTGTAATGTAGCATAAATCCTGCGAGAAATATAAGAAATATATTAATTTCAACTATTTTCAACTCAACTTATCATCAATTATTATACCCAAGTCTTTTACAGTTCTATTGAAATTTATAACTGTGCCTCTGCACATCGCAAGCTATGCTGAGGGAACCTGGGAAGCTTCTCTAGTTTCCTTGTCCTTGTTGTTAAGACACTCTGTTCCCATTATGGCTCCGGTCTCCATTTTCTGCCGAATTCTAAAGGCATTGTGCGTCGAGTGGTGGAACTCAACGCCGCGCTTTGCCTCGTTACCAGAGCGAGCGAATAAAAATATTAAATATTTCATTTCCTCGAGTGGAAATCGGATCCACAGCCTGTCGTGTTCACAGCTAGTCGCATGCTTGTGACCCTGCGCCACGACTGGCCAGTCCTAATGTCGTAAAATAAGGTATAATTTACATGGTATCGTAAAGAAGTATAATTACTAACGTAAGCATACGTAATTGTATATAATAATAAAGATTAGTGTTGACCGTCGAGTCTCTAGTTGAGTGGAGTTATTTATAAAATATAATATAAAAAAAGGTTTTTTATATTATAGTAATCTACCACTGGACTTAGTAAATTACTATCGAGGCAAGTCAGACAGTGTATGTGGTTTTAAGTTTTATATCCACTTGTGTAACTATAGAGTTCAAGACACACCATTACATTACATACATTTCAAATAAAATAAGAAATAATCGTACAACTGTCAACACTAATCAGCTTCACGCTGTATCCCGCATACAACGGGGTAGGCAGAAGGGACCTAGTGTTAAACACGGCGTTCGCCACTTACCGCCGAATTTTACGAGGTATTTGTTGCGTTTTGAGAAGCGGAACTCAATGGCGGACTGAAAGGTTTCGCTTTGTAAAATACAATACAATGAAAAAAAACTAAAAAGTCTGTTTTTAAAAAAGTTTCTTTAATTTAATATTATACTAAAAGGAACAAAATATTGTGTATAAAAAGTTATCTATTACATCTTCACTTGCAATACATTTTCATAATAATGCTATAGATTATTATAGATTAATTATAATGACGCAAGGAGATGTTGTAAGCATGATTACCATAATTTGTGGGAATTTTCATTTTTCCTGCAGGCATGCATAGATGGGTCTGTAGAGAGAACGTAGTGCCGATACTCTATTCTCCTTTTTCAAACTGCATTAGAGACTGCAGTTTTTAAATGTCGCAACTCAACGCAGCGTTTTGTCTTGAAAGGGGAGATGATAATAGTTCAATCTCTCGTGGGAAGCTAAAAATCAAAGCGATGCCACAAGTTATGAGTTCAAATAAAATAGAATTTAAAAAAAATCAGCTTCACGCTGTATCCCGCTGATAGCAGGGTAGGCAGATGTAACCTAATGCTAAGACCCTCCGTTTTCCACTATTCGCCGAATTCTGGAGACAATGCGTGTTGAGTGGCGGAGCTCTACACCGCTCTTTGCCTAGGCTAAACACTTGACTGGCGAGCAGGAAAGTAATAATTCTCGACATTAGATTAAATTTATATTTTTATTATGGAAATAAAATTTTACAAAGTAAAATTACATATAGGCACAATGTAGTTTCATAACTTCCCACCTTTTAAGTTAATATAATATATACTCGTATGTTCAATAATAACAAGAATAAAAAATTAAGCTGCTCCGCATATAAAGAGTTAGGTGTTAAGATACTAGGTTTTCCATCTTTCGCCTAATTTTTGAGACATGAGTAGCGGAACTGAACGCCGCGCTCTGTCTTGTTACCAGAGCAAAGAAATGAAAATAATTTATTTTCTCAAATGATACGTGCTCAGCTGCTTTGGGCACGTCGAACGAATGAGTGATGAAAGAATAGCAAAAAAGATTTATGATGGAAAAGTGAGCGGTAAGAGAGGTAGGGGGAGACCTCGGTTGACCTTTGAAAGCACAGTTTACAGACGGGACCTCTCGTAAAAATTAGGACGTAATGAGGACCCCCTAGCTAGAGGATATGTATGAAGAAATTGATGACAGAGGACGAGGCGATAGGAAGTATATAGATATTGTAGCGTTTTGGGGTTCCGTTCTCTCTAACTACCCCGCTAGGGATACACTGTGAAGCTAAGTTAAATTAAATTATCTTTTGTAACGTCATAATAGAGAAGATTTATACAAAAAACAACTCCGTAGTACTTTCTGCCCATTTTGAGTGATAAATATAGAGATTTTATAAAAATGAATTGGAGAAACGAAAACATTTAAAATTTATCATCCCATGAAAAAAACGCAATAAGCGTAAATATACATATTATTACCTATTAAATAACACTAATAGTTGACTCTATACAATAATAATATAAATAATAACAATCTTAAGATATCCTTAATTACAACACTTTCAATACAGATAAGAACAAAATCTCATAAGAAAACCTATCACACATTTTTTGTTCAAAGTTGTTACAACTTTTATATAATAAGTCTTAAGAAATCTATTTATTTCAATTATAATAAAATATTTTTTATATTATATAACATTTTATTTATATATAAATAAATCACCAGTGCAATCCAAACCCTAGTTTCTTGACGTTAACCAACGTTTTGAATACGTGGTCCCATAACTTGCTGCTTATGCCAAAAGCTGTAAAAAAAATATTTTTGTGAATAGATATGATGTATTGGGTGCATATTAAGCTTAGCAGAGGCCAGTTGTGGTGCAGGAGCACAAAGTGTGACTAAAGTAAATCGACTAGTTGTGGGTTCGATCCACACTCGAGGAGATGAAATATTTACTTAAATTTATATTTGCATTTCTTCGCTCTGGTGTAGAGGCAAAGCGCGGCGTTGAGTTCTGCTACTCAACACGCAATGCCTCCAGAATTCGGCAGAAAGTGGGGAACGGAGTGTCTTAACAATAGGTTCCCTCTGTCTACCCTGCTGTGTGCAGGATACAGCATGAAGCTGATTGATTGATTGATTGATATTAAGCTTAAAAATATTTTTGAAGCCCTCGTAGCGTAACTGCACAGCGTGTTACTGTAAATGCGATAATGTGGGTTCAATATTCATTTGAATGTATTATTTAATATTTTCGTTTCTTCTCTCTGGAAACAAGACTAGGTGCGGCGTTGATTAACGCCACTCCACACACAATTTATCGAGAATTTGGTGGAAATTTGAAAGCGGAATGTCTTAATACAAAGTTCCACATCTAAACTGTTATGTGCTGTATGTATCCCAGCATAAAGCTAAACAAAAAAAAAACGCAAACGCGATGGTTTTTTGTACGATTCTATTCATAAGTAAGTAAATTTTCTGTTGTTGTACATATTTATTAGCAAGCAAAGTGAACAAGTTACTTTTTGTGGTCACCAAACATACCAAATCTAGCTTTTCGTCAAACATTCCGACCGAATATTTTTTTTCAGTTGATTTCCATTGCTAACTAAAAAGTATGGAGAAATAATATTTTACAGCTTCATTAAAAAAATATTCGTGTTATTCACATGTATATATTACTTATTTAATATATAATACTTCTTTTTTTTTTAATTTTCTGAGTTTTATATTATATTTTGTAACTAATAAGTAAACACGTGAACTGTATACATTATATCGATTAATAACTTCTTTGAGAGCGACTCTATTACAACTACAACCATGAGCCTAGGAAGAAGAGGGTTGGTTGGTCCGTGCCCACCCCATAATAGTCTGGAAAGTCCCCAGAAATTTTACTAACAAAAAATTTGCCCAGAAAAATAAAAAAAAAACATTTACACGAACATATATATGCAAAGCTAAAGTCTAGTCCTGGGGGGGTGGAGACAGAAATATATCTTTAGAAACGCTCATGACTGAACTCCTGGATGTGATAAGGTAAGCAGAGAGAGAGAGATCCTTTAGTAAAAACACTCAGTTCTTTTAAAGAATTTATATTGTAACCTAACCACGAACCGGCAACACTTCATAATACAACGGTTTGTATAACGTTCGTTCTGTAAAAATGGATTTCATTTTATCAATGTTGCATGCAAATGTATGTGGACAAACGCAGACTTTCTTTTTGTCTTACCAGACCGAAAAAAAAGAATTAACTTTTACCATCAGGCTTTTTCCGCTTATAGCACAATAGACAAGGGGAACCTAGAACCTTTCCACCGATTATTCACGAGACATTGCGTGACAAAAAGCGGATCTCAACGCTGCGCTTTGTTTTCTAATCTGAACAAAAAAAATAATATATTTCAGTTCGACAACACGGCCAAGACTCAGTGGCCCCAATTATAAGCAAAGATGTGACCTAATATGATTCGAACCCACAACGATCACGTTTAATGGAATATATTAAGATACAGTAGTATATCTCTTTTGCCTACCAAATATGTTTACTCAATTTGAAAAATTTCATGGCGCAGGGCCACTAAGTGTGACTGTAAAACCAACTGGTTGTGGGTTCGATCCCCACTCGAGGAGATGAAATATTTACTTAAATTTATATTTCCATTTCTTCGCTCTGGTGTCAAGGCAAATCGCGGCGTTGAGTTCTGCCACTCAACACGCAATGCCTCTAGAATTCGGCAGAAAATGGGGAACGGAGTGTCTTACCACTAGGTCCCCTCTGCCTACCCTGCTGTGTGCGGGATACAGCGTGAAGCTGACTTATTTGATTTATTTATTTAATTTAAATATTTTTTTTACCTTTGTCATGGTTCAGGAAATGATGATTTGAGTGGTATCTCTTCATCGCGTAGAGATACGTCCCTTCTCTGGGGGAGCCGTGGTGCACGTAGTAGTGGATCATGTCGTAAATTAGATAACCTGGTGACAAAAATCATTTATTATCTATTTTCTTAATTAGAAAATATTAAAAAAAAACGGCTTCACGCGGTATTACTACGTTACCCACTTGTTGAGTGGCGGCTTTTGCCTTGGTGCCAGAGCGAAGAAATGAAAATATTTAAAAAATCAGCTTTACACTGTATCCCACACAGCAGGGTAGGAGAGGGAACCTAGTGTTAAGACACTCCGTTCGCCACTTTCCTCCGAATTCTGGAAGCATTGCGTGTTGAGTGGCAGAACTTAACGCCGCGCTTTGCCTCGACACCAAAGCGAAGAAATGGAAATATAAGTTTAAGTAAATATTTCATCTCTGTGAGTGGGGATCGAACCCACAACCAGTCGGCATAACAGTTTGTGCCCCTGCACAACGACTGGCCTCTATTACTAAACTAATATATTAAGATATAATAATTCGCTCCTCGCGCGGGGATCGAATCCACAACCGTCTTTTTACAGTCACACATTTGTGCCTCTTTTTATTTAAAATTAGAAAATATAAGCTAACGATATTAAATATATTTTCATAATATAATATGATGTAGGTGTACATCAGGTTTACGTTTCTCATCCTTGCCAGGGTGAGTACACAATAAGATATTTTTAAGCTTTCTTTTGAGTTACTTGAATGACAAAAAATCATCTCTTTTGCCTAACTTACTACAGTTAGACCATTATCAAATTATATATAGCGCGGTCAACAAGTCGTGGTCGTTAGAGGCCAGTCGTGGCGCAGCGGCACGAAGTGTGACTACCGACACCGACCGTAAAACCGACTGGTTGTGGGTTCGATCCCCACTCGAGGAGATTATATTGATGATATTGATCGAGGAGATATTTACTTAAATTTATATTTCCATTTCTTCTCTCTGGTGTCGAGGCTAAGCGCGACGTTGAGTTCTGTCATTTAACACGCAATGCCTCCAGAATTCGGCAGAAAGTGGGGAACGGAGTGTCTTAACACTAGGTTCCCTCTGCCTAGCCTGCTGTGTGCGGGATACAGTGTGAAGCTGTTTTTTTTATTTTTTAAATACATTTATCTTCTCTCTGGTGTCGAGGCTAAGCGCGACGTTGAGTTCTGTCATTTAGCACGCAATGCCTCCAGAATTCGACAGAAAGTGGGGAACGGAGTGTCTCAACACTAGGTTCCCTCTGCCTACCCTGCTGTGTGCGGGATACAGTGTGAAGCTGTTTTTTTTTTATTTTTTAAATACATTTATATTACCTATAATTCCACCAGTTACTTTGATGATAGGATATGAAAAAATACACCATACGGGAACGAAGATTATACAGGTTATCGCCAGAGCGGGCACTGGAGGGAACACTTGTCTTAAATCGTCGAATGGAAACTGAAATAGAGAAATATTTTTAGTTTAGTTTACCTAACTGCTGTTTCATAATTTTAAAAAAAGAAATCAGCTTCACGCTGTATCCCGCACACAGCAGAGTAGGCAGAGGGAACCTAATGTTAAAACACTCCGTTCCCCATTTTCATAATCATACTAAACCAATCGCGATTACATTTGGTATATAAATGTTTAAATTATAAGAAAAATATTAGATGTTACATTGTTAAACTTTATATTTAAAAGTTGAATAGTTTTACATGCATTATATAGCAAAATCTACATATAATATTTTTAACATTTTTTTAAATTGTTAATCCACACTTAGGAAAGAAAAATACCTGGAAACCGTCCTGGAAGAGCGGGTTCGAGTCCCCCTACATATGATCATTTAATTGAGATAATCGTGGCGAAATGTCAGTAACTGTGTATGTAATCTGTTGTAGGTCACTTGAGGGCTTTATCCCGCGCTTTATTCCGCTTTATCCCGCGCAAAGCAGATGGGCAGATGGAAACAATAATATTAAGCCACTCCTCTTTCCTATTAAGACACAACCGTTCCCAATTTGGGAACAGTTGTGTAAGCGAAGTGATTTATAAGTTCTCTATTCTCTCTTCTCTCCGGATACCATGCATACGATATAAAACAAACAAAAGAATTTTGATAATACCTTATGATGCAACCCATGAATCAAAAAATGTATTTGAATCAATCTAAGCGATGAACCCGGATCGTAGTGGAACACCCATCTATGGAGCGAGTACTCTAGTAACGTCCAAACTATTATGCCGAAGACAATATGCTGGAGAAATTTAAAACTTGATATACTGTCTTCAGTGCATGAATCTGCAAAGTAAATATTTTCTTTTATATAATAACCAATTTCTGTATAATTTTAGTCAAGGTGATTGGAATCAATAGTTAATAAATTTTTGAGATATCCATATATAATCCGTATAAAACATGGCGTTAAGTTCTATCTCTCCGCACACAATATTTCATGAATTGTATGGAAAGTGGGGAACGGAATGTCTTAAATTAGAGTCCCTCTGTTTCTCTCTATACCGGGAAAAAAGTTATGCTGCTAAAGAAAAGCCGAATACTTTCTGTAAGTATAGCCCAAGATCCTAGGGCCGCCGGACCTATGAAAGGGCTCCACTTTCAAGTTAGTAAGTATGCATGTCGTCTTAACTACATATTAGACTATTAATAATTCAAATTTCAGCTTTGCTAAAATGACGTAGGTCTGGGGGCCCTGGGATCTTAGTCTAGTATAAATAGATAGATAATTTCAATTGCCTATCTATTTATACGACACGTTGAACGCAAGTTGAGGCCACTAATGGCGCAGAGGTTCGATCCCCACTCGAGGAAATGAATATTTCCATTTATTCGCTCTGGTATCGAGGCAAAGTGCAGCGTTAATTTCCGCCACTCAACACGCAATGCTTCCAAAATACGGCGTAAAGTGGGGAACGGAGTGTCTAAGCACTAGGTTCCCTCTGCCTACCTTGTTGTGTGCGGGATATAGCGCGAAGCTGATTTATTTATTTACATTTATAAACGCAACTATTATAGACTAGTTTTATTTTACGACACGCGTTATCACGAGACGCACATAGCATGCAATATTGTGTTAATTATTTTATTAGGTCACGAACATTTAAGAAGACTGGACTACGCAAAATTGCCTTTCCAAAGCTGGTTGTATTATAATTGGTGGTTTAGTGATATTCTATAATATAATTAGTATAACAAACATCGTAATAAATACAATAGAAAAGGAGAAGAAAATTTTAAAATATCTTCAATGTATACTATTATTAGACAGTCTTTATGTAATTTGAGTATGTTCAAACATGAAGACTATGTTCGAATGTCAACTACTTTTTTTCCATCTTCTTTAAACCAAATTTTTTTAAGGCATTGCATATTGAGTGGTGGAACTCAGCGCCGCTCTTTGCCTTGGTACCAGAGCGAAGTAATTAAATATTAATAAATCAACAATTGATACCCCCACACTTGGGGATATGAATGCCACTGCAATAGAATCCACACGCTTGTGCCCCTGCGCCGTTATGGTTCTTTTTTTTTAATTTTTAATACGTAAACTTATATGTAAAATATAGGTAAGCATATCTTTTTATCAAATATCTGCTTTGGAACAAGTCAGAAATACATAAAACAAAAAGCTACTACATCACTAGTACACAAGCATTTGTCTCAGACAATCACCGAACCTGCACCAGCTTCATCAAAATCACTAACCTCTACAACACACCAGTCAGTTTACGATAAACATTGATAATACAAACAAACCTCCACATATCACGTGAGTCGTAAACTGCGTTACACTCAAGAACACGATGACGGGGACCCAGAACACCGGCACCAGGTACCAGGGGGTGTACGTGAGGCTCTCCAATATGGGACTTTCGAAGAGACGGCATTTCCTATATACAGCACTGTTCACCCATTTCTCGTAGTGTGACGCTATCTTGTGTAGCTGCGATAACAGCGGCTTGGACCAGTCCAGTCTACTCTGCGAAAAATATTATATATTACATTTTTATCTTAAAATCGATGTCAAAATAAAATACATCTATTAAAAAGTTGACTTCACTAAATTAAATCAGCTTCACACTGTATCCCGCAGCAGAGTATGCAGAAAGAACCTAGTATTAAGACACTTCGTTCACTACTTTCCGCCGAATTCTGCGGGTATTGTGTGAGTAGCCGAACTCAAGCCAGCGCTTCTTGCCTCGACACTCTGGTCTCGTAGAGGTGAAGAAATGGAAATATACATTTAAATGAATACTTTATTTCCTTGAGTGGGGATCCAACCCACAACTAGTCGTGTTTACATTCACACTTTGTGCTTCTGCGCCACATATATGATTATTATGATTTATACTATATGATGATTTATACTATAATTGTAGTAATAGTGATAAGACAACTAGTAAACCTACCTAAAATTATTTAACCGTGGGGGAGCCTAGTGTTAAGACACTCTGTTTGCATTAAGACACCTCTGTCGAACTTTCTGCCGAATTCTGAACTAATTGCATGTTGATGGTTACGTCTATATCAAGTCAACGTAGCTTCATTACACGAGCGAGAATATAAAATTATTAAATATTTGACTTCCTCGAGTGGTAATCGAACCCACAATCTGTAGCGTTTTCCAATCGCACTCTTATGCCCCTGCATCACGACTGGCCTCAGATTTTTTAAAATAAAGGCATATTCACTGTTTGGCCATCATAGGCTGTATATTCGATTGACACTCACAGATCGATAATAAATACTGGTTTTCTGTTTATTTATGAAAACGAAATGACAAATCTATTCCATTTGTTGATTAGTTGGACATTCAGTTCCTAACTATTAGTTACAGGAACTTTAGAATTTCACTTTTAATATGGTGATTTTATTGCTTTCTTTTCAGCTTCATGCCGTTTTTAGCATAAAGACAGAGAGAAATTGAGTTGCACGTCACTCTATTCTTCACATTCTACCAATTTTTTAGTGTTCGTACTTAGCAATGAAGCTGAACACTACGTAGAGAATTGTTACAAGGAACAACACTCGATAATCAAAATAAAATAGTTTACTTATTTTTTTGCAAATGCGTATTCAAAATTTAACTTGAAAATAATCATTGCCTCTGAAGTGGGGATACCTAACCTTGCACTTTACCAACTCAAACGTTCGAAAAATAAATATTACTATACATAAATGCGACTATTGTGGCTTCGATTCCCTCTTTCCCTCTCAGATTATATCTCTAACCTATATATACATATAGATAATTACTTTTAACATACAATGACTCGAAAATCTGCCTTAACCTCGGTGTAGCTTCTGCCCACTATGCAGTATGGAGGATAAAACAGAGATTCGAACTTAAAACTAACGTAGGTAAGCACTTAGCAATCCCAAACTATCCTAGGATTATACTTATTTAGAAAACGTATAAAAATTTGAACGTAGCGGGACTCGAACCCGCGCCTCCTGGAAACCGACCAGTTAGCTTAGTGGTCAGAGCGCCTGGTCGGTTTCCAGGAGGCAAGTTCGAGTCCCGCTACGTTCAAATTTTTATACGTTTTCTAAATAAGTATTTTTCTTTCCTAAGTGTAGAATAACACTTTAAAAATACTTAAAAATATCCTAGGATTGTACCTTATTATGACGCTATACTGTCACTATTCAGAATAGTTATCGTCAAGCTTATCTTACAAATCTTTACTTGGAAAAAAGATTACAAACGTTCATTTGACAGTATGTGCCTGTAGTTATATTTCTTTTTTCTGTGATTTACGTAACAGACATTTTATATTAGTTCTATAGACGAGTGACCTTCGCGTCGGAATAGGCGTGTTAATTATTTGGTTATTAGGAGCGAAATTCATCAGTACGTTAAATAACATTTAGTTACGTCACAATCTAGGAAACTATCGACCTCCTTCTCTTTCTTATGATGGATTGTTGAGAGAACTTTGTATATTTGAAAGTCACTCCTTTTTTTTTAGCTTTAACATTAGAATGTTTTTTTCTTCTTCTCCAAAAAGTATACCTCCAAATTATATGCTATAAAAGACAAAGATTATCTTCATAAAATTTCCTTGATGATGGAATAACTTTCACTCGTAATTTTTATTATCTTCATTAAATATAAAAAAAATCTATTGTCACCTAATGCCTTATTGTGACTTAATTATAAAATATTGATATACGATGTCGTGGACTTTATTTTAGAACTAATCAAATTGAATGTTTTTGTAGTACAATTATTATATATATTGCAGCGTACAGTATTTACATATATTGCAGCCCTCGTGCTTAGAGCAATTCGATGATATTCATTATTATTGTTATTTCGCTATTTAAAGCTACCTATAAATTACACTCTGATGTTATGTAACATATAGCACTCCTAGAAAATGCAGCTTTCATATAAAACAAAACTCTCTCTTTCGCTTTATTATATTAGTAAAGATTTCATTGTCTCGAGTCAGAATCGAACTTACAACCTGTTACGTTTATAGTCACACTTTGTACACATACGCCACGACCGGCCTACTTTCCAGCCTACTTGGCTATACATAAAAAAAAGATGTGACTAATAGAATACAGTATAATATTCAATATCAAATCAATTACTTAAGATAATGGATTTCATTTACCTATAGATAAATATCACCAAACAGTATTACGACAGATAATCCTCAAAATCTTTGATAATATATAGATACGCATATGTATATATAAATCATGGCTTGATAAAATTATAGGCTCATATGAGTTAACCTATTTTTTTAATATCGTTATCAGAAAATTGGATAAATATTTTATTTATAGACATATCTTGAAAATTTTTATTTTTTTATTTTTCAGGGCGAGTTATTTGTTACTAAAATATCTGGGGTGGCCACAATACTATTCTGGAATGGGTATGGACCACCCGACCCCCCTTATTCCTACGCGTATGACAGTAATAGAAGAGTTTAATAAATGAGACCAATATGCTACTGTATATAGTACTCTATCGATATTTTACTAAATCTGCTATAATCTTGAATAGTTGTTAAAAAAGTTAAACTAAACTGGCTTCACGCTTTATCACTAGCGGGGTAGTCAGAGAGAACGGAGCGCCAAACGCTACGATCTCTACATACCTCTTTCGCCTCGTCCACTGTCATCAACCTCTTCATACATGCGTTCCGGGGGGTCCTCATGCTTTTTACGTGACCTTCCTCCAGTATCCTTGATCAACCGAGGTCTCCCCCTAATACTTGAATAGTTGTTTTTAGTCAAAATTGTTTTATTACCTAAAAAAAACATTTAATTACTTTTACTTTTATTGGACATATGTACAATGTACTGTATGCCTTTTATGGAAGTCAATTAGAATGTAGCGCATTTTATTTTTGTATCACTTTGCTTAAAATGTAATTCTATTTAGCTAATGTTATCTAAGTATTTCCTTATACATAATCCTTCCATATATTTTAAATAGATATAAAAAAAACACAAGGCCAGTCGTGGCGCACGGGCACAAAGTGTGACTGTAAAACCGACTGGTTGTGGGTTCGATCCCCACTCGAGGAGATTAAATATTTACTTAAATTTTTATTTCCATCTCTTCGCTCTGATGAGTTCTGCCACTCAACACGCAATAACTCCAGAATTCGGCAGAAAGTGTTATTTATTGATTACAAGCAACCATCCCGCGGCTTCGTCCGCTTAAATTTATATATAATTTATATTATATTTACATAAATCCTTACATAAAATATAGATATTCTGACAGTATCAGCAGGTAAAAAGTAAGAACATATGTAATTTATTACAAAACCGTCTTTAACTAAGAGTAAACGTTTCTATTTTGGTCTATGACAGTCTAGCTATAGACGTGGGTACTAGAGCTAAGTGTCCTCTCGTTGAGTGTTAATTAATTATAACAGGTAATAAAGGACTTTATTTACTGTGCTCCGGCGCATGTCCGTGACCTACGACACGTTGGCACAGATTGACGTTTGTGCGCCTTTTGATTCTTCATAAAATCAGCTTCACGCATCCCGCACACAGCAGGGTAGATAGAGGGAACCTATTGTTAAGACATTCCGTTCCCCACTTTCCACCGAATTTTTCGAGGCATTGTGTGTAAAGTGTCCGAACTCAACGCGGCGCCCGTGGTGCCAGAGCGAAGAAATGAAAATATTAAAAATCAGCTTCACGCTGTATCCCGCACACAGCAGGGTAGGCAGAGGGAACCTTGTGTTAAGACACTCCGTTCCCCACTTTCTGCCGAATTCTGGAGGTATTGCGTGTTGAGTGGCAGAACTCAACGCCGCGCTTAACCTCGACACCAGAGCGAAGAAATGGAAATATAAATTTAAGTAAATATTTCATCTCCTCGAGTCAACCCACAACCAGTCGGTTTTGCAGTCACACCTCGTGCCGCTGCGCCACGACCGGCCTCAATGAAAATATTAATAAATAATAATTAATTCCCTCGAGAAGGAATCGAACCCCCTCCTCTTATTAATTAATTATTAATTTAGCTTTATTGCTTGATATACTCATGTTCCTTTATATATGTGTTACCATTGTGCCACAAAGATCTGCATTCCACGATCGTTATCGTCGATCCGCATATTAAAGAATGCCATCGCTCGACGCGGAAAAACACTGTTTGGAGGAAAAGTGGACAACGCACATCACTACGTCCTGCATCTAGCTTATAATAGGTAATAAAATAAAATTTAAATGAATATTGCTGCAAGTAAGTAGCACAAAGTAAGTGACTGTTAGCACGACACGTTGTGGGTTTGACTCCCACTCGTTAAATATTAAATATTTTCATAGGTCTGGTGTCGAGGCAAAGCTCGGCGTTAAGTTCCGTCACTTAATACGCAATGCCTCCACAATTTGACAGAAAATTGGGTATGTAGTGTCTTAGTACTAAGACACTACATACCCAATTTTCTGTCCTGTCGGTTTCCTCCGCCTACTGTGTGCAAGATATAGCGTGAAACTAAAAAAAAAGCGGACAAGCGCCAGTCGGGCTCGCCCACCAAGAGTTCCGTTCCTCCGTTAAGGCTATTATATTTTAGGATTTAACCACAAATATATAGTTTTCAGGTTTATTCCTGAACTAGCATTACCTGTAGATGCTAGCTGCCTTTTTTCATAAATCTAGGTTAACCAGAAGTACTATATTAATTTTGATTCCCTTTATAGTGTCGAAATACGCGTTTTTTGCCATATAAACATCCATATCTTATTTTTTTAAATAAATGTAGAAATACGTTTTTTTTTTAGAAAATCACGGGGCCGTCTAGGTATATGGTTTAAAAATCAACTCGATATCTCGAAACGTTCTTGAGATAAATGCTCTTGACAAACAGACAGACAAACAAAGTGATCTTATAAGAGTCCCTTTTTCCTTTTTCCTTAAGAGGTACGGGACCCTAATTATTACAAATTAAAATAAAAGGTTGTTACTTATACAAAACTCAACGTTACTTCTACGACCGAAAAATAATTTAATCAATTCCATTTAAATGTTATGGATTAATAGTTAGCCAAACAATGACACAACGAGTTTTTTCTCAAAAACTGTTACTTATGAACATAATAATTATATTAATGAAAATAAATAATTATACTTAATACACTGAGATCCTAGGGCCCCTAGACCTATGTCATTTTAGCAAAGCTGATATTTTGAAGATTATTTGTCTAATATGTAGTTAAAACTGTGTGTATTTATTAACTTAAAAGTGGGGCCCTTTAAGAAAGAGCACCAACTAAAAGTACCTACGTTAAAGTAGAAATACTTGTATTTAAATATGTTTTTAAGAACAATGTAAAAATGTATATTTATTATTACCAGACCTTTTAGGCAGGCCTTTACTCTCGCCAGACGTCCTAAAGGTTGTTATAAACTGAGACAACATTTCTTATACTTGCAAGCCAAAATTTTACATATATTATTTACGTTTTTATTTCAAGACCCTTTGTAAGCAACCAAACCAAACCGATGGGCCAATCGTTTTACTAGACGCGATAATGTTAACATAATTCAATTCCAGTGTCTGGAACAATGCTTATGTGAAGCATCCTAGTACTCTGTGTCGTGATAATAACGAGTAGATACCAAAAGAAATAGAACCTCAAAATTTGTGTTTTGCTAAAATGACGTAGGTCTGGGGGTCCTGTGATCTTAGGCTATAATAATTACACAACTAGTTCAACTGGATGGCAACCTAGCTACATATAACTATTAAGGAAAATTGTTTTAACAATACTCGTATATCTGTAAATGATACAATCGACATCGCCTTTTTGTACCTATTTTTATCCTTTTATGGCAGTATAGATTTTGTGTTTAAAATACAAATTATATTTTTATTAGTTTTATATTCAACTAGTGAATGAATAAATATAGAAATGTAAAAATATAATATACCTACATATAAATATGCATAAATCGTTAGTAAATATAACATGAACATTATTGTTATTTAATCTTATAATCAAATAAAATATATCAAAAATGAATCACACAATTTAAATATGAATGATATTCATAACTAGATAAAAGTAAACATTATTTTCCTTTGTTGTATTTCTTATAGTTTTATAATTTACGAACAAATATGATTTTTGCAATAGCAAAGATTGTATATAGTTGGTGTTCCCACAAAGAACTGATTCCAAAACTTGTCACAGTCTGGATCGTCATCAGAAAATGATGTTTGAACGCCTGCACCCTTACAGCTATGGGACGATGAAGAATAGGAAGTTGATCGATTTCTATACATCCTCGTAACAATTTTTGATTTTCTTGTTGATTTCGGTGTGGAAGTACTTGAAATTGTGGTCAAATAACCCTGAGATATGGCCACTTCTCTGGGTCCGTATGAAATAATAGCTTCTTCTATCTCCATCGGTTCAATATCAATTGACTTATCACTGTGGGGATCTGATGTGGACATTTCATGCGTCAGTAATGACTCTAATAAGGCGTTATGATGGGCCTTTCTCATAATTTCTGGTGAACATTGACGGGAAGTCGCACTGTTATTCGTTTCGCGGCTTGCATCTAAAAATTATTTAAGGAATATATATTATAATTTTGTTATAACACTTGTTACTGTTGATTTATGTTTTTTTATCTAAAACAACCATTTACTCTTTACATATTCGAGGAGCAGCGTTATTTTGTCTTATTTGAATTATAAAATCAGATCTGAAAAATTGTTATGACGTCTCCATTCCGTCTTTAATTCCCTATAACTACTGGACTAAGACTGGATTAGAAATAAAATAATAAAAATCTTTTAACATACCACAATTTATTGCAAGACTTTCATACTCTTCTTCTACTACTTCCTCTTCATTCTCTTCTTCTTCTTCTTCACTGTTTTCAATATCAACATCACTTTCATGTCTTATATTTTCATCGTAATTTCGTACTGATTTATTACAACTTTCTGCTGGAATTACAGTTTGAGAATAGCGTTTACTTATCACTTCGTGGGCATCCTCCTCGCTACTATTCTCATCATATGGAATCTGAAATTGCTCTGAATGGATTTTTTTAGGAGAGCCAAAGTTTCCTTCACTGCTAGACGTGCTATATTCCTCTATTACATTTTCATTTTGTCTTTTACAAGAACTTTCTCTTTCTTTTAATTCAACTTTATCATAATGTGTATGATCTCCTGTATTCCCTAATTCTTGTAATACATGTAGACTATTATCATCAGAACTACTCAGCTCGGTTAAAATTGTAAGAAGTTCTTCATTTTCTTTAAAAGCTTTGAAGTAATCCAGACTAACCGTGGAATCAGACGCACAATAATGATCCCTTTTATAGAGCCGTCTCATTTCCTTGGCCAATTTTTCATAAAACTCCTCAGGTTCATCACAGAGGTTGGGCTTCTTCGGTTCTATTTCAATAATAAGATCTGGCAAAGGGCTGTCAGGTCTTAAATCGCCACTAATTGATGATAATCTAGATTCTTGCTCTTCTTGTAATGGTGATAATACTGTATAAGTTAAATATAAATTTAATAATATTTTAACAGCAAAGCAATTCATTATAAATTATACAAGAAATTTTTAATTGAAAAACTTACGCGGTACATCTTCAAATAAACTACGGATCAAATACGTTTTTTTTCTCTCCCATTTCTCTGAATTCTGATATCGCGGCATTTTAACTTTTATATTTAAATTTTTGTCAAATTTCTCTTCCTTGCCAATCTTACTTTTTATCACATTTTATTATAATAGCTATGTAGGTAAACTGAGATTGAGAAATCTTCGGGTAGTTGATAGTTTCCATTTATATAATACCGCGTTTTTCTATTTGTGATGGGTCGGCAAACCCTGATACTTTCACAAACATTTGTCTTCCATCTATACGCTTGTGAGCGCGTTAGTATACTGACAAGGCATGACAGACGTGACTGACGAAGTTATTTCAGCTCATGCGTTAGGCTTGACGTATTTAAAAATTACAAGAAATACAGCGAGGAAGGAAAGAAAATAATAAATAGGTAATATAACGCTCGATATATTAAAACGCATTCTTGTTACTTTTTCATTCTTAAAGCCCGATTTTTACTGTGTAACTATTAATATTCATATTTATTATTATTCATATTTTATTATAATTCATATTTCTAAAATAGTGAAGATCGGAACGAAATTAATATTTACTCTACACGTTTTCTTTCCCCGACCATATCGTAATCAATTTGGACGATAATCCAGAATTAACCAAAATATCGATATTTTGTATATCTATAAATTTATAAAAGAATATTTTTAAAACATTCATAGATTTCATAACATGAACACATTTATTATCAGCCTTATTTATTTAATTACATAGTGTCATATGGAATATTGCTATTTTAGACCTACTAGTAAAAACAAGAACCAATATACCTAATAATACATTAAATCGTCAACGCCAAATCAAAAAGTGACATTTGTAAGTGACCGAAGCCCACTCAATTATTCAGATCAACCTTGCTTTGTTCTTGTTACTTAATTCGTTATTTAAACAAAAAATAATGAATAAAGAATGTTATTCATTTGCTTATTTTATTTATAAAATATATTTTGTTTCATACTGTATTCAATTTCAATGTTTTAAAAAGATAAAAAAACTAAAATAGGTTGTTAAAAATGTTTTTCAGTTTTCATTAAAAGATATACTGTATTCAATGTTATTTCAATAGTAATAATATATGATATATTTTTACAATTCAGATTGAAAGGTTTTTCAATTCACTATGAAAAAATAAAACTTTCATCTAGTTATCCATAATAGCCAAGCGTATTGATTTGATACTTTGCAAGGCTATGATATTTTCTTTACAATAGTTATAATAGCGGGACTAGTGACGACGTCCAACCAACGAGAAAAGACGATTTTTTAAACTTTATATTTATTGTTGAGGCCAGTCGTGGCGTAGGGGCACAAAGTGTGACTGTAAAACCGACTGGTTGTGGGTTCGATCCCCACTCGTGGAGATGAAATATTTACTTACATTTATATTTCCTTTCTTCGCTCTGGTGACGAGGCAAAGCGCGGCGTTGAATTCTGCCACTCAACACACAATGCCTTCAGAAAGTGGAAAACGGAGTGTCTTATCACTAGGTTCCCTATGCCTACCCTGCTGTGTGCGGGTTACTTTTTAATTTATTTATTTTATTTATATTTATTATTAAAACTTGTAATCTTGCGAATGGCTTCAAAAAAATACTTGAGTACGTACCTACTATATACTATACAAACTGTCACATGTAACTTAACTTGAAATTTCACCTTTTACGGTAAAAGTGCTACGTACTGCGTACCTCTTTCACCTCGTCCATCTCACTTCATCCACCGTTTCATATATGCCCACCGCACGGTCCTCATTCTTTTTGACATGCGTGAGCTTCCTCCAATATATTTGATACTGTGTTTTCGAAGGTCAACCGAGGTTTTTCTCTACCTATCTACTGTACATACGAATAAATATATTTCTGTTATTGAATATCCTAAAATTTTATCTTATTGACACGCGTTGTTCGAAATGTAATCGATATTTAGTCACATGCCTATTTGGTAGAGATATGGGTGAGATAACATACAGGTGTAGTGAAGAACGTGTACATTTGATAATATGATTCACTCATTCATAAGATAAGCTGAGAAAAAAATGATTTTTTCTCTCACATACGTAATTATAAGAATTTACATACAATTTTCTTTTTCAAGGCGCGGCGGGTCCAAGGCCAAGTCCATATAGTAGTGTGTAGCCTAGAATTTAGATGTTTGTGTTGTGAATGTTTCTTAATGTGGGACAAAGACGAAAAGCGTTTAGAGTGACTGACTATCATTAGTCAATAAGTTCTATCTCATATCTCAAATGCAAGAATTATTTCCAGTACAAGTATATTTATGATATCAATATATTCGTATGATATATTTTTTAGCATCATCCTGTATTCCACATATAGCAGAGTAGGTAGAGGGAACCTCTGACCTGGCATTAAACCATTTCGTTGTGAATATATAATATTGAAAACTGCACTTAAATCGGTTATGCCGTTGCTGAGATGACGGTAAACAAGCAGTCATACAAATAGACAAGAGTCTTAAAAATGCTCATTATCGCGCACATGGCATGGTAGGCAGAGAAATTAACAAAAACATTTTCGTTCCTCATATTATAAAATTTCATTCCGCCAAAGTGGGAATCAAACTCACAGCGGTCGCGTTTTTCCTTGCTCTAAGTACACGACTGTGCCACGGCGGCATCAACGCATGATATCCTTCCAGTAATAAAAGATAAAGAAACGAATCTGATTGTCTGATTATGATATTTTATTTAATTTTCTTTATCAAAATCACAATAATAAATTAAGACGCATGTCTTTTAGTACTCCAATACATTTTTGTTTTAAGTCCTTACATTTCCACTATGACCATATGGGTTAATTTGTGAGTAATTAGCATTTATATTGAAATATTTTCAAAGAATTATTAAAAGTGAAAAAATGTTTGCCTGCCTAGCGAATAAACATACTGCATACCTACATACATTTTTTTTATCAGCTTCACGCTGTAACCCGCACACAGCGGGGTAGACAGAGGGAACTTAGTGTTAAGACACTCCGTTCCCCACTTTCTGCCGAATTCTGGAGGCATTGCGTTTTGAGTAGCAGAACCAGAACGAAGAAATGGAAATATAAATTATAAAATGGAAATATAAGTAAATATTTCATCACCTCGAGTGGGGATCGAGCCCACAACCAGTCGTTTTACAGTCACACTTTGTGCTGCTGCGCCACGACTGGCCTCTGACCTACATACATCATGTACATATACTTATACACAAGTATGATATCTTTATTAAGCAGGCTTTGCTGCCTTAAAATAATTACGAAGGCGTCGTAGGAAGGCGCCGTAGCAAATTTATAAAAATCTGTATTGATTTGTAATAAGTGCGACCGTATCGTATATGTTCGTATAATGTCTATTTGATTGATAGGTTACCAACAATCGTAGTCATGTACTATGACGAGAAAATGTATTGAAAAATATAAAATCTGTGATTGCTGCTTCGATTCCTGACTGAGGTAAAATATTTAATCAACAGTTATGTATATTTCATATGATAAGTTTGATGGTGATCAAAAAGTTTATGTTGACGAGTAGTTCGAATATGGGCTTTAACAGGTACTTGATAACATATTTTCCCAATTAAATCTATACAATCATATTTATTATGGCATATGTCATAAAATAACATAGTGCTGAGCTGTATACGTCTAGAGGCTAAATTTAGTAAATCATATTTGTCTAACAACAAATCATAAGATAACTGACTATGAGTACATTTATAATGTATACATTTTAAGAACTTCTTCTGTACCATTTCAATACCATTGATATACTTTAAGTAAAGTGGATTCCAAATAGCTACGGCATATTCTAGTTGAGATCTGATAAGAGATTTATATAAGTATAAATAAGTTCTATAATCTTTGAACCCATTACACGATCTCAGAACGAAGCCATACATTTTAAACGCCTTATTTACAATATTTTCTGCATGAATGTCAAAATGAAGCTTTGTATTTCTTTCCCCAACTGGGAATCTAACCCAGTAGTGTCATGTTTTCAATCGCACACGCACTTATAACCGCTGCGCTACGGCGGCCTCCAAAAATAATTGTATTGGGTTCTATTTCATTGATAAACGCTGGGGACAATTTTTTTTTCTCATATCTTATCTTTCATATACAGAAAGCGGTCAGGTACATTTTTATTGCGTATACGTATAGATTCTTGACTTAAATACAAACTTTGAGAGAACAATTGCAACATTTTCAGATACAACACAAAACTACAGCGGCACACAACACTTATTAACTAAATGGAACACCTCCGCTATAAATCCTGGTAATTACAACCATCAACACGATCCGAACACGCAAACCTAATATTTTAAGATGAGTAAGCTAATACCTATACATATATATTCAAATAAAAAATCAAATAAATCGACTAGTTGTGGGTTCGATTCGGAGATGAAATATTTACTTAATTTTATATTTCCATTTCTTCGCTCTGGTGTCGAGGCAAAGTGCGGCGTTGAGTTCTGCCGTTCAACACGCAATGCCTCCAGAATTCGGCAGCAAGTGGGGAACGGAGTCTTAACACTAGGTTCCCTCTGCCTATCTTGCGGTGTGCGGGATACAGCGTGAAGTTGACTTTAAAAAACATGAAAAGTTATAAATTATTTATATGATTTTTGTTATTTATCAACGAATGAAACGTCTCAAGGCTTTTCTACGTACCTATTCTATAAAAACGTTGACCCACATATGAACACGGGTAAGATCATCATGGCGAAATGGAACGCGTTTACCTAACCTACCTAACACGATGGTTATGGATTCCATCTTCACTTAGAGGAACGAGTTATCCAATAATTCATTCCCCTTAATGGAGAAATGGAGGGGTCATTTTAGTTCAGGAAGCGGTGAAGAAGCATGAAAGCAAGAATATGCGTTTTTTTTGCCGCTAGCTGACGAAACGTTATTGTTGACTAACTACATAATAATGTTTAATATTCCTATGACAAGATACCTTTTAGTGGTTTCAAATATTATTTTTTTTGACGTCTCTCACAGAACGTCGACGTGTACCAAAAGTATATTTTTTTATATTAAATCGGTTGCGCCAAGCCTCTTTCAACATTTTCCATATATTTTTGTTTTGTTTCATATTTAATGTTTTTGGGTATCCATTGATTTTTTATATTTTTATTTATTCAATTCTATAATAATAATATAATTCGGCAATAGAAATTCACACGTTTTTTGCTACGCGGCTACGCGCTACGGATGGAATACGATTTACAATGACCACGTAGCGTCTCAGCAGGTGTTTTTGAGGCCAATCGGGGCGCAGGGGCACAAAGTTTGACTGTAAATCAACTGGTTGTGGGTTCGATCCCCACTCGAGGAGATGAAATATTTACTTAAATGTATATCCATTTCTTCGCTCTGATGTCGAGGCAAAGCGCGGCGTTGAGTTCTGCCACTCAACACGTAATGCCTCCAGAATTCGGCAGAAAGTGGAGAACGGAGTGTCTTAACACTAGGTTCCCTCTGCCTACCCTGCGGGATACAGCGTGAAGGTGTTTTTGGATATCTATTTTTTATTTACATTTACAATAAGAACCTTTACAGCCTGTAAGTGTATTTAAAGGAATTTATATTAATAATAAAAATGTTTAACCTTGATCTAGATAGATAAAATAATATTGATTTCCATCAATCGCCTCGAATGTTTTTTCTTAAGAACGACTAAAAACAACATGTCACAATGGCCTGTCTGTCTCCCGACAATTCCGTTAATAACTCGAAATGAATAAATTATTTTTATTGTGCAATAAAAAAAACATTGTAAAAATAAAACAGCAATAACAAATATAAATATTGTTGTTATTAATTCCTTATTTAGTTATTAAAGTTTAAATTATTTTATACGAGTATACCTACTCCCTCACATTTTCATAATAAAATCTCTATCAGAATATGTATAATATCAGAATATAAACCTATCAATAATATTTTTTTCACTTAAGCTTGTTAACGAAATAAATAGAATGTATCAGATTTTTTATGACTTTTAATACGAAATGCATATATAAGTTGTATAGCTATACAGTAATAATTACCTTAGTGTGTTGAAGTTTATATTTTATGTACATAGATGACGTTGTAGTCCAGGGTCACAAACGTGCGACTGCAAACGCGACAAGTCATAGATTCGATTA
This sequence comes from Heliconius hermathena, assembly GCA_013403705.1. Lineage (NCBI taxonomy): Eukaryota > Metazoa > Arthropoda > Insecta > Lepidoptera > Nymphalidae > Heliconius > Heliconius hermathena. The sequence goes on from JAAIXJ010000244.1 coordinate 51,597, forward strand.
CAACTTGAGGAAATCATATATTGAATATTTTTTCGCTCTAGTAGCGAGGAAAAGCGTTACGTTGACTCAACGTCGTTGAGTTCTGCCACTAAACACGCAACGCCTTCAGATTAAGCCGGAAAGTGGTGAACGGAAACGGAATATCTTAAAACCTATCACAGGTTCCCTCTACCTAACCTGCTTCTGTACGCACTGTCGAACTACTGCGTGAAGCTAAAAAAGAACAATTAATTGCCATGCAAATTACATTATCGTTTCCACCTTTTTCATACATTCTTTACTATGTGGGATAAACCAGAAAAAAAACGCCGCACCTGACTTTAACTAGACCGTATCTGCTTTAATTGTTAATTTTTAATATAAACATAATACATATATATCTACTAAAATATGAAAAATATAAAATTCCTAATTAGTGAACAATATTCTAAAATAGCTTCTAATCTTAATTTACTAGATACATTGGATGCTATCCAAAACATTAATCCATGATAAATCAACTATACCTCCAATTCCTCTAAGAACGCTATTTCTTCCGAGTCCCACTCGACCTCCTCCTTCGTGATAATCCTGCCGTTCTCACTAACACTCCCAGTTAAATTTCTATCACTGTTTTCTATTTTAAAATCACTCAACATATGATACGCACTGTGGCTATGCTCGTGTAATTTCATAGCGTGTGTAATGGACTTCCCTTCGTACTTTCTCAAGGTGTTCACACCACCCGGATGGTCCCTCAAAAACTTTTTTAAGTCATAATCCTCGCCCGCAAACTTGACGGGGAACGCCATGTCTGCCCAGTGACCTGGCGCGTCGTAGACTGACCTACGAGGAGCGAGAGCGTTTACTTTACGTTATCAAATATGTGATATGAGTATATGTTAATGGAAACCATCAGTTCAAGGATGGGGCTATTTGGGAATTGGGCCAGATTTTTGGCGAAACGCACGCTTCCTTTTTTTAGAAGTAAATTTATAACAATGTTTATATTTAATATTTTTAACGTAAAGAAGAGTTATGATGTATTACATACTACATACGAGTATTAATAGATACAAATAGGTACTATAGGTAGGTGTAAGTTACCGTTCGTCGTTGCGCAGGGGCACAAGGGTGTAACTGTAACGCGTCAGTTGTGGGTTCGATCTCCACTCAAAGGAATAATAAATAATAAAAATAATAATAATTCTATTATTTTTTTTTTTCATTTTCTTGCTATGGCGCCAAGGCAAAAGCCTGGCGTTGATTTCCGCCACTCATTACGCAATGACTCGAAAAATACGGCGGAAAATGAGGAACTGAGTGTCTTAACACTAGGTTTGATCTGCCTTTCCTTTTGAATGAATGTAAAACTGATACCTAAAAACGAAAATTGTTGAAAAGTCATAAGAAATTTTACTAAAAACATTAGTTTGACTGTAGTACAGTTATATCTATTAATTTTCAATTTCCACTACTTTTGATCTATTGAGTGTTTTGACTGTTATGTAGAAACAAACTTTCTGCAATTCTACCATTAGAACGATTAAATGGACGATATTACAAATGCATGCCTATGAAATGCATAATGAAATGTACGTATTGTATTAGTAAAAATAAACAACCATCTGTAAAATGTAATAGCATATGAAAAAATAACTTACTTTTCGTTTATTTATTTTTTTTTTTTCAATTTATTACCATTTAAAAATTAATACTAGAACAACAATACATATAACATCTAAAAAACCAAAAAGGTTTGTAATGATGTTAAAAAAGTGATCTTAAATTACACAATTCTAATTTGCAATAAAGTTAAATAATTAATAAGATTTCACAGTTAATTTATAAAAAAGTTAATTAATAAAATAAATAAAGTTAAATACTATTGACAAAATATTTTTTTAACACTTTTTTTATATTTACTTTATTGATAACATTACATACATTTAATGGGAGATCATTTACTATTCTCGGTACGAGGTAGGCCGAAGTGCGTTCGCCGTAAGCGTTGTTGGCTCTTATTGTCCGTAACTGCTTTCTAGAGACAGTTCGCGTATGTACAGGATGTTCAACGGCAATTTTAATTTCATTACAAAAAAAGTATTTAAGAGATGTCGGCTGGTGCAACCCAACGCCGTCGTTTTGTTTATTGTTACATATACTACGAAACCATCGTGGTGCATCGTGACGGTTGTGGGTTCGATTTCCACTCAAAGAAACCACGCAATGCTTTGAAAATTAGTCTTTGCGTGGGTGTTCTATACGTAACAGTTTGAAGCTAAAAAAAGTATCCTACAATACATTTTTTACACTTTTTTTAAACCATTCTTGGATTTTAAAAAATACATGTATGTTAATATATTACTCTTGTTGTTAAAGTAACAATTGCTCTAATTATTAATTAGACACTATAGTGCCCTTGTAATCCAAGAGTAGATCCCCAACCTATGATTTCGCTCTCATACTGGCTGGCCGTTCATTATTTATTTTATTATAATGAACGGCGTACATACAAAAAATATATCTATTGTGTTTGTCCAACTATACAACGAACGAATAGATGAAGTACTTAATATTTGAGCATTAAACGTTTTATTTGTTTTTTTATTCACCAGGAAATATAGAATACTGATAAAATGTAACCGCAGATATATATAGATATATATGTTTAAGATGTTATTAAAAAAAAAAACGTATATTGTATTATATTTAAATTATATAAAAATATTAAAGATACACAAAGTGCGGCATATCAATAGTCCGTTTAAACAAAGCACCTTGAATTGGTGTTTTTGCTAATTCACTTTTTTAAAGGAATATTTGCTAAAAATATTCCCAGCATCTTACCAAGACCTATTTTGAATGACGATGAGAGAGAGAGAGAGAGAAAGAAGTAAGTACCTAATTGAATACGTTCCTTAAAACCTATTTAATTTGTTTTTTTTTTTCGCTATAGAAGTGGAAAATTTAGAAAGTATTTAAATGATAACTAGCCTCATGCTATATCCCGCAAATAGTTATGTAAGCATTATTATCAACTTTCTGACGTTGACTGGCGGAACTTAACACCGCATTTTGCCTTACCAGAGCGGTATAATTAAAATATTTGAACCACTAACCGTCGCAGTTACAGTCAAATGTTGTTTCACTGCACAATAACGGATTATAAAAGGTAATTTCNGAGAGAGAGAGAAAAAGAAGTAAGTACCTAATTGAATTTCTTAAAACCTATTTAATTTGTTTTTTTTTCGCAATAGAAGTGGAAAATTTAGAAAGTATTTAAATGATAACTAGCCTCATGCTATATCCCGCAAATAGTTATGTAAGCATTATTATCAACTTTCTGACGTTGACTGGCGGAACTTAACACCGCATTTTGCCTTACCAGAGCGGTATAATTAAAATATTTGAACCGTCGCAGTTACAGTCAAATGTTGTTTCACTGCACAATAACGGATTATAAAAGGTAATTTCTATTAATAATTACATTTTTATAATACATTATTTTTAGAACCACATAATATTATACGACATACTTACATAATACTCTATATTTTTTTACATTTTTTCTTTCTATGCATTTCATAAGTGAATACTGATGTTAGCATACAGCACTTAAATCGTCCCAGTTTCAACCTTCTTTGTAATACAGATTTTATAGTGAACTTTTTTTTTCTTGAATTATTAATATTCATGCATTGCATTCGTCGTGTCACTAAGTGTTATAGAGAGATCAATAGACGTACCTTGACACCATATTGCATCTTGAGAAAATTTCTCATCCAACTAGTTATTACGAATATATCGGTTCGATAGTAAGAGGGTATAAACGTATCGGTAGAATATTGATCTATTTTGTTAAACATTTTTTTTTCAAATTTATATATATTTAGATAAATAATTACCATCACGCTGAATCATAGGGAAGCTAGTGTTAAGACACTCCGTTCACCATTCCGCGCCGAATTCGGCAGGCATTGTGTGTTGACTAGCAGAACTTAACGCCGCGCCTTGCCTCGACACTAGAACAAAAAGATTAATCAGCTTCACGCTGTACCCCCACACAGCAGGGTGCACAGGCAGAGGGAACCTAGTGTTAAGACACTCCGTTCCCCACTTTCTGCCGAATTCTGGAGACATTGCGTGTTGACTAGCAGAACTTAACGCCGCGCCTTGCCTCGACACTAGGGAAAAAATATATATTTAATTACCTCGAGTGGTAATCGAAAACACGTTTACAGTCACGGTTTGTGCTCTTGCGCCACGACTGGTATCTATATGTAAATGAACCATATATTTTATATTAGCTATTATTATCCTTAAGATGAGGCAAATGATGAAAGTAGCGTGAACACAAACTCGCACTTCTTGGAAACCGGTTACGGTAAAATTTTTATATTTTCCTTCTAAGGCAAGGAAAATGTATCTGTATGAATAATTGTTTAAAAAATGATTAAAATAATTATCGTTACCTGTTAGTCATAAAATCATAATGATAAATAAATAAATAACTAAATCAGCTTCACGCTGTATTCCGCACACAGCAGGGTAGGCAAAGGGAACCTAGTATTAAGACACTCCATTCCCCAGTTTCTGCCGAATTCTGGAGGCATTGCGTGTTGAGTGCCGCTTTGCCTCGACACCAGAGCGAAGAAATGGAAATATAAATTTAAATAAATATTTCATCTCCTCGAGTGTTGATCGAACCCACAACCAGTCAGTTTTACAGTCAGACTTTGTGCCATTCGACACGACTGGCCTCAATATTCTATAATGATAAATGATAATTTATATTAATTTCTAAAGGATCTATCTCGCCCGATAAGCATCGGAAAGTTGCACTAGCTTCTAATGATTTATTTTTAATATAATTGTATTGCTTTTTATCTAAAGTAGCACTACTCCATTTATTTTGTCTCTATCCCTTACAATAAGGGACTTACTGGGTTATCAATCCTCAACGTTAAAGTTTATTTTCTCGGTAACTATTAAAGATATTTAAATGAAATTTAAATTTAACATGGCTATCTATAAGAATAATATTATATATAAAAAAAAATTAAATCAGCTTCACGCTATATCCCGCAAACAGCAGGGTAGGCAGAGGGAACCTAGTGTTAAGACACTCCGTTCTCCACTTTCTGCCGAATTTTGGAGGTATTGCGTGTTGAGTGGCAGAACTCAACGCCGCGCTTAGGCTCGACACCAGAGCGAAGAAATGGAAATATAAATTTAAGTAAATATTTCATCTCCTCGAGTGGGGATCGAACAACAACCAGTTATATAAAAATACAACCAGTCACACTTCGTGCCGCTGCGCCATGACTGGCCTCAGTTTCTCAAGAATTTCAGAAGTTTTTCTTTAAAGTTAATTAATATTGTAGATAAAAAGCAAAAGCATTTTTTTATGTTCCGAACTAGGGTTCCGTTCCTCGAAAAGTAACAACAGAACCCTTATAGCATCACCTTGTTGTCCGTCTGTCAAATATCTCAAGACAGCGTGGAGGCATCAAGTTGAAATTAATATCAAATATGTAAGTCTATGGTGTCTCAAAGCCTATAAAAAAACAAGCTTCTAATTAAACGCCATCAAAAGATAGGATTTATTCATCGATTTTGCTGAATTTTGTATGAAACTCTATGATCTTTTTTTGTGTATTTTTATATAAGTAGTGTACAAATAAAGAAATAAATAAAAACCTATAGGGTACCTACTTTACGTAGACCTACGAATTACTATATGAATACGGAAAAAAATCCAAAAAATGAAAATTTATAGGTATTTTATAGAAAGAAAAGCATTACAAACTTATATTTGTAATTCAGCTTCACGCTGTATCCCGCACACAGCAGAGTAGGCAGAGGGAACCCAGTGTTAAGACACTCCGACACCATCACACCTCCTCGACACCAGAGCGAAGAAATGGAAATATAAATTTAAGTAAATATTTCATCTCCTCGAGTGGGGATCGAACCCACAACCAGTCGGTTTTACAGTCACACCTCGTGCCGCTGCGCCACGACTGGCCTCAATTTATAGTTCATTATATATTTTATATTTGTAGTTCATTTCAAATAAAATGAGTGCCTGTGTACATAAGTTGTACTCCAGTTGAGTTTCAATCCTGAAATTGATACGAAAGCCTCGACGGACAATTCTGACTCGCACTAACTACTATCACTGTATAAATAAATATTAGCTGAATACCTAAGCATGTTTAAATTTTATCTCATTAAATTATTTACATAATGAAAAAGAAACGTCTATAATTTTTATCATTTTATTATAATATCCTACAAATGTAATAGGTACTTAAAACGATTGACCGCCCATCACTTAACTCTACCTGCCTCCATCTCATAATGTGGATTACATTTTTTTTCAACTTCACGCTGTATCTCACATATTGCAGTGTAGGCAAAGGGGACCTAGAGTTAAGTAAATTCGGCGAAAAGTGAGTATCATTTCCTCGAGTGGGAATCGAACCCACAGCCTGTCGCCTTTACAGTCGCATGCTAGGGCCCCTATGCACGACTAGCCTCCTTATCTTCTGAAGTTAAAAATGTGCTGGTCTATTGTGTCTGTCGTTTACTGGTGCCAATACTATATACATATATAGCCCGACAAGGACTTTATGAATTAACAGAGCTAATGGTTATAGTAAAAAAAGATTATAAAAAAAGTTTCAGCGATATTATTGTATATCGAATATTATGCACACGACTAGTACATGCGTGAATTTGATTCAGCCCTGTGTTCACAAGCTTCATAATTTGTCAGGCTATATACATACACTATTAGTAGCCAAATCTATATATATATAAAAGTACATGTACCTGACTGACTGAGGTAAGACGCACGCACAGTCGTAACCGCTGTGCGTAGATACGTGAAAATTGGACAGAGGTTTATTTTCATAATCTGGACATCCACTAAGAAGGGATTTTGAAAAATTTTAACGCTGAAGTAGGGGTTCAAAGTTTGTATGGATTTTTTTTTAAATCGGCACCGATTTTTATAAAATTTGAAATTCAGTCTCTTAAAAACATTTCATTGAATACGTGTTTCATGGTCTTTTAGAATTCACTCCCTAAGGGTGCAAATAAGGGGTTGAAAGTTTGTATGAAAAAATCTTTAAATCGCCACCGATTTTTATAAATAGTTAAATTCAGACTGTTAGAAATATTTTATTGAACACGTGTTTCGTGGTTTCTTTTAGAATTCACCCCTAAGGGTGCAAATAAGCGGGCGAAGCCGCGCGCCCCCTCTGGTCTAATATAATTACCCAGACAATATTGTAAAGATGTTTTAAAGTGTTATTCCACACTCAGAAAAGAAAAATAATTACTTATTTAGGAAACGTATAAAAATTTCCCGCTACGTTAAAATTTGTATGTTTCCTAAATAAGTAAAATAAAGTAAAGAAAAATACAGTGAAACCTTATTGTAATAACTCCTAATATAACAATTTCCTCGATTTAACGAATTTTTCGAAATTTAAAAAAAAAACTGCCTACAAAAGTTAATACAAAATATACCTTTACATTACGAATACATTTGTTCAAAATCTTTTTATAATGAATTTTCAATCTTGCAAAATTAAAAAAAATATATATTTACCTCTATACGTATAACGAATTTCATTCACTTGTAACCTCTACCTAACGAATCCTATCAGCTTACTATATTAAATTCATACCTCGACAGGTTCAGACTTGTTAAATCTTTCGTAAGACAGTTATTATTTCGTGGCTTCAGTAATGTAAACACTGCTGTTTGACACGGTTGTCCTAAAGTTTAGTATGTGGAATGTGTGTTCAGTAGAGTTGGCAGATACAAGATGAATGTGAAAAGGCGTATTGCTGCCGGTAACAGGGTTAATGGAGCCTTAGCTGCATTGATGAGACGGCGAAACGTTTAGCCGTACACAATGCAGTTTTGGTACCGACACTGTTATACGGGGGCGAAACGTGGGTATTACAGAAGAAGAATGAAAGAAAGATGAATGCCGTGGAGATGCGATCTCTTCGTAGGATATGCGGATTAGCTGATCAATCCGCAATGAAGAATGGCAGGTACTAGCGATAGGATATCACGGCACGATAGGATGTCACAGCACGATAGGATGTCACGGTGAGAATGAAAAAGAACGTGCTCATGCTCAGCTGGTTTGGGCACGTCAAACGAATGAGTGATGAAAATGATATAACGAATATTTTCTGATTCACTTCAGTATCGTTAAATGGAGATTCCACTGTAATAACATTTTAATGATTCATAATAAATCATTAAAATATTTTTAGATATTTTACTTTATTATTGGAAGTTCATGGTAAACATTTTATCTGATCTTTACATCTCAGATTATGCTTGAAATATACGGTACAGTACATGTTTAAATGATCTCTATTACACGATTTTTTAAACAATGAAAACGTTACGTACGTTATAAGTGTAGATTACACTTAACGTGACCTATGATTGTAGTATTATAAAAAAACTAATATTTTTATTACAAAAATCAATGTAATTTTGTGTTTTGTAATAAAAAGCCAACTTGCTGGTATCCAAGGCCGTAAATATATTAAAACACTAAATGTCAACTGCAAATTGCAAATTGCAATTGCGTATTGTTATTGTGGCCGGTAACTGGCTTGCAATTATAAATGTATTAATATATTACTTATTTTACTGTTTATTTTAATTATAATATCAATATTATTTATTTATTGAATTATGCAGCCTAGGTAATGTCTTTTTTTAATTGATCTCTAGGGACAGGAAATATATAAATTTATTTATTAGCGACTATAAGGAAATTATATATTTTTAGAGACTAATAAATCGACTATATTTTAAAAACGTTGAATAAAAACCAAAATCTAAATTACAGTGACTATATTGTTGATGGGAGTGTTAATGATGTTGTAGGGTATTTTATGCTGTGCATTAGTGTTATTTTAGAAAGTAAGGCTGATTTTACACGTTGTGTACGTAAAACAGAAGACATTTTATTTAAATTCGATTGTATTTCACTATCAGCTTACAATTTGGGATGTTTTGCTAAACGATTACATTTAGACAAATGCGAAAATTTTAATCTGTCCATCTCTATTAACTCCTTTAGGGAGACTGTCAGTATTAAAATATGTAACTAATCACATTTACTCTTGTCACAATAATTGCTTATTGCACTATTTATAAGTCTATTTTAAGCATTATCTACCAATCATAGCGAACAGTCAGGTACAGTTAAAACAAGTATATGCCTCATTCCTTGCAGTAAAATGGAGAAAATATTTACTAGATATTGCTATTCAATAAAAATTTTAGAAACAGAATCAATACCACATATTTAAAAAACTTAAAACAAGATCCAAGAATAGTAGACCTATTGCATGAATATAGAAAACTGTTTATCTTGTTTAAATAGCAATTACAACATTAACATCACAATGCGTGCATCAAAATTATTTCCACCTTACATGCTTAACTTACATGATACAAGACTGAATCACGAAAGTTTACTTATTGTCTCTTCATGAAAGATGCTGTTATGCCTGTGTGATCCACAAGCATAACAGCAACCGCAATAAACATTTTAGAAAGTGGAATATGGAAAGGCTCTATATGTAAAATATAATTATAATTGTTGTCACCATTGGCAACAAGAAGAAAAGAATTTTTCAAATGGTATAAAACATCTGTATGGTTTGGAAGGTTTTAGGATGCACTAATTATCGAGAAATTGTCAAGAAATCCAAGCCATCGTTGCTTTTAGTTTGGGGGCTATCCACTCAAATCTTTTGATGATAAAGTAGATGTAATACTAATTATAGATAATATTTAAAATGATTTATTATTACAAATCAAAAATCTACAAAATTGTAAAAAATACATTTCTACTTGCATGTTGTATTTAAGTACAGAGTAAATTTTCTCATACTATGAGCTTTGACTGTGATATTTTGAACCTTACACCTATTAAATATTTTACATTAGCAACTTGTAATAAAAATAATTAAATATCATAAATATTTTTATTTATTAAATCATTATCCTAGAGTTTAAAGAAATAAAAAATCAAAAGAGCGAGAGGCAAGTTGTAGTGCAGAGGCACAGTGTGACTGCAAAATCAACTGTTTGTGGGTTCTATCCCAATTCGAGGAACTGGAACTCCAGAGCGAAGAACTGAAAATATAATCAGTAGCGTTTACAGTCACTTTATGTCACTGTCGACTGGCCTCTAATAATAATACTTACTAATAAATTATTTACATGAAAAATTATTTACCTACATAAAAAAAATTCAATTACACTACAATTGAGTTCAAAATTACCGACAATAATTATTTAAGATATTCTTTGAAAAGTAATAACTTTGTTTCATAAATTAATTATCGAATTACAATTATATTTTTAATACGGTATATTTTTTAAATGTAGAATGGGAAAATTACATAGCTTAATATTATAATTATTATTTTGAATTTTGAATTGAATACTCGATAAACAATAAAATATAATTCGATTTACGATAAAAATTTGTAAAAGTAAAATGATTTAAGAATCATTTAAAAATAATTGCCTAATGTTTAACTTAATATAATTAAGTAAGTACTGAATTTGCCGTTTATCTCTTATAAAAACTGAATTTCTTTCCCCACAAAATTTATAACCTGTGTTTAAGTAAATCAATTATCATAAAAGCATTTTTTTATATATTGAATTCAGCAAATACTTCTCAAAATATATTTACCGTACTTATTTCAAGTTCAGAAAAAAATTATGAAAATCATAACATGGCATCCCTATGGCCGCAAATGTCAAAAAGAGAAGCTTGTGATTTGATTAGTTGTTTGTTCTATTATTTTTACTAAACCCTGATTGAATCAGAGCTGTTTACTCAATTATTTAACTTAAACGTTTTTATTGTTTATGTGTATCATATTTCATGTTATACAGTGATTGTTTTGTGCCAACTTGTACAATTTTAATGCCCGTTGTTTGGTCGACGATCTGTCATGTACTTATATTGGAGAATTCCTAAATAGACTTTTGATGTGTATAAAAATAACATTGGATTCTCGCGACCAGTCGGGCGGCGGTGCTTAATCCCGCCTTCAGCCCTTCAACGATGGCTCCTAAGATATTATTGCTTATGTCTCTGATAGTACTAGGTAAGTAGCATACCAAACATTTATCTTCCGGCCGATTATTCAATTGATACTCTAGACTCACAAATCAGATTATGGAGCATGCAATTTTAATAAGGAGGCTTTATTTAGTTGTCTATCAAAAGTAGGTTAACAAAAGTTGTAGAAATAACTTGTTTAAAAATTATATTATAGTAGTTATACTATAAATGCATCGAATTTGTTTTAAAATCATTATGTTTATTTTACTAATATTATTAACTTTAAATTGTAAATATATGATTGTTTTAATTTGAAACAAAAGCATATATCTTTTGCTTTATATATCAACTCAAATATTTGTATACTGTTTATATTTATGTTATACACAATTTACTGTTTATATTTATGTTATACTTTATATTTTTTTTGTTTTAATATTATCATTAAAGATGTGGGCCATATTTTTTCATACAGCTACAATTATAGTAATACTTTGTTTTTAACAATTTTAAAGTGTTATTCCACACTTGTTGATTGTATTAGTTTTAGTCACTTCCTATAATCACTAATACATTAAACATATTTTCCTGTTAATATGTAAATTAACAAATATTTTGTGCTACTGCTACAAATATTTTTGATATGAGTGTAATCTTGTAGTTGTTTATTTCAGTACAATAGACTTGATCAACCTATTAACCTTGATACCCATTACTTAAGAATTTGAATACAATTATTTAAATATTATATTCAATTCTTATTAATATAAGGGCTTTTTAAAATTTAGAGTTGTTTTGACACATTGGGACAGTTGACATTAAACACAATTGTTGTGAGAATGGGGATCAAGTTCACAACAATTGTGTTTAATGTCATGTGTGCACGGTGAATATGTATATATTCCCTGATTAAGTGAATAAAGAAATTATTGAGTATCACTACTCAACACGCAATATCTCGAAAATTTGGCAGAAAGTGGGAAATAAATTGTCTTAACACTAATGTCTGCTATAAGTAGGAAAATGACAAAATTGTATATTGCTGATTTAGAAACATTGACTTTTTTTTACTTTTTTTAATATTGCTAGAGACAATCAAAGTTTTTAAATAGTCTTTCTGCATATATTAACATATTTAAGTTTTAAAAACAAAATACAATTATATCATGGGTGTACCAAATGGGCAATTTGTAGAACTTATAATAAAAATGTTATCCACTTGATTTTTAAAGAAATAAAAACAGCTTTACGCTGTATCATAAGTAACACAGCAGGTTAGGCAGGGGGAACCAAGTGTTAAGACACTCTGTTGCCTATTTCCCCCGAATTCTGGAGGCAATGCATGTTGAGTGACAGAACTCAAAGCCATGCTTTGCCTCAACACAAGAGTAATGAAAGTAATGCAAATATTATTTTAAAAAAATATTTTACTTCTTTGAGTGGGGATCACACACACAATTACTTGCCTTTACAGTCACATACTTGTGCCCCAGCCCCATGACTGGTTACTATTTTTCCTCTTCATTTTTCTTACACTTGTATTTTATTAAGTGCAAAATATACTATCACTTTTTTTATGTTTTAGGCTCCCATAAAACAGTAATTGGGGCCCCACCAACTGATGAAAATTTACCTCCAAGACCTAAAGAAGGACGTATCGAAACTCGATATTGTGAATTCTTTAACAGTAGTGTTTCTTTATGTGAAGAGTCAGAAAATTCCACATGCCCACCAAGGACAGTTATAAAAGATGCGTGCTTGCCAACTGAGCCAGATAAAAGCAATCACTGTTTTGTAGTGTGGCACTATGATAATATAACTAATACAGCAACAGTTAAAGTGAAGGGATGTTTCTTAGACACAGTGGCATGTAACGACAGAGTCTCATCATGTAGACAGCATAATGTGAAGCTACCATTACTTCATTGCTGCTGTGAAGGGGACATGTGCAACGAAAATGCAACTTTCCCAGGCTTGGAAGCCGGTACGGCTTCCCCAACGGAATTACCACCTGCACGTATACCAGCGTCGTCTTTACCAACTACCGAAGATGATACTACAGCAGTTATAGCATATACGTTGACACCATTGTTTTTGTTATTTGCTGTACTGGTGGGTTGCTATCTTTTATACAGAAAACGTAAAGGAAGCTCGTTTGCTGAACTAGGTAGTGGTGAGACATCATTATCGAGGCCTCCATCTGCTGGAGCTGGCATGGATAGTGAATCGGGAGGTCTTCTTAGCCAAATAACTTTATGTGAAGTGCGAGCTCGTGGCAGATTTGGCGCAGTGTGGCGTGCGAAGTTGGGACAACGTGATGTAGCTGTCAAAGTGTTTCCGTTACAAGATAAACAGTCTTGGTTGGCCGAACAGGAAATATACAGACTGCCGAGAATGGACCATCCTGATATACTGCATTATATCGGCGTTGATAAGAAAGGCGACAATTTGCAAGCGGAGTATTGGCTCATCACGGCTTATCATGAGAAGGTATGTGCTATGTTGTAATATTTATTATATTTGGGGCGTATTTCGTGTGTCGCCATCACGTTGCAAAAGTTATATTTTTGTTTATATATTAATATAAAAAATTATTTATTTATAAAAATTATATTAATATATACTTATATATTAATATAAAAATTATGTATAAGAATAGTTAAAATATTTTTCGTTAATATTTATTCTGTGCTTAAATTTTGGTCTCACAGTAATTGATTCAACTTTTTTTTAACTGTCATTACATTGCAATTGATACAAATATTTCTATTTAAAATCAGAGAAAATCAACTAAAAGGTAATTTCACAGTCACCACAAACACAGCATCGCGTTTACACTGTCTGTAAACGCGATGATTGTGAGTTCGATCCCCACTGGGGGAAAGAATTATTTTATTTTCCCCGCTCTGATACCACGAAGCGCGATGTTGAAATCGCCACTCAATACACAAGGTCTCGAAAATTAGGCGGAAAATGGCAGTCCATTTTCCGCTTTTCCATTTTCCGCCTTTTAAGACAGTTCTTAACACTAGGTTCCCTCTGCCTACCCAGCTCTATGTGGGATACAGCGTGAAGTATATACTATAAGTATATACTAGTTAAAAGCTAATAGAAAGGACTTAGGATAGTTTTCTAATTAAAAAAGGTATATTTAAATATATATATTTATTTAAATATACGTTAGTTAAGCGAGCGAAGCCGCGTTTGAGCTTCTAATATTTTATATTATAAGTAGAAAAAATAATGTCCAAATATAGTAAAGCTATTATTATATACAGGTGCATATGTTTTAGGCCAATTTTCGATTTGGTTGCCATATCTAGATCAACGGGCCAGTTAAATATAACATTTTAATGACTAAAAGTTCATATAGAATACTAGATGTTAGCAATTTTAGTTTTATAGAATTATTTATAGCTCCCGCTGTTTCCTCAAATTGCGGACAAGACACTTTGTCGCTGCACTTTGTCTCAATTGGGACAAGGGAAATCAATCATACACTCTTGCATGTATTAATAATATACCAAAGTTATTTGAAAATTAAATTTTACTTGAATATATTTACCAATGAGACCGTCGGGCGGTTGTTAGTTCGATTCCCACTCGGGGCAATGAAATATAACAATGTGGGGGAGGAGTATCTTAATGGGGAAAGATTTTTTTGCATATCCAGCTTAATTTGAGATCTATTGTAAAGCTGATAAAAATACTAATGTTAAATCATTATAAGTATAATATTTAATAATGGAAAAAAACTACTGCATTAAATAAAATAAATATAAAAGCAGCATCACGCTTTGTCCTGTCTAGCAGAATTAAGACACTGTTTTCTATTTTCCTTTGAATTTTTGAAACATTGCATTTGGAATGGCGGTGCTCAACTCCGCGCGTCGTCTTTCATAGCGGGGGAATGAAATTATAATCACTGCCCCGAGTGGGGTGTGGGATGGAACCGATAAACAGTCGCATTTATTTGTTAGTTGACCTGTAAATTAAATGAGATTAATTTAATTATTTTATTGAATGCAATTAAATTCAGATGTAAATTCCCTTCTTCAGATGTTTTTTCTTTAGATGTTTTTTACTTTCCTTTGAACATTGTATGTTTTATTCATATTTTGTTTTTTTTTGTAACTTCAACAAACAAAATTGAACACTTCAGGGCTCTCTCTGTGACTACCTAAAAGGCCACACTCTGACATGGCCTGAAGCGTGGCGTGTCGCCGCATGCGTGGCCCGTGGCCTGGCCCATTTGCACGAAGAAGATGGCGGCAAGCCAGCTATCGCGCATCGCGACTTCAAATCCAAGAATGTCCTACTAAAGGCGGATTTAAGTGCTTGTATAGCAGATTTTGGTCTAGCTCTAGTATTCGAAGCTGGGCACGGCTGTGGAGATGCCCACGGACAAGTTGGAACACGCCGATATATGGCCCCGGAAGTTTTGGATGGTGCCATAAATTTCACCAAAGACGCGTTTTTGAGAATTGATATGTATGCGTGTGCATTGGTCCTTTGGGAGATCTCTTCCAGGTAATATTGATACTTGAACTAGTGATATGTGTGTTTTAGCTAGTTCTGTATGGTGCTTTAAAGAATAAGAACAAGATGCTTTTTATTGAACAAAAAATTCCAATTAAAAATTAAATCAGCTTCACGCTGTATCCCGCACACAGCAGGGTAGGCAGAGGGAACCTAGTGTTAAGACACTCCGTTCCCCACTTTCTGCCGAATTCTGGAGGCATTGCGTGTTGAGTGGCAGAACTCAACGCCGCGCTTAATCTCGACACCAGAGCGAAGAAATGGAAATATAAATTTAAGTATTTTTATCTCCTAGAGTGGGGATCGAACCCACAACCAGTCGGCTTTACAGTCACAACTCGTGCCGCTGCGCCACGACTGGCCTTTATTGAACAAAATAGGATATGTATATTATTTTTAATGCAGACTCAGACTACGGAGTAAATTGATATAAAATAATTTTAAATATTGTTTATTTATAATAATTGATAATATTTTGTTTTTTTTTATTGTGATTACTTTAGCTTCACATTTTCGAGAAATGCTCAAACTCAAGGCTGCACTTTGTCTTGTTACCAGAGGCGAGAAAATAAAAATATTACATAATTTATTTTCGTAGTGTGTGAAAATTGAACCTACAGCCTGGCGTTTACAGTCACATGTTTGTGCCATTGCGCCACATTGGCCTTAAATTAAAATAAAAAACAATAACAAAAAATATTTTATTCAAGATGCAATGATGGCAACATAGAAGCGACGACACAATACCGCCTTCCGCTCGAGGAGGAAGTGGGTTCACATCCCGGCCTAGAAGAAATGCAAGAGGCGGTCGTGCAAAGGAAATTGAGGCCGAACATACCGCCACAGTGGAGGGATCACTGTGTAAGTTTATATACAACACTATTTCCTTTATTTCTTTCTTACTTTTTAACACTGGATATGCGATTTGAAAGTGTGCATGTCCACTATTCACTCACATCTTCGAACCCTTCTAAAATTAAATAAATTAAATTAAAAAAATGTTGAGGACACATATACGTCTAATAATTAAAGTAATGAAAACCGCAGACCGCCACTTTTTTTACACCACCTCCTCATTCTCCACTAGAGAAAACCTAGCAGAAAGACTAAGGGGCGGATAAACCCACACTAAGGTTCCATACCAGGAGTGCCTGGCCTCCATAATTGCTACAAAGTGAAGATCTTCAATGTATGAAATGAAATCTTTACATAAATATGGATTCAACAATTTTTAATGAAGTAAATTTTTTTATAAAAATATATACACTTTTTTTTACTTAATCTGTGCAAATGTCCGCAGATTACAACTTACAATATTAGATATAAATGTTGTATAACCTTTTTTTTTTTGTGGTTTACATAATATAGCTATAATTATAATATAATATAGCTAGATATTATAATTATAATATAGCTATTATTTGTGATTGTTTTACACAAAATGTTGCAATATTATGACTATTTTAAATTTATTGTTTTATAAAAATGTAATTTCATCCATCATTTTTTTGATACACATAATAACGCCTATTTTATGTATATTTTTTTTCAGCTTCACGTTGTATCCTGGTATCCAGGGTAGACACAGGGTATCTAGTATTAAGACATTTCACTTCCCACTTTTTTTCGAATTCTAGAGACATTACGTATTAAGAGTTCTAGATCAGATCGAAGAAATTAAATAATATTTTTTTCATTTCCTTGAATGGGAATCGAATCCACAACGCGTTTACAGTGACCCATTGTGACCTTGCGATTTTATATAGAGAAACACGAAAATGTAGATCTTGACCAAGATGATATGTTCCAGGGCCTCTCGGTACTGTGCGACACCATGGAGGAGTGCTGGGACCACGACGCCGAGGCGCGCCTGTCCGCGTCGTGCGTGCTGGAGCGCATCGAGGCGCAGCGGCCCGCGCCGCCCGCGCCCGCCACGCCCGACACCACGCCGCTGCTGGCCTGCTGACCGCGGGAGGACCTGCCGCTCATACTGCTGTGAGTACTCACAGAGTATATATAGACAGGAGTATCATTGAGAAGCGTATTATACACTCTTTTTATTTGATTTGATGTCTTAGATTTTTTTTTGGTTCCTTTACTTTGATTTTTTTTTTATTTTTATTGCAATGATAAAATCTATGGTGTAGAAGAAATACATGTTATTTATGTGATAAATTACATTCGTTTTAATGTGAAAAAATTGTCAAAATCGAATTAGATTTCCAAAGTGCTTGTAATGGCCTAATTAATTAAAACATATTTTAATTTTGATTGACTATAAAAAATATAAAGATAACCAAAAAAATTAAATTCATAAATAAAACTTTATAATATTGTCAAAACAATTTGCTCTCTGTAACGCAATTTATGTTATATCAAAATTAACCTGTGTGTCTTCTAAATTGTAGACTGTTTTTTTTTGTTAGGTTAATATAGGTAAAAAAGTTTTTATATATTACATGTCATGTCATTAGAGTTAATAACATGACATGTAATATGTAAATAGTTAGGTAACAGGTATCCAAGTGCAAACAGTTTTTAAAAGATATATTTTGTCTATATATAATATCTTTTTTGTTTAATTAAATGATATGTTTCATAAATAATTAATAGTTAAATTAAATCTTATTTTTTTATATGAACTTTAAGTAGTAGTTTCATTATTTTGTATTTTGAACATTTTGTTTGCTTGTGTATCTTTTTAAAAAAGCAATATGTTTGTCAATAATAATCAAAATATATATTTTTCATATTTTTATTTAGATGTAAATATTTTTTTTAAATAAGTTTATAGCTTTTTTTATTGAAATTTAGAAATATATCTGCTATATGAATGCACAGGTCGCGTTCCATTGCTGCATAGTACAAATATTATGTCTTTTTGCCATTTATATTTTGTATAAAATAACATCATTTAAATATAATAAAAAGTTATTTACTTTCTCAGATAGTTAAAGTTAAGTTTTTTATGACATTATAAATAGACATGACTAATATGTTTTGTAAATACATATAAATATGTGTAAATTTTTTTATAAATCCTCCTTTAATAGTAAAAATATCTAATATTTCCGTTACGGTCATCGCATAAGTTGAAAGAAAAGTACAATTAGGTTAGAAAGATTGATTACATTATATATTATTATCATATATTTAAATATGATATGGCCTGTTGGATTGAGTTAGTTGGTGGTGTTTATTGACTGTAAATACTACGGTTGTGGGTTCGATTCCGACTCGGGGAATTGATTATTTTAGTTTCCTACCTTTGGTAACAAGATGAATTCCACAACTCAACACGCAATATGTCGAAAATTGGGCGGAAAGTGAGAAACGGAGTGTGTTAACACGTCCCCTCTGTTTTCTCTGCTATACAGGAAAAGGTTTCAAAAAATGGTCGGTGATCATTGGTTTAATGCCATTTTGAGACATTCGTTTTAATATATTAAATGAAACATTTTTTTTTTCTGTACATACATATGTCATTTATTACATATTCATTTTTTGGGAGAAAACATGGAATATATCAGCTAGGGAAGTGCAGTTTATAATAGTGGTAAGGGTGTGTTAGCAAAAAGGTGCAGGCTCAAATTCTGCTTGGTTATAGCATTTTATATGTTTTATAACCATAATAACATTTATAATGTACTTTTGTAAGAGTATTTTTGTATATTTTTTTAAATTTATTTTTTATATTAAAGTACTATTTGATTTTAAAGATAACTTTATAGATATAGACATACTAAATTTTCAATACTATACCAGCACCTGTACTTTCTTGCGTTACATATTCATAAAATTAGTCAATTATTATTATTTTGATTTAGATTAAAAACTTTTTATTTCTTATAATTTGATCTTTGCGTTAATGCCATTAAAGTAAGAAATGTGAGCTTTGGCCACAAATAATAAATATAATAAATGCAGTAATCACAATTGATTACCGTTTGGTCGTTGATACGATTCCCGTGCAATGCCACCGGCTTGTGACCTAAAATGAAATGGAGGACGAACAGGAGAATTGCACTCTCAAATATATCCCTATAGGGATAGATAAAGCGTAAATTAACTCTTACAGTCTCACTTAGAGACGTTAATTAGCGTTTAATACACGTTAAGTCTGTGAACAAATGACTTAATCTCAGTTAAACGCTAAATAGCGGCTCTGCGTTCGACTGAACGACATTTCGTATAAATAGCGATATGTATTATTTTCTAGATGTTAGTCTTATAAAAGTTTGAGTAGATCATTAAAATGAACTCCACTTTTACTATATCTTTATAAAATAGGACTTTTCCCTATTGTCATATCAAATAATATGACATAAGTTAGCTATAAGTCCAATTATAAGCTTTTCAAACGTAAATTGTTGAACAACTTTTAAACTAATCAATGTGTAATTATAGGATCTGTATTTAATAATAATTTTAGGTTGCCGCTTAAAAATCTTATTTATAATATATAACATATGTCAATTTTTTGCAATCGAAAAGATTTAGAAAAAGATTTTTATAAAAGTCTGTGCAACTCCAAAAATTCTTTTATAATTGAAGAAACACGAGAAAAAATTTCATTTGTGTTTTAGTTAGTATTTTTTATAAATCACCGAATGAAAAAAGAAATATTTTGTAAATTTGTAACATTTGTAAATTAAAACAATTTGATGATGAGAATATTGTATCCATAATTATTCTATATTAAAACAAAAAACATGTTAAAAGAGGCTATACCTGCTCATCTTTTGATTTACTTAAAAAAAAAAGAAATAAAAAAAATAACGAAATTGATTGAACCACAAATCAAATATTTCACTTTAATTCGAATTGAAAAAAAAAATACCTATATTGGATTATTTTAATTTTAAATGATTGGTGTAAATATTTTGTTATTGTAAAAATCAATACTGTCTCGCCATGCATTATTGCATTTATAATTTTTAGTCATACGAAATAATTTTATTATAGTCACGAACAAAATATACTGTATTTAAATTTTCGTGGCCATACGAGTATATAATAATAATTTTTTTAATTGTAATTTATATTACTTTTATTTTTAAATTTATTTTTTTTATTTACTGTTTAGTTTTTAGATGAAAGTTTTATGGGGTATGTGTCCATCCGAAATTAGAGACTAGTAACACAAATGTCATATATTATGCATCTTGTCTTTTAGGTAAGCCCCTTTTTTTTCATTCATTTTTAATAAATTGGCCATTTCAATAGTTTAATATCGCTTTATTTTATTTATAAAACAAATTAAATGTTATCTGTTAGCTTAACTTTATAAGCTGTCATCGAACATATAGTAGTACTACTTGGTAGCATCGTTCTACACTAAGTAAATATAACTATATAAAGACAAGGCCTCAACAGCTTCGCACGCGACAAACATAGACAATTAATGAGATATATTGTAATTATTGTGATTTTATATGCATATATTAAATGAATGAGAACGATCGTGTTGAAGTGGTATAACTTACGTTTAGAAATATTTAGAACAAGTGCTGTGAAGTGTTTAAAAAACAAATACAAATTTATAAGAAAAAATATTCATTAACAAAAGCACTTCACCTTCTATTTAACAATATTGCTTTAAAACTGTGAAATTTTCCATACACTTTATATTCTATATCTAACATACAAATCACAAATGTGTGATGTATGCGTGTAAACATTCCTTTTCGAAAGGATTTGAACCCACCACCAGACATATATAAAACGACAATTATATTAATACAAAAATGTTTATATATAAGTTATGCCACTTTACACTGACTGTCTCTGATATCAACAGGAATACGGTTTGTTTTCCTACGCCGAGCATATCACCACACATAGACTAAGTGAGTTGCCAAATGTATATAGTTAGTGTAAGATAGCGCTAAGATCCTTCTCTAAATGTCAGTTTCGAGTTGTGGACACAAAATTTAATAAATTGTATATTTATCAATAATTTGAATACCTTTTTGTCGCTGCTGTGTGGATAAGTTCCTGTTAATTTAACTGACAGTTATTTCTTATGTGTGGTCCTCTTAAGGTTATTTTCCAATCAAAGGTGATTTAAAATCAGAAATATTTTGTCAGCAACTTAACAAGAACTTAGCAGACAGCAGTAAAATAGGGTCTAAGTCGGAAGTTTTTATATTTTATATTCTAGTACTAAAATTAAAATGGCCTAATATTAACTAAATGTCATGTATAATTTGATGCGATTGTTATTTCTGTTACATTATTGCTAGTTTTAAAATTCAAATATTTGTGTCGATCCAGTGGTGGGTTGGTGGGATCGTATAGCAATGTTTGTCATGTGCCTATTTGATATGTAAAGCTTTATTGTATTTTATATTTTTATTGTTACTGTTGAATTTATTGTGTTATTATTATCTATTTGTGTGTGATTCGACACTTCTTTTGAATTGACTTTCAGTAAAACTTATATGCAATGGCGGCCATTTTTTGAAACGAATTTTATGAAATTTTAAATTTATTTACATAGCTCTTATTGCTTTATTTGTAAAATCAATAGGGAATTAAAGAAGAATTGAATTTTGGTACTAATTTTAAATTTTCAATCTGAAAGAAGTGTAGTATTTTTCACGTGATGTGTCCACAGCCTAGCATAATTATTGTAAGATATTGTAGGAAAAATTTAGACCGTCTAGTTTAGCTACTTTTAGACGTTTTATGGGATTCGTCTGTCTCTGTAGTCGATAATAAGAGCGTCGCGACGTCTACGACGTCGTTCATTTATTTTTTATTTTTAATTAACAAATATAAATGTCTGTTGAAATTTTGATGTACTAAAATATATTTTCTAGACATAATATGAGGTATTTTTATTTTATTTTTTAAATACCAGTGTCTCCTTGTTTTTAGCGGATATGCGAGTGGGTACCTATACCTACAAGTAGGTTTATGGTAGGTAAAAGCCTTTACTGTAAATAAGTTAATTAATATTCATACTACTGACATGCATTGTCCATTGTCCTACATATTCCAGCTGCAGCACGGTGGTCATCTATCGATATAATTTTTTTGCCTCACGCTGTTTCCCGCACACACCGGGGTAGGCAGAGGGAACCTAGTGTTAAGACACTGTTTCCCACTTTCCCCCGAATTCTGGAGGTATTGTGTGTTGAGTGGCGGAAATGACCGCGCTTTGCCTCGACACCAGAGCGAAGAAAATGATAATATTAAACATTTCATTTCCTCGAGTGGGAATCGAACAACCTGTCGTATATAAAAAAACCTGTGAAAAAAAGGTGATAAATAAAAGTAAAAATTCAAAATATGAAAAGTCTGATCGTTTATTTCGTGCAGTCCACTGTACAGGAGAGCGGGTGTATGGCAACGGGGGCGCCCGCCGAGCAACTTCAACATATTACAACACAATTTCTATCTACATAGCTTACAAAAGTCATATTTAAACACTGTCTACATATATTTTAAATCAAAATAATTTTTCTATAATTTTTTTATGGATTAACCAAATACACTTATTATTTAACACAAATTTAGATTTGTTTATTTATAACAAATCTATTAAAATCCAAACCAAAACAGTTAAATGTTTTTTAATATGAACAGTTTTATACTTTAAAAAAATATATTAACTGCAATGACATAGGCAAAACTAGAAAAGCAAACACATTGTAATTTCGTTTTCATATGAAAATGTACCAGCTTACAAAAAAAAGTATTTACACAAAACTCAATAGGATAGGTGCATTTTAAATTAACTCATAGTTACATTTTGTACATTTAATATATTAAATATTAAGAAACAAGACAAATCTTAAAACATATCTTAAGATTTAAGTTAAGATATCTTAAGATTTATCATCGGAATTAATTTTACAGGTTTCATAGCAAAGGCAAAGCAAGGAAAAACTACACAATATATCAGATGTCTTTATAAACATTTACACAACACTATTGTAAAAAATCTATTACACTATTATATTGTTCACCACCAATTTAATATTTTAATTGTCACTTATTTGGAGTTTTATTATCTGCAAATTGTTCTGTTTTTTTAGTTTGACTTTTTAATATGATTTCACTAACACTTTTATGCAATTTTTCTTAGCATTGTCCCTTCGTATAAATCGTTTTTGTATTGGTAAAATAATTTTAAATATAAATGTGGTCTTGTAGTATATCTTTGTTCTTTATATATTTTCATTATTAAAGTCCACTCTGTGTCAAAAGTAGTGTAACACAATCCGCTGTACTCAGATTACTTGTTGATAATTGCATAAACAAATTTAATTGAAATGTTTTGTTTGTATTTAGCTTTATTTTTATTTAAAAAAAAAGGATTTATGTCAAAACTCCAATCAAAAAAAAAATATACAGAAAACCAAAATTCAACTAAAAAGTTTAATCAATTTCAAAATGTACAATAGTTGCGTTAATTACAAATTCAGTTCTGTTAATTAATTACAAAAAGGCATATCAGAGGCGTCTCGGCGGGCGTGGACGCGGGGGGGCGTTTCGCTACGAGCGTTCATCGTCATTGCGAGTATTACCACTACCACTGGCACTGGTACTGGCACTACTAGCACTAGCGCTGGCACTGGCACTAGTGCTGGCACTACTAGCGCTGGCACTGGCATTGGCAGTACGTAGACAGTCGCCGTGGGCTTTGTATTCAATTGGTATGGAGGCGGGCAGTTGGAGTATACGGCGTAGGGCGTCTCGCACTCGGCCCGCTGCGTTTATGTCGGATGCCGTCCTGTGCCACACAGCTAGATGGTCCTCCTGGAAATTAGTTCACAAGATGTTATAAAAAATATATTTAATTGTGGTGTATTTTTTATCGTGTTTCGCATATAGCAGAGATGCTATTAATATACTACAATATACGTTTGGCCAGCCAGAGTGGTGAAATGAAAATAATGCATTCCTTCGGATGAGGATTGAACCCACAACGATCGAATTTATAGTGAAACGCTTCACTGCGCCACAATGATTTCTTCTTTCTATTACACTAAAAACCTTTCGGTAACAACAGAATTAAGTAAAACGTTGTCCTGAGTGCTATTTAAAAGATAATATTATTTCTTGTCATTTAAAGATTGGATGGTTTTTTAGTATTGGATGGTTTATAAGTATTTTTCTTTCCTAAATGTGGAAAAATAGTATACAAATGTAAAAAAATATTTAACTAATCGTAATAATATTTAACTCTCTTGCCAAAACGATAATTCTAAGTGATTATATTTGGGTAGCGGAAATATGTGAAAATCTCCCTACAGGGATGCTATGCTAACAACAAATAAGTTGTAACAAGCGTATAAGAATTTCGACATAGCTCGATGAGAGTGTATGGCTTAGTTGGTCAGAGCGCATGAACGGTTTGTAGGGAACCATTATTTATATTTATAGTTTATTTAATATGTGTTATTTATGTACTTCAATATTGTAATTTATTTAATTATCATTTATATATAATACATTTAATATTGTTTATATATTTTGTAGTAAGTATTCGTATTTCACGCTCGCTGCCGTCGACTGAACCGGTAAGGTGTCGTAATAGTTACGCCTATCCCCTTGTCGACGGCATATTTAATTATAACAACCGTTGCTTGCCATTCGATGCGCTTTCCATACGTCCCTTGTTTTATCTAGTATTTATTTCCAAATTTGTATCTTTTGTGTTATATATATATATATATATATGTTTGTGGTTGACTTTCTTATATACTGTACCGTGTTTAATTGTGATTTTTCCATTTGTGTTATCACTGTACGTACATTTAAAGTGGTGTTGATTAAATTCAGAGCTAAACGTGAGTAGACTTTTATTATTCACCATCAACACTACAGGTTTAAGAGAGAAGAGGCGCGGGTTGAAATTCCGTTACGTTCAATTTTTTATATGTTTTATTAATAAGTATATTTCTTTACTAAGTGTGGAATAAAAATATTAAAAATATCTTGTTTCCCAGGTTTCCTCTGTCTACACTGCTATGTTCAGGATACAGCTTGAAGCTATAAGAATTATATACATTTCTTTTATGTCT
Source organism: Heliconius hermathena (assembly GCA_013403705.1). Taxonomy (NCBI): domain Eukaryota; kingdom Metazoa; phylum Arthropoda; class Insecta; order Lepidoptera; family Nymphalidae; genus Heliconius; species Heliconius hermathena. Next base: position 77,293 of record JAAIXJ010000244.1, read on the forward strand.
CACCTGAAAACGAACAGAAAGCACAACGCCGCACAGCTCGGGGCCCACCATGAACTGTTCCCCCAGCATCGCCATACATAGGTCCTCCCACGCTCTTCCTGTCTGCGACTTACGCAGCCTCACTACCTGGAAATATTTTATAGAAACTTGATTAATTCAGTACCTAATAGTAAGAGAAACACTCAACTACTAACTAATTTAAGACGAGAGGTCATCACGGCGAAATGATAACGTGTTTGACTGTAAAAGCTACTATTATGGGTTCGAATCCTACTCGCGGGAATGATTTACTTTTATCTTGTTGCTGTGGTAACAGAACAAGGCGTGGCGGTAATCTAAGCCATTTCACACGCAATATCTCGAGAATTGAGCGGAAAGTGGGAAAAGGAAACTGGATGTCTTAATGCACCTAGCATTATGACATTCAGTTACCTCCCACTCTCTCTCTCTCTGCCTACCCTGTTAGGAAGAACTGGAAATCATAATGGCGCGATGAATGGGAGTACGCAGTTAGGTGTTCGACTCCACTCGGGGGTATTATTATATTCAATTTATTTGGTTTACCATCTCTGCCAACACGATGTGAATTCAGACGGCAAATATTTAATTATGTATAAATACTATAAAAATGCCGCGATTATTTTTACTAATAGTAAATAAGAAATAAAAAAAATAACGTTCAACACAATGCACAAAAAAATCCAAAATTAACTTCCATTCACTCCGATATTAAAAAGAAAATAAAAAAGTAATATTGTAAATACATCAATATTTAATTTGATGGGATGCAAAGTCATAAATAAAAAATATTTATTCCGGACAGGCGTTACGCCTACAATAGAAAATGCTACTCTTAGGTCTGGTACAACTATTTTCTATAAAAAAAATCTATACAGAAAACACAGTACATTAATAGTATACCAACACTAACTAACTAGACTGTAACTAATGGGCCTGTAATTGTATAGTTAATATGTAAATTATAGCATTTAACTCTCACTAAGAAATAAACTGTTCATAACGTTGTAAGAGCAAAAAAAATTGCAAGTACGGCGTTGAGTTACACCACATAAGTCTTTGTCTTCAAAATTTAAATGTACAGAAAATTGAGAATGTAAAGATAACATATGTTAGAAATAATATTTCATCCAGTAGGAAAATTTGTCGTTCAAAAAAATATATTTTTTTTTAACTTAAAAAAAGATATTTTACGTAAAATAAATATTTTTTGCTCTTGCTTCCCTTTTGCATAAGTATATTTATTATACGTCCTATTTTAAATTGCAAGTTCCGCCATTTTTAACAATAACAGTGAGACGTGAAGCGTATCTGCTACTGTACAACTAAAATAGATTCAGCATTTGATTCCTACTATGTAGTACATGTGTGTGTGAAGTAGCTATCTAAACTATCTGTTTATTTCAGTTAAGAGTGCTTCAAGAAGATAATTTCTATATAAATATTTATTTGATTTGATCACGCTGTTTTGTCCCCCAGGGGCAGGGAACCTAGTGATAAGGCACTCAGTTCTCCACTTTCTGTTAAATTTGAGTCTAGTAATTGAGTGATGGAACTCAATGCGGTTTTTCTTTTGATACCAGAGCGAGGAAATTAAAATAATTAATTTCCCCGAGAAGGAATCAAACCCACAGTAGTTGCGTTTACATTCAGACGTTGTACCGTTGCGTCACAACTGCTTCAAACATAAGAAACTTTTTTTAAGTACTTTAAATATTATAATATCATTCTGCCATTAAACACGCAATGCCTATAGAATTCAGAAGGAGAAAAGAAGTGTGTCAAAAAATCACCTACCCACTTTCCACCGTTGACATTGGCTGGATCCTCCCACATTGGTTTGATACCTAACTTGAACAGGTGCAGGTCTGACAGCGGAGGAAGCTCCGAGGGCCGCGCTAAGTGCGTGTAAAGACCCCACCACTGTTCAACAGACCCCACGCGACCCACCAGACGTAGAGCCTGCATTTAAAATATATTTTTGATTCAATTTATATTTAGAAAATAATTTGACAGTGAAACAAAGGTAAAAGAATCATGCAGTTAGCTATATTTTGTCAGATTACAAAATAGAAATCTGGAAATTACTTAAGAAGTAAAATAAATTAAGACAAAGCTTGGTAAAAGGATTAGTAACACTATAATCAAAAATTTATTAGAAACAATATTGACGGTGTCCATGTATAAAAGGACATGTCAAAAGAGTTAATTTTTTAAAGATAAAACTCCACTATTCCATTCTCCTGCAAACTTTGTCTTCTGACATGTTCTTTTATATCTAGGGCTTGTCCATATATACAAGTACTATATGTAGAAAAATATTTAAAAATATATTACATTATAAATAACCTGTTCCAGATTTACAATCTTGTATTTGAGCTTTAAAACTTATAACCATTTCCAAATTAAGCACCATTATATTAATAACTTATTCAGTGCTTATTAAATGTTTTAATTTAATTAAATCAAAATATTATAAATATTAACTTATATACACTAAAACTTTTTTTAAATTAAAATTGAATCACATTCTAAATTTAAGTAATACTCTCTTCAATCAATCTTCAATCTTTTCAAAAATGAGTATAAAACTATGTTACAATATCAATATTCTTATCATACAATATATTACTATATTAGTATATTACATTAGTATAATGGATTAAAATATTTTCTAATTGACATAAATCAACAAGGTAAAAAAGTTAAGTACATATACATGTATTATAGATATATTTTAATATACAAATATGTAAATAAATATGAAAATAAACAAAGTATTATAAATTAATAGTATTTTTAGAAAAAACCTATTATGTTATCATTAATAAAAATTTTATCCTGACCTACCTGTCCATAGCCAGTAGTGGTTGCAGAGAGCTCTCTAGCCGGAGGCCTCCTTGAAAACCACATCCAATAACTATATTCAAGCTTGTGCTCGTGTGGAGGCACATAAGGTTGTAGAGGATCGTCTTGGTTACGATCGTCGTCATCGTTATTGTTCACGTGGTTGTGGATCCCACTCTCCCCGGATCGGCGGTCAGGCACATTCAAATTATAGAATTTGCACATTTTTCTTTCAGTCATGTTACGCCAATACTAACATGATTCCCTAACGGCCTAACCTAGGACACGTAGCTCTTTTTTACTCTCAGGCTATGTAAAAAGTTACAATTCAATGTTTATATTTTGCAAATTAAGAAAATCTCGAACACTTTTATTATATTCTATTTATTTTTACAATAATTTAATCATAATCAGCCTATTCCCTCTTTTTCAGTGTATAACCTTTTTCTTTCCGTCATCAAAATTCAAACTGTCAAATGACAGCATGGGATAACTGGGCCAAACGTTTTACATAGATGCGATGCATTATCTGTTTGGTAAATTATGCGTTAATTACTGAACAAAATAATTTGCCTATAACTATTTCAGAAATATCTTTTGTAATTTATTATTTTATTTATCTATAATCTATGAATCCATTATATTAATATTGTAATAAAAAAAAATATCCAAGGAAAAAAATATTTTCTAGTATCTGGCAACAGTTAATGCAAAATGTCAAAGTCACGGCGGGATACATAAATAAGAAACTGTTATTTCTTTCTAATTAAATATTTTTTGTAAAAGAAGAACAGAAATAAGTTACTGTTACGATTTAGTACATTGTAAATACTAATCAATTCTGTACATTGTATATAATTAATCATTCATAACATGGCAAAAGCCGAGTCTACTACGAGGAACAGCAATGATTGTCTTAATGTTGAATTTATGCGGTCTTTAGTCAAACAATACACTGAATTGGTAAAAAAATACTTTATCATATATTCTTAAAGGAAACATAGACGTGCTTTTCCTTTTATAAACTATTTTCCTATTTTTTTGTAAAGGGCCAATGGACTAGTGCATTTTTCTGGGCTGATGCAGCAGCTGCAGCTGCATCGAGTGGTCCTACGGTAGCCAGTGGGGATGATGTATGGTTACTCGCAAGTGCTATGTTAGCTCGAGGAGAGCTTCATAGAGCAGCACATGCTGTTACTTCTAGAGGATTACACAGGTTAATATTTTTATTTTCCATCTAATCTGTCTTTTTATATATATATATTTATAGATTTTGCCTATGTTATCACGAAAATGGCAAAAAAGAATATTGGTTTATCTAGTTATTTTTATTTTGTAAAAATCACTCTTATTAGAATATAAACACTAAATTAAATTCATATTTATAATTTGACTGAATAAAAAAAAACTAAAATCACATCAAATACCTTTATATTATTATATAATTTTATTTTTATTTCTAGGAGGCATCTTTTATGTTTAGGAGTAGCAATGAGGGCTTACATACAAGCAAAAGAACCTACAACTGCTATAAATATTTTAGAAGAATGTGATCCAGCACTATTAGAGCCAAGGAGTATGGACCAAACACATAATGTAAAACAATATTATTTAATATTGCTAATAAGAATTTATTAAATGGAATATTTACACTTCTGTTATCATATAACTACAATTAGTGCCATTATAGATTGTTTTTCTTCAGTTGAAGAAGAAACATTTTTTTCAATTATATGTCAATTTATATCTACTTTCTTGACAATAAAAAAAAATCTTTAGACTATTTCCAAGTTACTCAATTCAAAGCTGTTTACAAGTAGGTTTGAAATTTATAAAAAAATTATGTTCTTTAAAATATTTTAAATTGAGTTATAACTCTTTATTACTCTTAAAAGATTAGAATTCTTACAAATAGTAGTAAAAAATGAATAATCGAAATAAAAACATTTTTTTAAACAGAGGGCTCTAGCAGGGGTGTTAATATGGCAAGCAAAGGCCCTGTCTTCATTAGAAAGAAGGGAAGCTGCTGCCGAAGCACTAACTGCAGCATTGAGAGCCGATTGTGCATGTTATGAAGCACTGGATTTATTGTTGGAGCAACATGCTCTTACACCTAGTCAAGGTATTTATTGGCATTATTTCTTATAGTTTTACTTATCTAAGTACAGATCTCATCAGATTATCATCAGAGAGTGATCTAAATATTTAGATGAATGTAAAGTTTTCACTTTACATTCATCAAAATCACAAAAATTTTAATTTCTATCTATATGTACCTGTTTGATATCAGAAATCAAAATGTTATTTGAGCATATATATTTTTTTACATCAAAAATCAATTTTAATTGAATTTTTCACAGAAAATTTGAAGATATAATTGTGTAACTAACATCCACTACAATTTATTTAAAGTAATACTCTAAAGAAAACAGTAAGAGTCTGCTATTAAACTAAAGTATAAATATATAGTTATAAAGTTGAAGGCTCTATTTGATTGAATGTGCTAAGAGATCTCAGAAACTACTGGTTCAAATTGAAAAAATCCTTTTTGCGTCGGCTTCTATACCTGTGACCTGAAATCCTCACATGTAATCTCCAATCCACACATGTGATTTCACATCCACACATGTGATCTCACAACCACACATCTAAAATGACATCCATATATGTGGTCTCATATCCACATGTGTGAACTGAACTCCACATGATTTCATTATTTCATATCCACACATGTGCTCTGAGACCCATACGTGATCTCACGCCCACACATGTGAGCTCACATCCACATGTGATCATTCTCATCATGTTGATTATTTCATGAGCATTTCAATAATAATTTCAGAAAGTGAGCTGATAGAATCATTACCTATAAACAATCAAATGAGTGCCTCCGAAGCGACTTTGTTACGTGTTGCGTATAGAGAGAAACTGTTGCGGTACTCGCCGATAAATAAATATTTGTTTCTGCCGGGTGCTGATAGTAATGTAAGTATACTGTTATATTTATTTTTAGTTATGTGATCCCGGCTTAGAATAGGATCATCCTGGTACTGGTGGTGTCGTATGAGGCGACTAAAGTACGTGTGGTAGAGTCACATCGCCGCCAATGGCAACACACATGGGCAGACTCGACCGGATCATTACCACCCCTGGCATTTAAAACCGGCGTGAAGTAGTGGCTTTATGCCACTGCGTTTCGCATCAGGTAATGCTGGGCTCCGGCGCCCAACCCACCTTCAAGGCCGGCAACGTACCTGTAGCTCCTCTGGTGTTGCATGGGGTCGTGGGCGGCGGTAGTCACTTACCATCAGGTGACCCGAACGCTCGTTTGCCTTGTCTTTTCTATAAAAAAAATATTTCTTTTTTTATTACATTTATTTTTTTTCATTACATTAATTTGTTCGTTATTTCTGAATTTATGGCATATAAACCAGTTTTTGATTGTCTAAATATATTTTGTATATAACTACAGTTGCAGTTCAAATTTGAGTTTCACCTATAGATTTAAAAGTTCCTTGCACAATTAAAAATGTTTTTAAACTTGGTTCCATAAATTTTAAGGGATTCTTTTAAAAAATACGTAAATTAATAAATTTTTGTAAGTTTTCTCAATTATGTTATACTAATCTTTGAGGGCATCTTTGCACTTAAAAAAAATATTAAGTCTTGCAATATGATCTCTAATTATAAACAGGGTGTAATGCTATCGATCAGTCAATGATTGTTTATGGGTAGAGCACCTCAGTACCTATACATTTCACTCCCCATACATTTGTTAGCTGGTTTTCAGTGGTTCGGCAGGCATTTGAGAATTTGTGATTGTTCCGAAAAAATCGGATTCTTCGAAAAAAAATATGGATTTGTAGTTCTTGAAATAGAAGGTACAAAAAAAATACTTGTGAAGTATTGTTCCCACAGCGTATAAAATAGCGTAGCGATAAAAGTTAATATTAACAACCACCCAAGTGCGTTGGCCAATTCACGGCCTGTGCTAGAATAGCTGTACAATATCGAAATATTTGTACTCAATAAACATTGTCTGGGTATTGTACCCTGGTAAAAAATGCAAACACTTATGTAAATATGTCAAAAATCGATTTAAATATAGTCAATTCTCATAATAAGAATAACATTTTTTTACTTACTTTACTGTTTCAAGATTTGAGTACATTTTTTAACATGTTATACTCAGAGATTGTTCTGTACTAATGTTAGTAATTTCTCAAGTTACTTCTGAAAAAAAAAACAATTTTTTTTTTCGCTACAGCCCTTGAAAGTTTTTGATATTTTTTTTCATGTTATTTCCAAGATTAATAAGCCGATATTTTTGAAATATTACTTTATACAAAAGACCTACTATAGATCGCATGCGCAAACTCAACAGTCGAACTGTTTTTCAAAAATTGGATTTTTTACAAAAAATCACAAAATTTTCGAATATCTGCCGAATCACTGAAAATTTGAATATCTGCTGAATCTCTGTAAAACATTATTGGGAGCATGAAAATGAAAACAAAGATTTATAACATTTTTGTCTGTTTGCGCATTTGTGCACGATAATATCAGAAATAGCTTAACCGATTTAAATGTAGGTTTTTCTTTTGTTTCAAATTTCTTTTATTTCAATCATAAATAAAAATGTTATATTAATATTAAGTACATTGTTCGACAGAGTTGCTACAAAATAACTGTTTTAATTATATATTTTTTTATATTGAACAGTGTTATACTCACACTTAGGAAAGAAAATACTTATTAAGAATACTTATAAAAAATTGAACGTTGTGGGATTTAACACCGTGCCTCTAGGAAACTGTCCTTGGAAGTGTTTTATTGAATTTGTTGAAAGTTTAGTTTTTAGTTTTTAGAGGCCAGTCGTAGCGCAACGGCACGAAGTGTGACCGTAAAACCGACTGGTTGTGGGTTCGATCCCCACTCGAGGAGATGAAATATTTACCTAAATTTTCTATTTCCATTTCTTCTCTCTGGTGTCGAGGTTAAGCGCGACGTTGAGTTCTGCCGCTCAACACACAATGCCTCCAGAATACGGCAGAAAGTGGGGAACGGAGTGTCTAACACTAGGTTCCCTCTGCCTACCCTGCTGTGTGCGGGATACAGCATGAAGCTGAGAATGAACTTGAAAACTTACATATTAAATAAATTAACCAATTACCATATTTTTTTTCTTCCAGATTAAAACAGCAATAGACATAACACGAACCCGCAGCGTTGAGGCGGCCGAAGCCCGAGGGCGGAGTCTAGCGGCCTCCGGACAATGGGCCGAAGCCCTAAAGTCCCTGGACACAGCCGGCCCCTGGGCCTGTCCTGAAGTTAGGGCTGCATGTTTAGTGGAACTGAAGAAAAGTGCAGAGCTGTTCGCGTTCGCCCACGCCTTGGTAGATGCGTACCCGCAGTCGTGGGCCGCTTGGTATGCTGTGGGATGCTATTATTACTTGATTGGTGAGTATTATTTTATTAGCTTTACCCAGTACCCAGCGAGTACCCAGAGGAAACCTGGAAACGTAGAAGTAAGACACTCCATTCCCCACAACTGCCCCATTTCTGAGAGATTGCATGTTGAAAAGCTGAAGGCCGCGTTGTGTCTTGGTACTAGAGTGAAAAAATGGAAATACATCTCCGATTTCAAATTGAACCTACACCTGTCGAGTTTATGTATCCATACATAGCCACACATGAAATAGACCTTCCATAATATTTGAGCACACTCCACACAGGTAAATCGGAGTTCGCCCGCCGCTACCTGAGCAAGGCGTGCGGGCTGGAGCCGGGCGCGGGCTGCGTGTGGCTCGCCTACGGGCACAGCTTCGCGGCCGACAACGAGCACGACCAGGCGATGGCTGCTTACTTTAAGGTACTAACTTAGAATTGAAAAGCTGAACTACTTACTTCTTTTCTTTGTTAAGTGTGGAGTTAGACATTTTTAAAATGTTTAAAAATACCTAAAATATTTTTTAGAATTTACATTTTTAAGTATGGGATAACACTATAAAATGTTATTAAAAATTGTCATCTCATTTTGTGGAGTAAGAGACAATATGGTGTTTGTAGACCAAAACAAATGAGTGTAACAAATATATATTAAACAATAATAAAATTCATGTGGTAGCTTTATGTTAATTACATTTAGAAGTGCTTGCAAATTTAATAAAGAACAGAATGGAAAACTAAATTTACATTTTTTTAGCACCACGCTGTATCCCGCATACAGCATGGTAGGCAGAGGAAACCTAATGCTACGTAACTCTATTCTCCAATTTCTTCTGAATTGAAGCGTGTTCGCGAAGAAATCAAAATATTAAATATATCACTTCCCACATCGTGTCGCGGTTTACAGTCACACTTTGTGCCCCCCGCGCCACGACTGACCTCATTTAATTGATGTTTAACAAAAATATATAAATGAACTAATCTTAATAGTGTGAGATTGTAATGATTCAATAAAATCTCCAAAGCATTCATCTGTCTTTTATTTAGCATTCACCTCTACTTCTTTGAGTATACATTTTTTTCTGTAATTACACATTAATAGCATAAGCATTCAATTACAGGCACACATATTGTTACTTTTTTTTTTCAATTTCACGATGTATCCCGCGGTTAGACGAAGGGGGCCTAGTGCTAGTGCTATTAAGTCATTCCGCTCCCTACTTTTCGTTGAATTTTGAACCAGAATTCTACCCTGATGTATGGGGGATACAGGGTGAAGCTGATGACTTATTATTGCCAACGCCCCCAGGCTAGCCAGCTGATGCCGGGCTGCTACCTGCCGCCGCTGTACGTGGGCGTGGAGTGCTCGCTGCTCAACAACGTCAGCATGTGCGAGAGGTTCATGGCGCGCGCGGCGGTCTTACATACTTCTGATAAGGTAATGTTCTTTTATTTAATTAATTGTGTTATGTTGGTTTTGCGTATAATAAATATTTTTATAAATATTTTATGTATATGTTGTATATTAATATTTTATGTAAGTGTATTCGAATTTAAATTTTTTGGTGGCGCAGTTCAATTATTTCATTCCATTTATTTCAACATCTCCAGTATTTTCCTGAAAATTAGGAATGGAGTGTCTTTAGTAGTACTAAGTTTTCTCTGCTTCCCTGCTGAGTGTGGGATACAACGTGACGCTGAAAAAGGAGTTAAAATTAATATGTACTTTGTTGCTCAAGATCAGCTGAAATTAAATATCTTGTTTATTCCAATAATTATTGAGTTATTAAGAAACCGAAGGGTGAAATTGACATATTATTTATATAACAATTTCTTGCTTAAAATTCATAATTGTTTAATGATACTCACACTACCACACATATTTAAATCACACATACACAAACTACTAACCCACACTAACAACACACTCATCCGCAAGTCGCAGAAACACACGCACGCGTACCCAACCCTAATAATATATTTTCCTAGCGCAAACCACAGATGACATAGGGGTATGTGAGAGAGGGGAAGGGGGGCTGGTAGCGCATCGACACATGCACACATACACCCATATCCACTAACCCTCCTGTCCTCTCCCCGCGCAGGCCGCCGAGGGGGAGGCGGGCGCGGGCGGGGGCGCGGGCGGGGGCGAGGGCGGCTGGGAGCGCATCGACACGTCGTCGCCGCACGTGGCGCACGAGGCGGGCGCGGCGGCATTCGCGGCGGGGCACCCGGCCGCCGCGCACGCGCTGTGGAGGCGCGCGCTGGCCGCCGCCGGCCCGCCGGACCAGGTACGACGTGCGAGTTGCGGCTTATAGTGCGTATAGAAATATAGATCGATAAGAGGATATCAATTTTCGGAGGTGCACTATGGTGACGCGACAAAAGGGGATTCTCGAACCTTTAGTCAGTCAGTCAGCAAGCAAAATCATAAGCGTTAAAGTATAAAACAAAACTGGGTGTACTTGCACAAAAGGGTGCGATAAATTTGTATATATATTTTACTAGCTTATATACGCACCCTTGATGTGTCACGGTAGAGAATAAATAGACATAGTTGAATTCGAGTGTTGAGGGTATAGAAGCATTACTTTTACGTAATACCCGTCGCGTTTTACTTTATAATTCTAAAATATTTACACTATAATAAATTACAGAAGTGTGATTTTTTTATAAAGATATTTAAGTTTTAAGACGGTAGCGGCAAAATGTCTGACTATAAACGTGGTTGTCGTGGGTTCGATTTCCACTTGAAGGAACAAAATATATTGTTTTCCTCGCCTGGTAAACCGACAAGCCGCATCGTAGAATGTGACTAGTCAACACGCAATATATGCAGCTGCACCCGCGCTGGGCGGCCACGCTGGACGCGCTGGGGCACGCGAGCCGCGCGCTGGGGCGGCCGGCGGAGGCGCTGGGCTGGCACGCGCGCGCGCTGGCGCTGCGGCCCGCGCGCGCCGCCTCGCTGGCCGCGCGCGGCCTCTGCCTGGCGCTGCTGGCGCGCGAGGCCGAGGCGGCCGACGCGCTGCACGCGGCGCTGGCGCGCGACCCCGACCACGTGGTCGCGCTCGCGCTGCTCGACGCCATCGTGGACAGGCTGGACGCGGCTCTCACAGGTTCACATTTACGCTTTTTATGTATGGGAACGAAAAGACAAACGAGCGTTCGGGTCACGTGGTGGTAAGTGATCAGCTAGGAGTAGCTAAGGAGCTACAGCTGCGTTACCGGCCTTTCAGGAGGAGATAGACGCGATTTTTCAAGGCACCCAGGCGGTATCGACCTGAAAACACTGCCGCAGGTAGGCCATTCCACAGATACATGGCGCGTGAAAGGAATTTCCTACAAAACCGCTCAGTATAGTAAATATTAGAGTGCATCGTATCCAGGTGGTGTGGGTGGTATTTTAGCGTGTGATATATTATGAGATTAGAAAATTCGGCGGTAGGTAACAGATCAAACAGTTCTTCAGAATACTCCCCATGAAAAATACAGTTGAGAACGCACAGCGAGGAGACGTCTCTACGCAAGGCCAAAGCGTCAAGACTTTCACAGATCATTAGACCCCCAATGATTCGAATGACTCTACGTTGCAAACGATCCCAGAAATTGTCTTAAAGTGCCGCTATCATATTCTAAGAAAGGGTTGGGGCTGGACGCCGGGCTCGGCCTAATGCGAAACGCCAATACAATTATTACTTACATTTTACTGGTACAGTGGTGTAAGAATCCCGTTCCCCACACTCTACCTAATATTTGGGACAGTGTGGGTGAAGAAATATAATGCCGTGCTATGTCTTGTTACTAGAATAAGGAAACGAAAATAAAAAAAATCACAAGTGGGAATCGATCGATGAAAAAAAACATACCACTCTTCATTGAGACCAATCGTGGCGCAGGGGCACAAGCGTTTGACTGTAAACGCAACAGAGGAAATATTAAATATTCTCATTTCTTAGCTAGTTCTGTCGCTTAACACAAAATGCCTCCATAACTCTGCAGAAAATAAAGTGTCTTAATGGTATACAGAGTATCTTAACACTATTATTCCCAAGTTCCCTATGTTTACCAAGCTATGTGCGTAATACAGCGTGAAGCTAACAAAATCATACAGAATATAATTTTAATGTCTGTGTTTCTCCAAATGATTGTTTTTGTTTACAGAAGAGGAAATCCCCCAGTTCCCGTTCCCGGCGGTGGACATATCGTTACCGCCGCCCGCCTCCACCCCCGCGCCCTCCACTCCCGCCAGAGACCTGACTAACATGTCCGACATGAGCATGAGCTTTGATTGAATATCTGAGAAATATACGTTTATATATACTGTTTACTTGTTTTATTTTTAATATCTTTTCTATTCTAGCTTCAACCACTCCTATGATAGACCTAAATATGTTAATTGTATATTTAAGAAAATGTAGGCCAGTCGTGGCGCAGCGACACGAAATGTGATTGTAAAACCGACTGGTTGTGGGTTCGATCCCCACTCGAGGAGATGAAATATTTAGTTAAATTTATATTTCCATTTCTTCGCTCTGGTGTCGAGGTTAAGCGCGGCGTTGAGTTCTGCCACTCAACACGCAATGCCTCCAGAATTCGGCCGAAAGTGGGGAACGTAGTGTCTTAACACTCGGTTCCCTCGACCTGCCTACCCTGCTGTGTGCGGGATACAGCGTGAAGCTGATTTAAGAAAATGTAAAAAGTATAGCATAATAAACGTGTATGATGATTTTATTTAGAAAAAAAATACAATATCTGTGTTTAATGTTTATATTCATCATTGTCCTCAATAGATCATCTCTATATTTTATATTTGTTCTGTATTTAGATATATTTGTACACGTTATAACTACGAAACTACTAGACGGATTTGAATAAAATAATTTTTTTGTTGTATAATTACGTCTAAACAATACAGAATCATCTGATATTTCAACCATATTTAAATTGAGCATCTAAATGTTATATTGTATTTTCAATTGATTTCTCAGTTAACTGCCTCTCTTACCACTCACTCTTCCTTTAGAAATCTTGTTATTCTTTCATCACTCGTTCTCTCGACGTGTCCAAATTACCTGAGCACCTTCTTCATTGTCGCTAGTACTTTTCAGGGTATCTCTTCATTGTGGATTTGGTTGGAGCTGATGCATTTTATACGAAGAGATCATATCTCTACAGCATTCATTCCTTAATTTTTCTGACACACCTATGTATGTACGTATATACACGCAATTATACTAACGTTTCGCTGTCTCATCAATGCAGCTAAGGCTCCCTTAACTGTTACCAGCAACAATACGCCGAATCACATCCATTTCAATATCTTTCCATTTTTCTGATCTTGCATTTCGTCACTCTATTTATTTCTGTTCTTTCTTTAATTTTTAATTTATTTACCTTGGTTCCTACAATTAACCAACAACTTAATCACATTAACTGGAAAGTCAACATTAACTCGCCTCATGAGCGAAATTCATGATCATTTTTCCCAAATAGTCTGGAAAAATGATTGCTCTTATGCAGTCGATTAATGCGGTCAGGAGATAAAACCGGCCAATACGAAATCTTGCATGTTTCTTTGTTTTCTTATGTACGTATGTATATATCTGGTTGCGAGTAACGATCCTGAACTACCAGACAAAGCCTCGTTGATTCCCTGGTCAATATTTAAAAGTTAATGTTTTTGTGCTAATTAAAAATTATTCTATGGTCCTCAACATTATTACTAGAACAATTGTAGCATAAATATGGACTGATCCATGAGTTAACTTATTTTAGATTTATCTAGATAAGTTTTTAGTGGAAACATAATTTAATAAAATATGTTTTAGTAAATGGCAGTGGTATTGTAGAGGCCCCATAGATCCCCACTCAAGAGAATGAATTTTTATTTATTAATAGTTTCAATTCTTAGTTCTGGCACCAAGACAAAAAGCACGGTGTCGAGTTTCACCACTTAACACGCAATGCCTCGAGAAATTTGATGGAAAGTGAGTAACGGAGTGCATTAGCACTACTGTTCCTTCTGCCTACCTTGCTGTGTGTGGGATACAGCATGAAGCTGATTTGATTTTTGATTTCATGTTTTAGTAAAATATGTTACTAGGCGATAAAAACCGGTCACGACGCCGAGTAATCACCGCAAGTTCGTTTGATATTGTTAGTATGTACAAGTTATATATATTTTTTTGTTGATCTATCTATCTCATATATATATTATCTCAGAATGCCTAAAGCAGAAAGTTAATTTACTACACTTAAAAACATCGTAAAGCCAAGATAAGAGCTTATCAATTAGTGCACGAGACAGGTCCGCGCTCGAGTGTACCGTGTAATATGTGGGCTTATGTAGCGTACCAGGATACCCTTTATAAGATTATAGGATATAGATTCTGAAATTTGTAACAATAATTTTTCCTCAGTAAGCTTTACCGGTAGTACCCAAACTTATTACAGACTAGTGTTTGATACCGGTCAGTGTTTTTTAATTTACATACTATGCCAAATCTGTTAAACTTAATGATTAATATATTTGATTAATAGACGAAGTTTAATAGCAAAAATTAAATCAGCTTCACGCTGTATCCCCCGCACACAGCAGGGTAGGTAGAGGGAACTTAATGTTAAGAGCCTCCGTTCCCCACTTACACTTCTGTGAAGTTATATACCAAAAAAAAAAATTGTAAAATCTTTTAGACCCGATATGCGATTTAATTTTATTCTTAATACCCATTTTTACACTACTGACAAACAATATTACTCTACCTTTGTAAAATTCTTTCGATACAAGTTCCTCTAAATGAAGAGATTAATATTTCCCCAGCTTAAAGCAAACAATCAAGTTTAATGTTTGTCACATTTTATTAAAGTTAATATGACAAAAATGAAAAGTAAACAAAATACACAATGTGAAGGAAGAATAAATAAAACGAATTCCATATATTGAATATAATTTATTCGTAGCAGTATATCAAGTACTGTACACTAAAAATCAATTACTATAGCATACAATTAGCATTTCTTCTAAAATTACATAAAAATTCCTTTAATATACATTTTTGAGCGATTAAAACGTTTTTAAAAATTGTTAACAGCGAATATCGCCTAAAACTAATTAATAGGCATTAAAATCTTTTAAAATCTATATTTAGGCACATCACTAGTTTACGGTTGGCCATTATACATTTAATAATCGCATAATTCCGTTAGCGAAACTAAACAAAAAAACAAAGTCGAGCAAAATCAAGTTGCCAGTAACATTAACAAAAAAAAACAATATTAAAATATAATCAATTAGAATCAATAATAATCAATAAAGGCTGACGAAACGCCTAACTTAATAGCGGCTCGACAACGATGCGAGGGCTTTATACAGATATGGTCAAAGGAACGTCTCTAGACAAATAAATATGTGAATCATAAAAGGAAATACAGCAATATCCATTTTTTTAAAGCAAGTAAAAATATTTCCGATGTTTTTGCATAATTGAAAGATTTTTTTTAAATACGGTTATAGACCCATAATATTTGTTAGAAACAAGAATTACAAAAAATATGTTTGATTTAATGTACTAACCGATATGAATCAAGATTTAGTTGTATTTGCTTCTATACGATTCACATGACCAAATTGCAAGTTGACATTTTATAAAAAAATAATAATAAAAAGCCAAAATAATTACATATAAATAGTATTTAAAATTGTTAATTTAAAATTTAAAAAAGTCAAATGTGGTCAACTTAATTGTAATTTAGGCGTAATTTTAAATTGTTTAGTTGGATGGTGTGTAGGGTCTGGTGGGCTAATGCCAGTCAGTGTCGCCTTCGGCGCCGCCGTTGCCGGGGGGCGCGGGGGATGTAGGAGGAACTGTGGAAGATATAAATTATCAGTTGTTGAAGTAATAATGTATATATTACTTACTGTATTAACATGTGTAAATGTTCGATAAAAGAAAACTCGGGGAGAACAGAATGAATAATTTTGGCACTAGATGCCCTATTCCGCTGTATAAGGGGATAAAGCGTGAAGCCAAATACAAAGAAATATACATTTACCATCTCCTCCATTATGCGGCAGCGCGGGGCCGTCGTCGGGCGCGCGCTGTGCGCTCTTGGAGTTGCGCATGAGCGGCTTGTGCTTCTCCGTGGAGTGCTGCCACGCCCAGCACGAGCGGCAGAAGTATCTGTCATTTTAAACAGTTTTTAATTTACCGAATTTAATTGGAATAATACAGTTTTTCGAGTATGGGCTGCATTAGACAATGGCTATGAACCAAGTTATTCATTTAAATGAGTTTCACAAACATCAGTATGTCGTAAGGCATTTCTTTATGACGGAACAAAAGTTATATACTCTTTATTTTAAATATTTTAGTTAATTGCAGAAAGGTCAGAAGAAATGTTAAAAAATAATATATACATAATAGTTTGTAAAAATAGCATACCTAAAACAGATTGGTTCCCGGCAGAAGTAAGGGCCCTGCTGCAAGTTGCACACTGAGCACATGGAGTCTTCCAAGTACGGATCCACTTGAACCTGTAAGAAGAAAATTAATCATGAATACACGTTCTATTCGTAGCTTGCTTTAGAAACGCAACGCAATTATTGGCGGAGTTAAGTAGACATATTTCAAAGATACATTCCGTAGGAAATCACTCATATCGAATCGAATAACCATAACTAAATGATCTGAAGTTATTTTTAAATGGGTTTTTTAGATACACGCTATATCCCGCACTTGGCAGGGTAGGCAGAGGGAAACTTGGAACTTAATGTTAAAACATTCCGTTCCTATTAAGACACTTCAGTTCCCGCATACCGTTACATTTACCACGGAGTTACGAGACATTGCGTGTTGATGTCGTTGTGATAGTGGCAACACCACAACGACAACACCGCGCTGCGGTTGTTAACACCGCGCTTTACCTCGTTCTCAGAGCGAGGAAATTAAAATACTAACCACGACTGCACTCACATCATTTTTTGTTGAATATAAATAAATTATCGTACAATATTTACCTTCTTAGTGAACTTGTCAGTGCGTATCTCGACGTAGGCGGCGGATATAGCGCGCACGTAAGAGCGCACGTTGTTGAATGTGACGCGCCCGGAACCGATTGGGTACTTGTTCTTGTCCGTGTCTATACCTGGATAATTGGGAAAAAAGTATTTTAAATATTTATTTAAATTTATATTTCTATTTCTTCCTTCAGGTGTCGAGGCGAAGCGGTGGTGAGGAACGAAGTTTCTTAATACTAGGTTCCATCGGCCTACCCTGTTGTGTCTGTTGTGGGATACAACGTGAAGCCGATTTAATTTGACTTTTATTTTTTAAGATATTGCTCCCAGCATTTCTTTATAACCGTTTCATCTTTTTATAACAGTTTGAAATATATTTGTAAAGAACCAAATTGTACAGTATGATTTCGCTCAGAAAATGGAAATATTTAGAGAATAAGGGCTACTCATAAATTATATATTATAATGTATTCTATATCTATAAACAGGATACATTAATATCTAAACATGCTTACCTGCGTAGACGACTCCGTTGAACAGGTCGTTCATGATGGTGGCGAGCGCGCCGGCCGACAGCATGCCGTGCAGCGCGCCCACGAACACCGTGCGCGCCGGCTCCAGGCGCACGGACGCGCCGCCGCCGGCCCCGCCCGGGGACACCCAGTTGGAGTCCGACACCGCCCACGGGATCACTTGTACCTACGGACGTATCAACTCTTGTTCATTAACTAACGCATTGCTGGTTTATGGATTAGTTATTGATTTACTCAATTTTATATATTATCTGTAATATTCCGCAAAAATAATGACTACGTTGACAGTAAACAACATATAAACGGTAACGACTTAAATTATACAAATAATATGGACGAGGCCAATCGTGGTGCAGCTTCGACTGGTTGCGAGTTCGATCTCCACTCGAGGAAATCGAAATATTTATTTACATTTATATTTTCATTTCTCCGCTCTGGCGTCGACGCAAAGCGTGGCGTTTAATTAAGGATATTTAGTGGATTGATATAATTTAATCCTACTAAGATTCTATCTTTAAATTTAAAATCGACCCGCGAAGCCTGGTTAGCAAGACCGACTTCTCCTCAAATCGGTAACCGAACACGTAGTTCTAGAAGGCACACACCTCCTTGCTGCGCATATTCCGCGACGCGACGCGGTAGTACCAGTCGGCGCCGTCCCTTCTGGAGGCCGCCAGCAGCGCGCGCACGCGACGCTCGCTTTCCAGAGTGACGTAGGCGTACCCGCGCGGGGACGCCCCGCCGCCGCCGCGTCCCGGCCACTCCACCCTGGTACAGATGGACTACTTAGAACACTTGGTACAATCTATGTTTGTTTTGTAATTACTTATGAGCATCACGCTGTATTCTCCGCCTATACCAAGGTGCTAGGCAGAAAGAATCGGAGAGCCTAGGTGCGAGGTTTCCCTCGGTTTCCCTCGTTACTACAGCGAGGTAATGAAATGAAAATTAAACATTTCTTTGAGTGGGTGGCCCCTTATTAAGAATAAATATTTTAGGTAGTAAGATTGTGGTGGTCATGGCGCGGTGTTGATTTCCGCCACTCCGCACGCAATACCTCCAGAATTCGGCGGAAAGTGTGGAACGGAGTGTCTTTGTTCCCTCTGCCTACCCTGTGTGCGGGATACGGCGTGAATCTGATTTTGATTTATCTAACAAAACTTTCTAAAATTTTCCTATAAAACAATTGGTAAAATATGTACCTCACAGGCTGGAAATGCTTTAGCGCGTTCATGAGGGCCTGCTCGGTGATGTCCCACGGCAAGCCCCCCAGGAACACCTTGGGCGAGAACCCGCTGCTGGGGTCCAAGCAGCGCGCCGGCAGCGCGCCGCTCCAGCGCAGCGCGTCCGAGCTGCGGGAGGGGACTGCGCCACCTGACACGCACACGAGTTCGTAAAAATGTTGGTACGATTCACTACTCACGACTCAACATGGGGCTTAGTACACTAAGAAACTTACTAGATTTCTGAAATTATTAGTATTAATATACGATTTTTTTACCAAAATTACTAGAAACTGTCATATTACATTGTTTTACGAGTATAACGTACATAAACCCAGATTTTTCGATATTTACATAGAACCTATAGCAGGAGTGAGGGCTCTAATTTAATATAATTAATAAAATATTTCAATAGAGATACTTACAAAACGATGCTCGGCGCGGAAGTGCCCGATTGTCTTCGCTTCGATTTTGCGCTCGAGCCCCTTCAGGCGGCCAGGGCGATTCCACCTAATAAAAAAAAATTAAAAAATATCATTTCTTTCTTCTAATATGATTATCTAAAATTATACTACTAGAGGCCAGCCGTGGCGCAGTGGCACAAAGTGTGACTGTAAAACCGATTGGTTGTGGGTTCGATCCCCACTCGAGACGAAATATTTACTTAAATTTATATTTCCATTTCTTCGCTCTGGTGTCAAGGCAAAGCGCGGCGTTGAGTTCTGCCACTCAACACGCAATGCCTTCAGAATTCGGCAGGAAATGGGGAACGGAGTGTCTTAACACTAGGTTCCCTCTACCTACCCTGCTGTATGCGGGATACAGCGTGAAGCTAATTTTTTTTATTATACTAACACGACCAAGTGAGACGGCAATATTATATATTTTTTAGCTTCGCGCGCATTAATATGGGAGATATTTCATAGTAGAAATACTCCACTCAGATATTATTATAATAAATATTACTAGAATAAAAAAGATATCTTACAGCCTCCAGTCCCTCGCAGCTGAGCCGCGTCTGGTAGACGCTGATGCGCGCGTTGTTCGCGGGAGGCATCGCCAGGGCCTTCTGAAACATTCAACTTACTGTACACATCACAATTTTAAACAATATTTTAGATCCTCTTAAGTAAACTTAATACTGTATGTGACAGGGTAGAGGGAGATAAGAAGCCTAGTATTCTTCTTCACTCCTGCCATCTGGAGGCATTTTATATTAAGTGGTGGGAATCAACGCCGCGCTTTGCCTAGACACCAGAACGAAGAAACGAAAATATTATATATTTTCCATTTCATCTAGTGGGAATCGTACCCACAACCTGTCACGCTCGCTTGTGCCCTTGTGCCACAACTGGCCTCTCTATCACATTTTGTACTTATAAATGTGAATATTTTATCACGTATTTTATAAAACAAATATAATATAAAACCGTAATGTGCATTTAATTTTCATTTTAGCAAAGGATGTTTCTATACGTATAATAAGTAAAGTTAATTATGTAAAATCTATTGACCCATAGGTAACGACTTCCAGCCAAACCATGGACTATGGATATAATCTCAAGAAATTTGAAAATTTCTCTATAGTGTGATTTAATCTTGGATTCTAAATAGCGATAGAAAAAAGTAGACTTACTAAGGAAGCCACAAGGTCCGTTATGCCCTGGCCGGAGTTGTCCCAGCCGCCGCCCGGCCTCGCGCTCTCGCTGTAACAAAAATTCTTAATCACTTCAGGTACTTTAAAGTACTCGAGGAGTCCGCGTTTAATTGTTTGTGCATCGATTTGAAGGTTCACGTTAATTATTTATTCAAGATATCAAAGGAAACTATACAATACGATGGTAGACTAGACTAGTATTAATATATTTTCATTTCAAATAAAAGTTAGATTTCTTCCAGACAACTCGCGAAAGTGAGTGGAAGTGTAGAGCTTTTTTTAATTTTACGCTGCATCCCGCGCACAGCAGGGGAGACAGAGGGAACCTAGTGTTGAGATACTATTTATTCTCCATTCAGATATTTCCGTTCTCCACTTTTCACCGAATTCTTAAGAGGCGGAACTCAACGGCGCAAGCATAATATAATGGGCAATATAAAAATCACTCGTAAATAATGATTAAATTCAGTTAATGTTAATTGGCAATTAAACTAATATCTTTAGTCTTGTATATGTATATAAGATTGTTAACCTGTAGCTTGCGTAAGCAGTTGGGTGACGCGGCGGGAAACATGTAGATGGAACCAACGACCGTGGAGTCTGTCCTGCCTCAGGGCTGCTGGGGGTCTCCCATCGCCACTCATTATCACCACCCACCTGTAAAAAAGAATTTACCACCATATCCTAAAATATTAAAAAATAATACGATATTATGATTACTGTAGGCTGGACTTTATCAAAAAAAATAATTTCAGTATTTGTAGAAAATTAGGTTATACACTAAAACTATTCTTAAGCGATGTGATATATTATGGTAATACAGCTCGTCTAGACTGACGGCATACACTACAATAGCGGAAAATCACGATTCCCAAATAACTTAGCGTATTCAAATGTTACTATCCGCAATCATTGTAGTAAATCCTTAATATAAGAATACCATACAAGAATACCAATTGAATTTTACAGATTTAATGATTACGAATTAAAAAAAACGAATAACTTTTAATATAATAATTATTATACATAGTTTAATTCTAAATAAATAAAAAAATGCAACGATAGTCCCGATTGAACTGAAACTCTGGCATAAGCCTTCACAAATATTATTAAATTGCCCGCTCCTGCCAATAGCCTCCCCGGCAGACGCCTGCCAAATAAGAGATACAAAAGTTGCAAGTTTACAAGGAGACCCGGTTAAGAGCTGGCACAGCCGTCGATGGATTGTTTACTCGAAGAGAAGCGATCAACGCGTTTAACGGGTACTCCACTCGGAATATCTGGCTGGCATAGCATCAATAAGGAAATTGAAAGTTGTCAATAGAAGAAATAGAGCAATTTCAGCTAAATTGGTATTCGATTTAACTAATTTATCTAAATGTGTCGGTTGGCAATGATTTTGAGGTTTGTCGTGGCTAAACGCGACAGGTGGAGTTCGATTCTCACTCGAGGAAAAAAAATATTTAATATTTTGAAGAGTTCAGTTCCGCCACTAAACATGCAATGCCTCCAGAATTCAGTGGAAAGTGAGGAATGAATGTGTCTTAACACTAGAGTCCCAGGTTCCTTCTGCCTACCCGCCTATATACGATATACATCGCGAAGCTAAAAAAATACAAGAAATTTCTATGAGAAATAAAAAATTCAAGCACGTTCAAGAAAAAGTAGAAAAAGTTCAAAAGTTCAAGAAAAAGTTACGATATAAAGATTTAGGCTTACGTCAGTCAGGATTAGGTCACAGGTTCATCTCCCCTAGTAACAGGTAGTCCCTGTCGGTATGAGTATTAGTAGCGTCTAGTAATGGAGAAAGGCTAAACCCTCTAACATTAGAACAACGTATACAATATTTATGCGCGAACAGATATATTAGGGGGCTAGAGGTTGTTGCGGACACAAATTTAAAAGGTCGAACATTTATTTTGAAAATTTATTTCTATTGTATTGTATTTATTTTGGCAAAGGTTTATTGCTGATTTATTTTGTCAAAAATTGATTTATATTTTATTACATTATTTTTTTTATTAGAATAGTTAACCGTTAAAAATTTAAGTTAAATATTACGTTTTTTATCCCGCATGTAGGAGGTAGAGGGAACCTCGTCACGTAGTGTAAAGACACAGATTCCCATTAAGACACTTCTGTTCCTCGCTCTCCGTTGAATTTGAGGCATTGCATGTAGAGTGGCGGAAATTAACGCGACCGCTTTGCCTCGTGTACTCGCTAAGAAATTTCTTTATATTTCTTTCCCCCCAGTAAGAATCTGTATCCACAACGGTCGCATTTAGAACCGCGTGCTTGCGCCCCTGCGCCATAACGGGCTTAAGAAGTAAATAGTAATACATTTATAGCAAAGCAAATAATTCCTATATTTATCTAGAGAATAGACATTTTTACCATGTGACTAATCTATTCCGGGTTAATATTACAAGAGAAAAGAAATAATATTTTCACGAATAGAAAAAATACATTTCCGTTTTAATAGCACCAAGTACTCAATAGGTAAGCTTCAAATACTTCCACTACAACACCGATAGATAGTTGAACCGGAAACTTAATTTTACACGAGACATACCTAAATGGAATATCAAAATCAATCGAACTTAGAAATAGCGAGCATGTTGAAGCGTTAAATTAGGTCGTAAGAGTAATTAGGAAACTACCTGCGCGCCGGTACAACGTTCACTTGACGGAAGTGACGGATTTACATATATTTGCCTTGAAATTGCCATCAAATTTCGATATTCTATTTAAAAATATTATAAATTTGCTCAAAGTCTCCACGAAAAGATTAGTACTTCCCAATGAAACAACTTAGGTATACGAGTAATACTAAAATCGATTTAAGTTGCTGAATCATCTCTTATTCTATTGGTAATATACTCTACATTTCGAATTTGTGTTACGGGAATAATCAATCCATTCTTAAATAAGATGGCGGTTAAAGAATAAATTTAGGTCAGATTAGTTTTGTATAGATTCGGATAAGTTTAAGTATACTACAACTATATAGAAAATAATGGTAATTTGTAGGAGAAAAATAATTTAAATGTTGAATAATGTTTAAATATTCGTCGGAAAGAGGGTAGCGGAGTGTCTTAACACTAGACTTCCTCTACCTACCCTGTGAGCCAACTATTACTAAGAAAATAGCATTTAAGAGCATTTATAGATATAAAATTGGCGCCATTACGGAGTACGTACGATAAATCATGCGACCGTTTTGATCGGGAAGGCTATTAAAAGAGATTGTATTACTGCACTTAAAGGACGGGAACTTGGCAATTTTAAGATGCAAGCGGGATTTAACGCTTTGGAAGATTTGTCGAAATGTCGCGGCAGTGAGACTAGAGGCAATTATAATAGTGTTCCATTTGTTATACGAAATAGGCAACCGCTGTAGCTTGTATGATCTATATTACGATTTCAGATATTTTTTTAACATTTTTCCCGACTGAATATTTTTGATGAATCACTTTGGTTTCGGAAAATCCGCGTTTCGGTTGAAACCATTACACAGAAACTGTATTAGCGCTATATTTCAAATAAAATGAATATTCATAGCTATAATTTTTAAAGTTGGCAAAGAAACTAAATCTGCAAAATAAATAAGTTTTGAATTTGGGGTAAAACCTAGACTGGGAAGTTATCGATTTTAAAGAAACACATCCTTTCTCTGAATTTTTCGTGAAATTCTGCATTACTTTTAAAGATTAAAAATATAACAACACTAACTGAATACATTAGCTAAAATGCAGTAAAGTTTAAATGCAAGCTATAAGCAAGATTAAGAAATCCAGGATCCAGGGCTGATACAAGCCGCTTGGTCGCGGCTGCATTATTTGGCACGGCGCGCCCATTAATAGGGTAGCTGGCAGCCGTCTCTCGAACATTAACTGCCATCAAAACGGATGTCGTACGGACATTATGAACGGACAATAAAACTGTCGAGTGCTTTGTACTGGAATATCAAGCCTTGAGGCTTTCAAGTGCATTAATAAGACGATTGTATGATGCACTCAGCATAGGTTGCTAATTTTTTTATATATGTAATTACCCTACGTTTGAAAATTAAAAAATCTTATAAGTTCTGTTTAAGAGAACCAAAATAGCATTTAACTGTAAAAGTAACAAATTGCAACTAATATATTTATTAGCGCCGATCAACTCTTAAATTAAGTCGCTACAATTAAGAAACCAGGCTTTAAAATTTCGGGTGCCCAACGTGGGTCCGATCACTAAATTACATTAATTATAAATATTATACTATACTAAAAACAAATTGAAAACGTAAACATATCCCATTATGAAAACTACTTAAAAAGTTCGACATTACGGAACGATATGTCTGTTGCAATCGTAGAGCCATTTTAGATACACATCTCGCAATGACTAGACGGTATTATTGCCCACGTAATGGGATATAAAAGAACTTCTGATGTAAATATTCGACTAAAACAATTGCTATGAAGTTAGTAAAGAAAGAGTAATAAGAAATCACTTACAGTTGTCCTGGTAGTTTTCGGCGTGGCAGCTTCACCGAATTGCGATGTATCAAATCCCAAAAACTCTGCCAGCGAGCGACGGTTCTCACGCGAACCGCCGCCACCGCGGTTGTTATCCTAAACAACCAATTAATATTTTGAAACCTTATATAAATATAAAATAACGTACATAACACTTAAAAAATGTATATAAACGTGTATCTGAAATAAGCAAAAAAAAAAGGTATAACAATATAAAGTCAACGAGGGTAGTTGTAACAAAAAGTGTTTCAAATTATAACCGCCAATTAGACTAGACGCTGCTTTAAAGCACAAATGAAAGGTTTAAAAAAAAAAAAATATTCAAAAGTAAAACAATTAAAAAACTCACCTGATGTAAAAGCGGCATAAGTGCCGCCAAAAAGTTTTCTAAAGTTTTCGATGCAACTCAGGCAGATATTGTCCCAGACTTCTTGTCAGTTCGGCAGCCCAACGTCAACTGAAGGCGGCAATGCGCGCGGCGACGCACGAAGTCGAGACTGACCCCACCACCCCCTGCTACGTTGTGGGGATTCCGCCACTTGCTGCTAAGCCACGCCCCTTTCATCAACTTTTAATATATTTTTAAATCAAATTTAATTTCATTATTATATTTTTTGTATCTTTAAATTTAAAAAAATATACAATTAAATTTGAGACGTAAAATAAAAATAGTATTCTATTTCCTTTTAAATTATTGCTGACATTGAAAATTTATCGCATTCGTCTTAAATAAAAATTAGAACTTAAAATGACATTCTTTTATTATATAATATTTTATTAAATAATTAAAATATATATATTTTAATAAATAATTAATGAAGCAAAAAACATAAATAATAAAACAATATTTAAGTTCTTTTTTCAAATTTGTGACAAGTTTGTTAGTTTCTAGCATTAAATTTCCGGTGAATTTTATGAAATAAAAAATTGGAGTTAATGTTAATTAAAATAAAATAATTGAATATAAGGTAAATAAAACACTCATTTTGTTTCTTAAATATATTGTAAAAGGAATAACTAAATATATTATTCTTTATTTATGGACATAAAAAACGATACAACTTATCAATCAAGTATTCATGCAAGTTAAAAAAAATCATATATCATCAAGTTATAGAGTTTATATATAAATCAAATCTTTTTAACGTTAAAAAAAAACAAAATAGGCATTCGTAGAAAATATTTTAATAAGCCTGTAATGAAAATACGTGCTTTAAGTTTATTTCAATTTATTTACAAGATATACAAATTTATTCAATAAAGAGGACAAAAAAAATATATTAAAAAAATACGCCATCGTGGCATAGTATTTTAGTATATGGGATTATTATAGATTTGATCCACTATAGGAAGGTTAATTATTTTTATGACATTTTTATTCTTACGATATAACAACATAACTTAATATTTTTACGTTTCGTTAGAAAATGTAGAGACCAGAGCAACCTAAAGCCTAAGCGTTGTTATTAAATATTCTTTGACGAAATCTAAAGTGTAAGTAGTTTGTCTAAACAGATCAAAGTGGTTCTTATTTAAAAAAAAGCATCACATAAAATGAGTACACAGTGGGGATTTGTTCAAAAATTAAACAGATTTCCTAGTAGGTTTTGTTGTACGATAAAGTAAGACGTTATAATCTTGGCGTCCAACGTGGGACACAGAACATGATATTAGTATAGTCTTCAAAAAACTTAAGTTTGTTTTAATTAACGAACAGTTACACTGATGTAATAAATTCATTTTAAAGTGTAAATTATGTTAAAATATTGCAATATCAGGTATATTACTAGAAATCGACGATGAAGTGAATAAATAGGGCCTCTACTACTAGTTTAAAGATGAGGGCAAAATCCTCTTGTTTAGTTACTGTCATATAATAAATAGTAGTATATAATAAATAGTATAGCGCAGCGTTGAGTTCAGCCACCTAGCACGCATTCTTGAAATCGAGGGGAAAATAAATTATTACTTTTATATTATTTTAATCTGTTACATGCGTGAAGCAATAAAAAGAGTCTTATTTTTCTTATTAACTTTTAATAATAATAAGCCTTTGACATTAGTTTATTCCTGTAAACCAAACATAGGTGTCAGTATAGTGCCGGGCTGGTGTCGCGGCAGGCAGCCTCGTTCATCCGCGTAGATGTATGGAAAGCGGAGTATCCAGTACGCGGAGGCGGAGAGTTTGATCGGCGGCTCTCCTACCGGTTGCGGGATGAAGATGGGACCGCCTGGTATTGGTTGTACCTGCAATTTTACACTGAGCTTAGTTTTGTAGCCTTTTAAAATGTCATTGTAAACGAAGCGCTGTTTTAAATTCCGCCACTCAACACAACGACAAAAAAATTGGGAATGTGGGAAAACGAGAGTATTTAATTTTAGGTGTCTTTAGCCTACTCTATTATTCGGCAGTTTGGGAAAGCGGAGCGGTAGTAAAGAGAACGTAAAAAAAGGAATATTCACATATTAAAACGTTTAAAAAAAATATAGTCAAACATTGTAACATGTTTCTTATTTTTAACCAAGGAGCAAAATGGGACCATATTGTTAATATTAATGACCGTCCGTCTGTCGCCACCGTAACTTATAAATGGTGATAGTTATGACAGATGATGTATTTCTGTTGCCGCTATAACAACATTGCGAAAAAATGGAATTATAATAAATAAATGTTTATGTGAGTTCCCATACAAAATATATAATAATCCAACTCACACTTGGCCGATTTTTAAGCTTTTCTCATAATGATTCCTGCATATTATACCTTACATAATAAAAAAAAATATTAAATATATATGTTTATTACATTAGTATTTTCAATTTACCGTAACAAAATCAAAAAATAATGTAACGTAAACAGAATATCATGTATCTTTGACACTGATCAAATTTTATTGAAGAATATCTTTAAAAAGTTTATTATTGAAAATTAAGATTAAAAAACTAGTCGTGGTGGCGAGTCGTGTTGTGGATTTGATTCCCATATGAGGAAATAAAATATTTAATATTTTCATTTCTTTGCTCTGGTGTTGAGGCAAAGCGCGGCGTTGGGTTCCACCGCTCAACTCGCAATGCTTTTAGAATTCGGCGAAAGGTGGAGAGTGAAATGTCTTATCACTAGGCTCCCTCTGCTTACTATGCCACATGCAAGAAAAAGCCTAAATCTGGAAAAAAAAAGAATAGAAGGGAGACAATTACAGAGCTCATTCTACAGAGGACGATTATGGGTGCTATCATCAAATAAAGCAACGAATGTATTTAAATTATTTTAAATTTTTCATCCTGGTAAGATAGAATGCTTGTTTTTATCAACCAACTTACAATGTTTCGATTTGGAGTTTCTTCTACTACTACAAGATTATTATCACCAAATTCGCTACTTCCACCACCACGTCAAGCTCACTGACGACCTTGAGACGTGCTCACTGACCTTGGGCTCGAGCGTGACGTGCACGGGCGCCTTGGGCGTGACGGCGTGCAGGCGCGCCAGGCGCGCGGGCGCGTGCGCGCGGCACACGCAGGGCGCCTGCGCGGGCATGGCGGCGGCGGCGAGGCGCGCGCCCGCGCTGGCCGCCGCGCCCTCGCGCGCCCACGCGCTCACACTGCCGTTCACCACCGTGTCGGGCGACGACATCATGAACCTGCGTATAACACTATGCTCGTCGAGTAGCTGCTGCAAACAGCTGAGCAGATTTCATTTTTGTATTTTTAGAACTTTTTATGATTTTCTTCCCGATTAGGCAGTGTGGAAAAGTTCGGAAAGACTGAATTCCTGACTTTCGCTGTCCCTGAATCAATGAACATAACGTATGTGTATCCGGTACACATATAACGACAGGAATATACGAATAATAGAACGCAATGAGCAGATCAGACAGAGTGTCAGGTTCTAGTGAGGATGTCACAGTGAAAATGAAGAAAAACGTCCTCAGTTGGTTGAATGTGTGCAGAAAGAATGGCAAAAAAGATTTATGAAGGAAAAGTGAGCGGTAAGAAAGATAAGGGAGATCTCAGTTGATCTTCAAAAATAATGCATCAAAGATAGTGGAGGAAGGTCATGTAAAAAACACGAAAACCCCACGATGGTGATAGTGGACGAGGGGAATAAGGTATGCAGGGATGCTGCTGCTACTATACTATAA
This sequence comes from Heliconius hermathena, assembly GCA_013403705.1. Classification (NCBI taxonomy): domain Eukaryota; kingdom Metazoa; phylum Arthropoda; class Insecta; order Lepidoptera; family Nymphalidae; genus Heliconius; species Heliconius hermathena. Next base: position 106,700 of record JAAIXJ010000244.1, read on the forward strand.
GTTTAGTGTAGTGTAAGTATAGTGCTGCTACTATTACTATAAGTAAATTATATTTGCGAAAGTTAATTATCTATACTCGATTCACGAAAGCATGAGATAAAAGGTTAACATGTCAAAAAAAGGTTCTTTTACTTGACAGGTTTGATGGAGTTATTATATTAATCAAAAAATATAAGTATAAGTATAAGTTTTAAGAATTAATACGCTGATAACACTGTAAATAGCCATAAAATTTATTATAATATTATCTTATAATTGAAATAGTAAGGCGGAGAGATTTTTTTTTACAAAATTCACAATTTTTTTTCTATCCTATGATATCCAATTATTTTCGGTAAATTCTGAACGGTTAGGGAAAGCTAAAATAAATGCCAAACGTATGTCACATTTGAATGTCGTCGGTTGAATTTTATTAATTTGTGTCTGCTGTGTGCGGGATACAACGTGAAGCGGACATCAATGAAATAACTTTTATATTCATATTTTCAATCTTTATAAAATTGCACACTGTATATATAGTAAATAAAAAGAAATAACTAAGTTAAAAGAAACGAATATGAAAAGTAGTAAGTAAAAAGAACAATAATAAAAAATAAAGATTGTTTTTATATTTAAAGCCAGGAATATTTTCAGTTAAAATTTAAAAATGTTGGTATGCGCCCGGTTTTTTTTATTTTCAATAATATTTTTTAAATATGTCATGTACATGTAAAAACACCTAAAAGTCAACTTCTTCTCAAACTTCAAACATATTTTAATACTATAATAATAAATTACATCCCGTAATTAATATTTAATATAAATATTAATTACGGGATGTAATTTATTACACAAATACACAAATTGGTCTAATCTTATTATTGTAGTATTAGAACATGTTGTCATCCATCAGATTATATCCACCATTTTCAGTTATTTTCATTTTCATTTCATTGAATTTTCATGATTGTGTTGATATTTTTATTTTTATTGTTTTTTTAAGTAAGAAACTTAAAAGTTTTGTTAAGTTTAAAATTATTTTCTGTTTGTTCTGTTTTTATTATATTTTGTATTGTTTATGTTATTTTGATATTTTCATACTTTAGAACATAAGTAAACTTGGACCGAGCAAAGCTTACACTTTTTCTTCACCGAAAAAAAGAGATCGAAGAAATGTCCAATGAATTCATTGGAAAACGTGACTGATTAATGTGCTAAACACGTATAAGAAATGTGTTCTTATTTTATACAATGGTATTTTATATATAACATTCAAGCACAACAAGCAATAATGCTGTATATAGAAAACTCCACGTTAAATAAATTAAATACAAATAAAAAAATATAATAAAGTTTGAGAAATACATTTTTTTTTGTTTACATTTTGTCTCATCCCATAATGAAACGAGTATATAAATAATAGCATATACGAGATTCAAATTCACCATTCAATGAATAATCAAACAGCTAAAACCGACCTCAATTATAATTCAATGCAAAAAGAAATAAAGCAAAATATTTAATAAATTTGTACCTCCGTCCTGGTTCTGGTTTATGATAGAGATGAAAAAACGAGGATATGCAAGATCAGTGTAAATGGCAAGATATTAGAACACGTTAATGAAGTGGTATATTTGGGAAGTATGTTCAGTAGAGACGGAAGATACGACATTGATGTGGAAAGGCGTATTGCTGCCGGTAACAAGGTTAACGGAGCCTTAGCTGTACTGATGAGCCGTACACAATGCAGTTTTGGTACCGACTCTGTTATACGGCAGCGAAACGTGGGTATTACAGAAGAAGAATGAACGAAAGATGAATGCTGTGGAGATGCGATCTCTTCGTAGGATATGCGAAGTCAGCTTAGCTGATCGAATTCGCAATGAAGAGGTACGCAGAATGGCAGGTAGTAGAGAGGATGTCACGGTGAGAATAAAGATGATGACAGTGAACGAGGCGAAAGAGGTATGTAGAGACCGTAGCGTTTGTCGTTCCGTTCTCTCTGACTACCCCGCTAGGGGTAAAACGTAAAGCTAGGTAATTAATAAATACGTAACAAAACAAACAACATACCTATGTCCCCTTGGACATTCATATTCGAAACCAATAAATATCTTCACAGTCAAATTATGTGTGGGCGTCTTTCTAGTTCTGGCTCTCCAGGCATCCATCCTTACAGCACAGTCCCAAGGTATCAAATAATTAGTATGTGGCAGAAATCCTGGCTGCAGATGCTCCGGGAGTCCAGCACTGTGGGAGTATAAGGAAGACGCCCCCAAGCAAAGTAGGGACCAACTTGGAAACGCTGGGAGGAGGGCAGCCGGACTGGCCGTGTGGAGCATTCCCGGTAAATATTCGGTCGTCGATGGCTGACGGCTTATTACTTTTTCTGGAATGTAGTTTATAATCGATTTAGCAATAAATAGGATATCAATAAACAAGTTCGAACATAAAAAAATATATATTTTTTTTACACCGGACATTGCATCCACCTATAATACTTTTTCTTTTCTCATTTGTTAAAAGTGAATGATAAATAAATTGAAGATGTAAATCCTAAAGAACATTTCTGTTCTTGCAGATGTAACAGGAAGTGTGTCCAGTGTTTTTTTTACTGCTTGGTTACACATACAATATATTGATTACATATACATTTATATATTATATATATATTAGATTAGATATAGACAGAGATTTAGTTATTAGATAGTGCCTCGCAGCTACTACTACAAGATCGCTTGTGAAAAAGCGCCATAAACTGGTTTAGCAAGGCAAGTAAGGAATGCATCGCGTTTGACGGTCGACGTCTTATTTACATCTATATGTGAACTCTCACAATAATGCAAAGCTCAGCTTAGACCTCGCAAGCTGTATAGCTGTATATTGTTCACTGTGTTCACTTACTTATCACTGAAAAAAAGACACCATTTTTTATAACTAAAATGTTTAAGCAAATGTACCTGAAGCTGTTCCCTGTACAGTGACCACTTCTATGCCATCATCACTACAAGCAGGGGGATCCTCCTCATCCTCTTCCCTGGCGAACCCTGGGGATAGCTCGTCTGGGGGGGTCCAGGGAGAACGAGACTGCGGGGAAGTTAAAGCTGCAGATTCTTCAGCAGGTTCCTTGTTTTCGGACCCTTCTGGGGGTTCCTCTGTTGATCCCTTGACCGATGCTGCCCTGTGGTAAAGCATTCAAAAAGTTTTGAACATTTTTGTTAATTTACTTTTAAGAGAGATTTCTTATTGATTTGAAGGTGATATATTTTGGATAGCTTTAAAATATTGTTTTAATTAATTCACATTTGGCGATCAAAGAAGTAAATCAATTTAAGCATATGAAAGAAAATATTTAATTTGTGCAACTATTAACATATAGTATAAAATAAAAACTCAAAACCATCTTACCTAAAGCTGGGCGTAGAAGGTTGAAACACTGGAAACTCGATAGCGAGTAAAGTAGCACACACACCACACTCGTCGGCCGCGTAACTATAGAAGCTGTAGTTAGCCTTCTTCACGGTGTAGGGGTCGTCGCGCGGGCACTTGGTGCGGCCGCAGTTGCACGCACTTATGTAGCGGACGCCCGACGAGTGCTCTTTTGTGGAATCACTGTTAGTAAATACAATAAAATATGTACAATGTTAAACCTATGTAGATTTTTGTTAGCTTAACCTTCAAAATTGTAATATCGTTAAAATATAAGCCATCATTGTATTAGGTTAAGATTTATATGAATGAATGAATAAATAAATAAATAATATATATTTCCTAAGTGTGGAATAACACTTTAAAAAAAATGTTTAAAAATATGTAGATCTGTGACAAAACTGTAAAACATTGCTGTCTGTGTACATGAAATTTATATATCTTTCAATTGAAATAGAACCTAAAACAATGATTTTTAATTATTTTTTGCCTGTTTATATGTGCGTTTGTTAACGCTAATCGTAAACGTCTTGATCGATTTAAATGCTTAACATTTAGGGATAGTTTTATTTAAATTGATTCATAAAGAAAAACTTTATGTCAGTATAAATTATTCCATGCAACATTTGATGTTTGTGTAATAAAATTTAAAGTACTTTTAAGTAATGTGCTGTGTTTTATAATTTTTCTGTATGTATTAAAATATATTATTTATAGTCTGGAGATTTCAACTTCAAAATTATTACAAAAAAATTAATATTATTCGAAATTATTTCAACAAAGGGTTGGGTTGTAATACCTATACTCTCTGGTACAGATTTATTACATTATTTTTCAGCTTCACGTTTTTCGCCTCAACAATAGGGTTGATACAGGGAGCCTAGTATAACGCACTCTGTTTTTTACTCACAAAACAATTTTCGAAAAATCACGTGTTCAATGGCGGAACTCAGCCCCGCGTCTCGTCTTGTGATCAGAGCGAGGCAATGATAATAATTAATTTTCACTTTCTTTTCCTGTCAAATATTGCTCCACTGGAAAATCCTTCCCACTTCCCATCATCCCATTTGGGGGAGGCCTGAATCTAGAAGACGTACAAACGGCTGGTACTATGATGAATTAAGAAATGTAAAGAAGTAATGTATAATATGTATGTGCGTACTGTTGCGGGTGTATGCAGGGGTGCGCGGTGAGCGAGGGCGCCTCGCACAGCTTGCGCGCGCGCCACACGGCCGCGCAGGCGCCCCGCAGGCGCGCGCGCGCCGCCGCCGCCAGCGGCCCGCGCGCCATCGCCTCCACCACGCCCAGCGATACACTCACCTATACAAATTGCCTGGCTTTGTGTTATTTTTATATTATTTTATGTTCTACTTAAGTATGGGGTTAAAATATTTAATTTAAAACATCTCTAAGTATAATATCTGTTCGTATAAAAATCTAGAGGCCAGTCGTGGCGCAGCGGCACGAGGTGTGACTGTAAAACCGACTGGTTGTGGGTTCGATCCCCACTCGAGGAGATGAAATATTTACTTAAATTTATATTTCCATTGCTTCGCTCTGGTGTCGAGGTTAAGCGCGGCGTTGAGTTCTGCCACTCAACACGCAATGCCTCCAAAATTCGGCAGAAAGTGGGGAACGGAGGTAATACTAGGTTCCTTCTGCCTACCCTGCTGCGGGATACAGCATGAAGCTTATATATATATATATATATATATATATATATATATATATATATATATATATATATAAAAAATATAAAAATCTATATACAGCTCCCCTTCTTTAACTAATGATGATACCCTTAATTGTAGAAGCATTGACTTTTAGTCAATGAAAACGCATAATACTCCATGTTATATCACATACTGTAGCTACATAATGTAGGCTACAAAGAGTGATACACACAAAAAAACGTGTACAAACACCTATTGTCTTATGTATAATTTTTCACGGCGGTCGTGGTGCAAGAACGCAGGCGTGCGACCGTAAATTCAATAGATCATGGATTCGATTCCCACTCAAATAAAATTAAATATTACATATTATTTCCTCCTTCTAGTGGAAATAATATGTAATATTTCATTTTCTGAATCTTTAATTTCGTCTTTACCTGTACCTTTTAACCTTGTAGTATATATAGTACGTATTTATTATTTTTCATTTCATTAGAGGCAAATTACATGCAATACTTTATTAAAATAATATAAATGTAATAATATTATAATAAATTTTCGTAAGTGTTTGAATTACCTTGTGTGCATGATGTTGACTAGAGTAATGTGGAGGCAAACCTTCAGCATAAGACGCTTGCGCTATCGGTAACACCTGAAAAATGAAACATACTTTTAAAAACGCAGCTTCTCGCTTTTTCTCGTATAGCGTACAGTTAGAAGGAACCAAGTGCTAAGACACTCCACAACTAAATTCATTTCTAAGACCTTAGAATATATTTGTTTCGAAAACTGATCTTTACATGCTGACAGTAGTGATATTTCGAATTTGGTTTAAAAACAGATTTTTTTTCAATGATATTCTTAAGACAAAAATAAGCAAAAATAAGCAATCCTATTTCAGGGTTCAAAATCAAGTAATAATTAATTTCAAGTCACCTTTGCACATCTCGCCTGAGAGAATCTCACATCAGTAGCGAGGGCATCAAAAAGGGCATTGCCCTCGTCATTGTCAGTTTTGGAAGTTTCTTGTAAGTAAACAGGTATTAGTGCTTGAGCGGCTGCACGCCATGCTGATGCACTAGGTAACTAAAAAAATATTATGTATTTATAAGTTTATTTTTCTTATAATGTTTTGTCATTTAGAGCAGCATATAGTGATCTACTATATTTATCATATCTTTTATTTTTTCACACTGTAGTGGTAACTTTCATACTAGTGTCAGGAAACTTCATGCACATGTTAGTAGTGGAACTCAACACTGCATTTTTGGTGGTTCACCAGAGTGAGGAAATGAAAATATTTAATTTCCTCCAGTGGAAACCGTCGCTTTTACAGTCAGATGTAGTCACTGTGCCACAGCTAGACCGCTGTGTTTAATTAAATTTTATAATTTTCAAATATGTATAAATTTAAAATATATTTAGTTAATATACCTAAAACTACATTAAGATCTCCCCTTGAACTCCATTTGATTTATTTATATAAAATGTGTTTCTTATGTATGAAGATTATTATCAACAAAAAACTACAGGAATATAACATGCACAAAAAAAATACCTCAAAGAATGAAGTGCTCATAGCATATTTTCCAACATTATCATCAAATCCTTCACCAAACGCAAGATCTAAATGTCCTTGTAGAAACTGCCTAAAGGAGCTCCTCTGGGATTTTGTCTCAGGTTCGATTCCATTACAGAGATGCACTAGACCTCGTATGAGGGAGCTAACGTCTCTAGCACAGTGATTATCGTCATCAGCATTTATGTAGACAAATTCTTCGTTTTTGGGTATTGCAAATAAAGATTTCGCACTGTGGAAATATTTTATTTAATTTTATAAAAACTTTAAACACAATCATTCTTGTGTTTGATCCTACTTGAAGGAATTAAATATTTCATATTTTCATTTTCTCAGTCTGGTAACAAGGCAAAGAGAGGCGTTGAGTTTGCCACTCAATATAAAATGCCTCGAGAATTCGGCCTGCACTTTAATTACCCACTTTCCACTAAATTCATAAGGCATTGCATGTTATGTGGTGGAACTCAACACCACACATTACCTCAATATCAGAGTTATAATTTGATACAGATACAAATTGTTTATAATAACGACTAGTGGCGCACTCGCGGCTTCGCCCGCATACTATCATTAATACTTTTATTATGATGTATTTGCCAACAGAATTTTGCCGAATGTATCAACATTCTAAGAAATCGGCGGCAAGGGCACCCCCTGCAGTACTCGTACCTATTAGAGCTTTGAATTATTTTAAATTTACATTTTCTCAAAAAGTATATGTTCAAATTACATACTATAAAAGCCGAAGATTATCTTGATTAAATTTCCTTGAAGATTAAATAACTTTCGCTCGTAAGTTTGAATATGTTCATTTATGTGAAATAAAAATCGATGAAATATTACCTTACAACTTTCAATAATTTTTTGGTACTTATTATAAACTTACTGACATATTTAACAATTAACAATTTTTGCAGCGCACACGCTAAAAGCAATTCCATGGCGTTCCTTATTTAAGGCTAACTAAGAATTACATCATAATATTATATCGCCTATAGCACTTCTGAAAAATGCAGCTTTCATACAAAAAAAGAAAGTAAATCGGACCAGTAGATCCAGAGATCTTAGTGTTTAAACAAAAACAAACTCCTCCGCTTAATTATATTAGTATACATTAGTATAAAAACAATTAATTTAATATTTTCAATCTTACCAAACATTAGTAATTAATCTAGCTTTCCTCAAAATAAAATATATTTGATCTTCCACTGCATGTTCCAGTCTTTTTAATGCAGCTGGTACTTTTTTTAATGGTGTAGGGGCCCTTCTAAAGTGAAAAAGTAAGCGGGGACAACATGGCCTGCCATGAGTTTCCCATGCTCCTCCAGCACCAGAGGAAAGTATAGCAGATGTTGTTTGTGCTATAAGTTCTGCCCTAGAAATAGAATTACATTAAGATTTGTGGTTTGGTTTAATATGATTTATTTCTGTTTTATATAACCAAAGGAAAAAAAATTGTAACTAGCAAGTGAAGCTGCTTAAGCTTATTGTTATATTATAGCCAAATCTATAATACATAAGCTGTAGCTATTGTTATTCTCATCATTGTAAAGTTTCAGCTTAATCAATTCAATTGTTTTTTGCCTGAAAGATGAATAAACTTCTTGAGGCCAGTCGTGGCGCAGCAGCACAAAGTGTGACTGTAAAACCGACTGGTTGTAGGTTCGATCCCCACTCGAGGAGAAGAAATATTTACTTAAATTTATATTTCCATTACTTCACTCTAGTGTCGAGGCAAAGCGCGGCGTTGAGTTCTGCCACTCAACACGCAATGCCTCCTGAATTTGGCAGAAAGTGGGGAACAGAGTGTCTTAACATTAGGTTCCCTCTGTCTACCCTGCTGTGTGCGGGATACAGTGTGAAGCTGATTTAATTATTTTTTTTATGAATAAACTCATCTTCATTCATTCTCACTAACTTTCACATTTATAATGTTAGTATAATAGGATAAGATGAGTAAAATTTATTTATATGTAGTGAAATTCAAACATGTCACTTAGAAACCAGATAAAAGGAGAAAGTTTGAATCCCACAATATTAAAAGAATTATGTTCTTATATTCATTAATATGTGATTAAAATATATTTTGTACATGTTTATTTAAGTTATCAATATATAATATAATGTTTCTAATGAAGGATAAAAGGGAAACATCATCATCAGCAGTATAGCATTAAATAAAATATATCAAATTGATATGTATAACAAACCTATAGCTATCAACAGCTTTAAATAATTGTAAATATCCCAGATCAAAAACAGGTGTAGGTGAAGATAGTATTACTATGTGACATAAATGAAAAATCAATGCAATAGCTTTGCATGAGTCCATCGCAAGTTCTCCAGATGCCACCAACCAGTGTGCTGCATCTGCATCTTTAACAGTACTTTGAGAATTTTCATCAAGTTCTGCGGCTAAGGATACCAATTTCTTGGTGTCGAGATATGTAACTGCATGGAGATACAATACGCCTTTCCTCTCATCCCAGTGGCATTCAATGCCATTCTGAAAGTTTTAATATATTGGAGTATAATATTTGGTATATATACCTATTTCACGAATACTTAATTAGTGAACATTGTTTAAAATGATTTTAACATGGCAAAATAAGACTTTTAATACTTACTTCTTTACATTGTACTGAAGATACCAGAGGTGTAGTTTTATTCGGATAGCGATATGGTGATTTACCAATAATACCAACAACTACAATACGTTCCCTTTTGGAGAACTCCGGAATATCGTTAATACTAAATGTTTGAGTCATTTTAAGTCATATTAATGAAAATTAGCTATTGTGTTTAAATATTTTGGTTCATAATTCATAAATGTCAAATTGACAATCGGCAATTGTTATTTATTACTTTTTATTTATTATCTTTGCACGCAAAAGTATTAGGTTCTACATTCCAATTATCAAAAAAAAAAAACATTAAATCAAAAGATGTTATTTTATTTTAAAAAATGCCGATTATTTCCATACTTAATAAATGCATATTTATTTTTCTACAGAAACAATATCGTAGCATACGATTACGCATTTTATTAATTAGTACTTTAAATTTTAAAAATAGTTTCGTTTTGCGACATTCACGCTGGCTGTCAAATAGTTAATGTCAACAAAGTAAGTGTCAGCTATGCGTTGGCTAACCTTTCTATAAGTCAAGGTCCGCAACTTTTCGTGGAGAATGGGAAAATGTAGTCGTAGAACAGTTTCAGTTATCAAACAAAATTTTGCAGCATTACACGTGTTTAAATTCCAAAAACTTAAATTAAATTAGATAACTTATCAGTGCATTGGGTACGAAAGTGAGTTGTATAATAATGTCGTCGATTATAGACGATATTTGCGAACTATTAGATAGTTACAACGGCCGCGACAAGGTAAAGTATGCGGAAATATTTCTTATATATTACAAAACCCTGGAAATACCAGTTAATAATTTTTGTAATGTCTAACAATTCCTAACAACCTGTTATTCTAGTGAAAGGCTAATCAATATTGTCATATAGAGTTTGTTTTCCATTATATAAATTTGCCGCAAATCTTATCCCAGTAAGTGAATATTGGTATAAGTTTTGTAAGATATTTCAGATTTTTTTAACTCTATTATTTGGAAAGTAAATATTATATGTTGAAGTGTAAGAAGGATGAAATTTCAAAAACTTGCATATTAAATATTTCCAGATTGTCCGTCTAGCATGCTATACTTGCAAGCTATATGGATGTGTCCAAGGAGAAAAATCTTGGCAGACAGCAGGCTCCCGTCTCTCCAATGCCAGGTTGATGTTAAGGCTGTTTGATGACATACCTATGATAAGACATACATACAGCTATGGTCTAGGAAGACATGTAAGTTGAAATACATAAATACTATAGTTTTTAATGTTCCTTAAATATAGAAATGTATATCTGTATAAGAAAATTAATTGCAAATTTTCATATGATAGCCTTATCTTATTTAATTACGTCGTAGATTGTATTATTTTTGTTTTTCATATCTATATGGAGTTTGATTGAAATTATTATGGTTGTCATTTTAAAAAATATGATTGTTATAGTAAACTGAAAATAAACAATGATATTGGGCTAAAAGGTTTTTTAATCATTGAACAACCTGTTTCTCTTTTATTTGTATTTTTTAATTGTATAGTTTGTCACAGAGTTTATTTGTTACATGTTATAAGCTATTTATTTATTAAAAAGCAATTTTTTTATTAATAAGTTTGTGTTTGTAAATGATTTACTTTTACATTTCATGATAATCCAAAAACTAATGACTAAAATGTTACAGGAATCTTCAAAAATTGCAGCACTCTTAGGAGTTCTTGCTAATGTTGTTGACCAAACATTCTTGCCAGTTGAGAAAGCCTGCTGGCTCTATGATGTGGGCATCTTAAAGCTCTCTACATCGACAGCGGACAAATTAGAATTGCTAAGCACAGCTTTATGGGCTGCCAGTCTTTATATTTCACTTATACAGTGAGTATTTAATTTAACACATATAATGAACTGCCAACAAGTATTTTCATATTGTTGTCTATGATAATTGTGAATTAAAGTACTGAGGATATATTATAATACTACATTTATTACGCCATTGTCTGCCTGCAAAAATAGTGGGTTTTATCTTCACTTGGGGAAGAGCTTTTCTAACTTGGCTACACAAGGCACAACATTGAGTTCTGTTATTTAAAACTCAGTGTCTTATATTTATTTATTTATTCAATAGGAAGCCAATGAATAGAAAAATTGTAATTGTAATTGCCAATTGTCAATTTAACATTTATGAATTATGAACCAAAATATTTAAACACAATAGTTTATTTTCATTAATATGACTTAAAATGACTCAATCATTTAATATTAACAATATTCCGGAGTTCTCCAAAAGGGAACACATTGTAGTTGTTGGTATTATTGTAGTGGAAAGGAGAATGAATTGTTTTAATTTATGGTCTAACCTGCCCCAAAGGATAATTTGGGAAAATAAATACAGAATAAATAATAATTTGGTGTAATTAAAATAATTAGAAAGTTGGATTGATAGAAGAATGTATATGTGTCTCTTGGTTTTTTCCAAATTCTGTATATTTCAAAATTGTTTGAGTTACATCATTTCAAGTTATTACTAACAATAAGGTACTGAGTACTTTTTAATTGTAATATTATCACATTATGCTAATGAGTCAGTTGTAGCACAAAACAAATTTATATTAATGAAAGTATGTTGCAATGAATATAAAACATTAATTACTCTGAAATTGTATCCAATATAAGTAATTCGGAAATAATTACTTTAATTACCATATCATATCATTCTTTGCACTGTTTGTGTAAAGTGTAAAGGGTTTTTTTTTATTACTTGCACTCTGTATCCTGCATGTAGCAAGGTGGCAGAGGGAACTTCATGTGTCAATTTATTTTGAACAAACTTTTATTACAATAATAATAAATTCCATTTTCAGAACATTCCGATCAATGCGACATCTTTGGTGGAGTAAAAACTGCCTTAACTCAGAAGATGCATATGAAGCAAGAAGAAATCTTGACAATAGATTATTAATACAAAGTGTTACCGCTGCAAAACTCTGTTTAGACATTACCCATGCGGTTAGCTGTTTACCCTCTGGTTGTCTTTGGGGGGAAAAAATAGGGGGAACTAAGGTTTCTGCCATAGCAACACTGTCGTCTGTGATTGGTATAGGATTGTATTTTACTAAGAAACGACTTTTTAAATAAATTGTTATAAATTGTGGAGTGAGGAGGACTGGACGTTACTTTTGTTTAATAATGTCATTTTGGCAATGTATAGTTATTTTTGAAAAGATTATATTGAAATTTTATTTTACGATTTTTTTATATACAATATTACCTTGTTTTGGTTATCTATGTGAGAAAAGCGGTAGAATTTCGAACTTTTGTTTAGATAATAAATATATTTATACATATAAGTTCAAACATTTACGCAAATAAAGTGTGAAATATATTTTATATAAAAACTGCTATTTACCATATTTTTGAAATAAAGATGTTGTATAAAACAAAAATCTAATTACGGGTAGTAATGCGTTAAATTATAGGATTTCAGTACAAATATGACTTTATACTTATAATTTTCATTTTTATGTTTATTGTATATACAAATTGATATCTTCCAATTCGATTCTATTTTTATTAAACAAGTAACAGTAAAAATGAAAATGAGATGTACAGACAAAGTTGAATGATTTATATTTGTAAATAGCATTAACTTTAATATAATAAATAAGTTATCCTATATCTATGTTTTTATTTACCTGTTTCTATCTCTCTCTCTTGGTAGAGTGGTTGAGTAGTTGAATAATGGAAGTAATAAAGTGTTTGAGAATATGTATTGAAATTTAAACATAACGGGATTTGAATACATGCTTCTCTAATACTGAACAAGTGCTCTAAACCAATTAGTTGTATAGCCTTATTAAACTAATTTGAAATTGTTATATACTTATTACAATTTATTTTTATTTTCAGAGATAAATCAATCTGAGGGAAATCAGGGAGTTTATTACTTTTCTTATAAATATTGATCGTTTGTTGGAAGGAGAGAATATCAATTAAGCCATATGTTAAAATATTTAATATATCATGGTAGCGGGCTGGTCACTTTTGTCTTAGATCCGATGACCGTTGGGGTGGAGGGACGTGTTCTGGAGTTGAGACCATGCCTGGGCAAGCGTAATGTATGAAGGACGTACTCCAGTTAGGTGGAGGCCGACATTCGCAAAGTGGCTAGCAAGGGCTGGTGCGAAGAGATGAAGATCGAGCGATCAGTGGCGTATCATTGGAGAGGCCCATATCCAGGAGAGGACGAGGACAGGCTGATGATAATGGCTTAATTGGTTAGAGTGCCTGTACAGTATCTCAGAGGCGCAGGTTCGAGTACCTACTGCTACGTTTTAATTTATATACTTTTCTAAAATATTTTTCTTTTCTTTAGTTTGGATTTGTGGAGTAACTCTTTTAAAATATTACATAATAAATAGATATTTTAAAAAAATATATTATTAAGTTATATAGGTAAGATTAATTATACGTAGAACACTTATATTGCATACAATTTGAGAAAAAAAAATATTCTAATATTTCACAAATCTACATAATATATATATACATATAATTTTATTTAGTAATGGTAAGTAATTTATATGGATAGTTTTATGGTTTGTTAATTAGTAATGTTATGACAATAGTAACATAGATATTAAACGAAAAGTATTCAGTAATATTAACAATGATTATACTAAGAAACTAAGTATCATAAAAAAATATTAAATAAATAAATTATTAAAATACAAAAAATTTTTCCTACAAACCTACATCATTTCAGAATACGTAAAAGGGAACGCGATACGTAGCTTTGGCTCCCATAAACTTATGTCGTCCTGGTAATTTGGATATTTCGAAAGCTTGTGGAAAGAATCTCAAAGGAAGATCCTGTCTGGTATTTGAAAGGAATTCGAATGGAATATAGCAAGAATTGACATAAACATGCTGCGCAATATTTTTTATTCCTTCAAAGCGATCACTTTCAATTTCTTGGTTAACCGTTGTGTGATGAAAGGATATTCTTGTGAAGCATTTATTTTGTTAAAAGGATTTCTTTTAAAAGAAAACTAGCGTATGAGTCACGCGGCTTCGCCCATTTTAACTTATTGTTATATTGGGAGTCAATTTTTGCAAAATCTTTACATAAATTGGAGCCTAGGTGCTAATTCTGACGTGTTAGCTAAATTACTGTTAATTTTTTTCTAAACGAGTTCAGTAGTTTTTTGCGCAAAAATTGAACATTCTCACAAACTTTCATATTTATATATTACTAGAATCGTGTAAGAACCAGCTGTGGCGCAGGAGCACAAATTGTGATTGTAAACGCGACAGGGTGTGGGTTTGATTACCACTAGGAAAATAAATATTTAATATTTCCACGTTCTTCGCTCTGATGTCGAGGTAAAGTGCTGCGTTGAGTTCTGCCACTTAACACATAATGCTCCAGAATTCGGTGGAAAACAAGGCACTGAGTCTTAGCACTAGGTGCCCTCTGTCTATCCTGCTATGTGCGGGATGCAGCGAGACGCTAAAAAAGGATTGTGTAAGCTATTAACGTAAAACTAAAACTAAATGTAAAAATACAGAGCATATATTGTGTTGATAAAAATAAATAGTTATAGAGATGGAGGAAGAATTTTGTTTGTTAAAGTTATCTGTTTAGTAAAATTTCTTTTAAAAATATTTAAAATTCACTAATAAAAATATTCATAAAAGGGAAATTATTTGATTACATATAAGTCTGGTATAGGGTTTTCCAATACAAACGTTCGAGGTGAGGGACAACCTACATTCACCGACGTATAACATCTAAATTTTTGAATCATCTAACACAGGATGAAGAATTATGAAATACACTAGTCTATTGCAAAGATATGTTTTGGTATAACAGGAAAATAACAAAAGAATATAAGGCGACATTTTTTTTATAACTTAGTTTTATATCATAGCCAACGAATCCTCTAAGAAAATCACTTAGGTACAAGTGTATAAAGTTTCATCATAGTCGGTTTTTCATTTATAATATTAATATTATATTTGAAAATTGGAATGACATCTTTAAAAAAACAGTATTATAAATAAAGTGAACACTAACTGATGAATGTGAAAAGACCCTAAAACCGTAACCGTAAAAAATATACATCGATTTTGCGGTAACGAAGTTGGGGTGGGAGTTGAGAAAATATATCAGTCCCCTTCTATCTCCAGAGGGTGAAAGAAAATACAATCCCTTGTTTAGTTATGAGCTCCTGGTATTTCTGCCCAAAAAGGCGGATCAATGACGAGAGTGAATGACAGGAAAATTACTCTAGGAAAATATGAGAGAGTGATCGGAATTTTTGACTTCTTGATATAATTATATTTTTTAATCAAAATATTTTGTTTGTTTTATTCGGAAAAGATTACTATATTTCTTATTTATCTATAATTAATAAAAAAACGTAAATATTTTTAATTTTAAAGACTCTCTGAACTTTTTTGGAGCTTTTATGTAGCTAGTCCAGTTGAAGAGTAATCAATAAAGGAAATATATAATTAATTATATTTTAAGGAGCTATATTTTTGGAACGCCCACGATAACATAAAATATTGCATTGGGTTCTACTAGAGAAAAATGCAAAGTTAAAGAAAATCCACCACTTTTTTTGATACCGTTCATGCCGTAATAATAATGATTGATTACTTTTATAATTTTCCAAATGTAACATTTTATAAAAGAAAAAGATATATATAAATACTTATAATATTTTATTTACCTTTTTTATGAGAAAAACGGCCTACGTCATCATCATTTAACCACTTTCGCTTTAAACTCAAAAGTAAGTGGCACTTACGACATTATGTAACTATTATACATATAAGGAAAAGTCTTCATGAATGAAATGGAAATTCCTTTTCCGTTGAAAGGGAAAGCCCTCTAAATAGAAAAGCTCCGAAGTAAGTTTCCACGACATCCGCGATACTAGGACATCATATTCTACGAAGAAACATTTTCATCTAAGTTATGTGCTACGCAGATCTACGATTTGTGTTTTGGATAAGACATTTAGTAAAATATAACTTATTTTGAAATAATAATATAGATTTCATGAGGCGTCGTGGCGCAGAGGCAACAGCTTGGTTGTGGTTCCGATTCCCACTCCAGGAAATGAAATATTTAATATTGTAATTTCCCCACTCTGGTCACGAGGTCCAGCGCGGCGTTCAGTTTCGCAAATTTCTCTGTTCACACACGTTCAACACTTCCAGAATTTAGCGGAAACCGGGGAACAGAAGTGTCTTAATGGGAACTAAGTGTTGTCACACTAGGTTCCGAGGCTCCCTTTGCCTACCATGATTTGTATGGAACTTAAAAAGAAAAAGTCAATACAAATTATGTATGTAAGCTTCAAAAGAGAATTCGAATACATTGCAATAAATACAGATTTTTATAACAAATATGATCTTTTGTTAAAAAGAAATGTTATACCAACTCGACTGAACAAGTGTCGGAGTGTCTCGATACTAGGTTCTTGAAAATTTCTTTAAGAATTTAAATTTATCTTAGGTAATATATTTATTTAAGTACTTACTTAGTAACTTGTAGAATACCTTAAATATTGTAAACTTACTTAAAATTTTATTAAATGTAGCCAATGCTGTTTTAAACTTACAATATATTACAATTTTATATCGTTCAATATATTACAATTTTATATCGTTGAGGCCGGTCGTGGTGCAGCGCCACGAGGTGTGACTGCAAAACCGACTGGTTGTGGGTTCGATCTCCACTCGAGGAGATGAAGTATTTACTTAAATTTATATTTCCATTTCTTCGCTCTGGTGTCGAGGTTAAGCGCGGTGTTGAGTTCTGCCACTCAACACGCAATGCCTCCAGAATTCGGCAGAAAGTGGGGAACGGAGTGTCTTAACACTGGGTTCCCTTTGCCTACCCTGCTGTGTGCGGGATACAGCGTGAAGCTAATTTAATTTAATTTTTTTTTACGTCGTTCAAGCTTTATTTATCATATCGCATCCATTCCTTTCTACTTAACTAATAGGGTTGCAAAAATCAATATTTTAGCGCATGCGTTATAAACGACATTTCTTAAAAACCTCTTTTCGTCTTTGGTATCCTAGTACCGCCGCCCACAAGTCAGACATTTTCCTGCCCTCCTCCAGGCTTTCCCGGAAGCTAAGACCCTCTACTTCCGCTCTGTAGGGCGGCGAAGACGGGGAAATCTGCCCAAGATTTCCCCAAAATTTGTCTTTTCTGAAAGTGCTGTGTAGTATATTTTAAAGCTTTGAAGCAACATTGTGGGGAGGGAGGGAGGTACGGCGAGGGTAGGTAGGGAGGGGGAGGGTAAATCTATTGCGCATGTTCGACGCGCATATTCAACTAGTGGTTAGATTAGAATCGTATAGCCCTACTAATATTAAAATATTTTTGAGAATGGTTGTATGTTTGTTCCACTTTCAAAACCAAAAACTACTAAACGAATTTAGAATAAACTTTATAGTAATAAAGGTTAAACATCAGAATATTACATAGGCTACAATTTATGTAAAGATAGGTATATAAAAAATATTAATTTTAACTTCTATATGCCTTTATCGTCTCTACTATTTATTATAAAAAAAATAGCTTCACGCTGTATCCCGCACAAAGCAGGGTTATCAGAGGGAACCTAGTGTTAAGACACTCCGTTCCCCACTTTCTGCCGAATTCTGGAGGTATTGCGTCGCGCTTTGCCTCGACACCAGAGCGAAGGAATGGAAATATAAATTAAAACAAATAAATCATCTCCTCGAGTGGGGATCGAACCCACAACTAGTCGATTTTACAATGACACTTTCTGCTTTGTGTAAAATAAGAATATCTAACAGATTTATTTATCATTTAAATAAGGAACAAAATTATTATTATAAATTAACTATTTTAGTTAACTGTTAATTATAAAATATAATAAATACCTAATAGAAAATAATAAATGTAACGTAAAATATATTATTATTTTCTATTATTTATTAATATAAAGTATATATTACGCGCTTTATTATTCGTTTTATAAAACAATAATAATTAATACCTCTATTGATATAAAAAGAAAAGCAATTTATTTTGTTGAACACATATCTGTTTAATATTGACGTCAGTCTTTTATATAAATAAAATACAATAAAATTATTTCTACAATAAAATATTATGTACTATTATTATACATTTATTTCTTGTGATTTCTTTGAACATAATAAAATAGAAAGTATGTATATCACAGCGTTCATAAATATTAAAAAAAATGTGTTAGTATAAAAACATATATTACAATAAATAAATAGATAATAAATTGATTTACTTAAAATCTATCTAATTTTACTTGCACTACTAAGACTTATAGAATATTATTTTTAAGATATAGCCTCTACGAATACAATATGTACCTATAGGTATTATATATTTAAATAATTTTCAAAGTGTCTTAAGTAATATTTTATACAAGTCAGGTTTTATACAGGAAGTGTCAGCACCACTTTAAATGGAACCATATAATACAATTATATGTTTTTTTTCCAAAAATGAAAAAGTTATTTTTTTCAAACAAAATAAATGCTAAAATTATTGTTGTAATATAAAACACCATTTGTCAAGAACGACGCACACATAACTTTGGTTTCATTTAAAGTGGTGCTGACGCTTCCATCCTGTATATATAATACCTTATAGTTATTTTAAAGATATTTTTTACCTCGCCTAAGAATTGCTTAGTAGGCTGTTAGCAGAGGTCTACACTGTCAATCGACGACAGTTATGGTAAAGTGTCGATATTGAATCGTGTTTATCTTTGGTCTCAATTCAAATTCAGTAATAGTTGTAAGTTTAATTCTGATCCACAGCAATAAATTTAAATGTTTTCTTATTATTTTCTACTTCTCTAACTAGAGGATAATAAGTGACAAGATCTAAAATTAAAACCTAAAGCAAAGAAGAGAGATCAGCGTTAACCCACTGGTGTTCAAAATCACCCCATTATTTTACATTTAATATTGTACACATACATTAGCTATAATTAAACTCAGCATTTAAAAAAAATATAAGCTATCTGTACTAAATTATTTACAATAACTAAAGTGTTTTCATACATTTATAACATAACATATAATTAATACATATGCATCTAAAATATTATGTACAAAATTTGACTATTACCCGGCAAATTTAATAAAGAGGGTATTTCGAAATAAAATGTTTCTAAACATGGTACCTACAATAATCAGGCGGGTTCGTGAGTTTCGTTTGTGGTTTCTTGTTTGGTAGCAGTAGTGGGTATGATGGGTCCGTGGTTTTTAGCTGGTAGAGTGAAGCAGAGCAGTGAACATACTGAAATTGTATAATTTTTATTTATTAATAATTAGGTAATAGAATATAACTGATATTTAAAATTTTCTTAGACTTCTTGATTTGATAGTAGCAATGTCTGACTTTAAAGACGAAGGTTGTGGGTTTGATTTTCACTTGAGGGAATTAATTATTTACTATTTTCTCTGCCTCACTCAGGTAACAAGGTAAAGCGCGGCGTTGAATTCTATCACTCAATCTATCAATCTATAATCTTCTTTTATCATTCTACTTAAGCACATTATTCATTATCACTGTAAAAAACGAATATAATATATAAAAACAAGAAAACAAAACTCACATATAACAATGCCGCCGAAAAGATAAAAGCTGACCCCACAGTTTGTTTCCAAGAACACGCCAATGAGGTTGGAGGCGGACATCGAACCCACACGACCCATCATCATGGCGAGGCACACTGCCATTGCTCTGGATATAGAAATTGGATATTCAGTTCAATCTATACTTATAAAGCCCGTAAGAGTTCGTTTGGATGAACGCGCTAATCTCAAGAAGTAATAGTTCGAATTGAAAAATATATTATTGTTTTGGATGTCCATTTATTTAGGAGGGTTAATGCGTTATGGGCTATATAGTAGTTATACATGTCATCACAAAATGAATGTGAACAGAACAGATTTTATTAATTAGTCTCTACAGTTTTTTATTTAAAATTTTGATAAGATTTTTCCTCATTTAGAGTTTAATAAAACATTTATATTGTTTTGTTTAACTAAAGCCAGGCCAGGCCAGGCCGTGGTGCAGGGGCATAAAGTGTGACTGTAAACATGACTGGTTGTGGGTTCGATCCCCACTCGAGACTTTATTTATATTTATATTGCCATTTCTTTCCTCAGGTGTCGAAGCAAACCACGGCGTTGAGTTTCGCCGCTCAACACGCAATCAAAAGTGGGGAACGGAGTGTCTTAATATTAGGTTCCCTCTGCCTACATATTGACTGAACCGAATTGATAACCTCTTTCTTTTTTAAGTCGATAAAAAATAATATATAACAAAATGTAACCTATATTTAGTGGGGAACAGTTCAACGGTAACAGCGTTCATGAGGCCGATGCACGCCCCGCACATCTGGAACACGGCGAACAGGGCCACCGCCACGGTCTGGTGGTACACGTGGTGGGCGACGATCCCACAAGTTCCCGTTATGAACAACAGCACCACCAAAATGGTTTTCTTCCCAATGTAGTCCACGAGGAATCCCACTATGATGTACATCGAGCAGAACACTAGTCCTATGTATATTGACATTTCAAAGATGGCGGTGTTCATTGTGTCGTCGCAGGTTATCTGAAAATTATTGTTATTATTTTGAAATGTGATTAGAGGAGGTTGTGGGTTTGATTCCCAATGGGAGGAATCATTTTTTTGCATTTTCTGACTTTAAGAATAAGAAGACAAAGTGCGGCGTCGAGTTCAGCTACACACAATGTTCCGAGAATTGTGCGATTTCTGAGAAAGATAAAAAAAATAAAATGTCTTGCTAATGTACGTATACATAACAATAAAAAAACTAATAATTTAATAGGCCTTAGAACTCAGATTTATTATATTTCAATTTAAACATATTTATACTAATTAATTTAAGGTGGTTTTGTTATGTTTCGATTATAATATATTGGATACTAGCGGCTCGCCCACGGCTTCACCCGCTTAAAATACATGATTACTGATTTAATAAGCATAATCGATTGACAACTATAATGACTTCTAATAAGGTTTTTTTTACGACATTATCGTCAAAGAATTTTTGATTGTTTTAAATAAAAAAATACGACCATTGTTGATATTTGATATTTATAAAATATACATAAAGCTAATTATGTATTACACGTATATATTTTTGTAACTTTATGTTCTTTTTACCTATATAATATACGTCTCATCATAATTCTAAAACTCTGTTAAATGTGCTGATGTCAGTGAATAATTTAATTTAGGTTGTAGGATTCATAATATTCTTTGTAAAATAACTGTATTAATTGCATATTAACTCCTGTACAGTTTTTAAATTAGTTACATATATTATATGAACGAACCAACCAAAATATCTTTGTATTTACTTGATATTTCTTTCAAGATCGTTCTTTATCTCTGTGTTGAATTAAAATAAATTAAAATTAGCTTCACGCTGTATCCCGCACACAGCAGGGTAGGCAGAGGGAACCTAGTGTTAAGACACTCCGTTCCCCACTTTCTGCCGAATTCTGGAGGCATTGCGTGTTGAGTGGCAGAACTCAACGCCGCGCTTAACCTCGACACCAGAGCGAAGAAATGGAAATATAAATTTAAGTAAATATTTCATCTCCTCGAGTAGGGATCGAACCCACAACCAGTCGGTTTTGCAGTCACACCTCGTGCCGCTGCGCCACGACCGGCCGGTTGAATTAATTACGACTTAAACTTAACTGTTATGATTTATGAAGGTAATCTCCACTAACAATTCAACTTTGCTTACTTTATTGTATAAAATATTATATAATAGTGCTTCAAAAATATATATTTTTATCAACAATCATATAAACCAGACGTTTCGAATGTCATTCTTTAGCCAGGGTCATACCAGCGCGATTGCTATATAATATTCGCAGGTAAAGTAATCCCTTGAGTTCATTCAAATGACGATAACTTTTTTTTAATGAACCGATTTTGATGAACTAAACTATAGTACTCAAGTTGAGTTAAAACAAAGCAATTGGTGAAATTTTCAAGTAAATCGGTTCAGTACTTTCAGAGAAAAATGCGGACAAAAATATGTCGACAGACAGACAGACAGACAAGAAATTCAAAAAAAATCTTTTTGCTTTCTATTATTCTTTTTAACTCAAAGTTACTAAATGTACAGACAAAATATTTTTACTGTCTTATTATATATAGAGATAATAACATCTTATTGTATTAGTATAAGTTTTTATGAGACCGAATTGGTGAGACTATATAAATTCAGTAAAATAATTTGAATCCCTAAGAGCAAGAAATTAGTAAATTTTATAAAAGTTCGTAAAGATTTTTGAATATCCTGTATTTCTTAAAATTCCTAACTGCATAAAGTAACCATTGAACTAAAGTCTAACAAAAATAACAAAATAATAACCTCTGTGCCATTAGACATTTTCTGTTCAGCTTCCAACACGTCGCAGATGCGGCTCTCGGCGCCGTCGTGGTTCACGAGAGAATTCAATATCGAAGGGAACCAAATGTAGAAGCCGTTTGTTCTGAAATACGTTAAAAATATCTAGATTGATTATAATATACTTTTTGTATGATAGGAATTCTGTTTCCAATAAAAAAATGAAACTTAGCGTTAAATCCACAATGATATACTAATTTAATCAACATATGTTTATTTGACTATACAAAGATATCAGCTTTACGCTGTATCCCGTACACAGCAGGGCAGGCCGAGGGAAGTTAGTGTTAAGACACTCCGTTGGCCACTTTCCGCCGAATTTCCACCGAACTCTTCCGCTCGACACCAGAGCGAAGAAAGGAAAATATAAATCTAAATAAATATTTAATTTCCTCGAGTGGGGATGGAACCCACAACCAGTCGCACAGGCATATTCTGTGCCTCTGCGCCACGACTGGCCTCTATTCAAAGATATTGTATAGATATCGCGTAATAATTAAATAATCTTGACACACTTTATAGAACACATCTTGAGCACTCAAGATAAAATGAAAATAAATAGTCTTGGTAGTTTCTAATATATATAGTTACATTTTATAACTCTAATCACATAACCAAATTTTTTTATTTTTTTTTTTTCAAATAGTCAATTTGTTTTTCAATTTTTTATACAAATAACTTCTTATTTACGGTGTTGTAACATTTAATTTTAAAGTAGATGATCTAGATGTTTTATCATTAAGGAGATAGTGAGCATGATAGGCAGAGGGAACCTACTGTTAATACAATACGTTTCCCGCGTTCCGCTGAATTTTGCATGTTAAGAGACGGAACTGAACGCCGCGCTTCGCATGTTGACAGGACGAGGAAATTTAAATAATATTTTCAAAGAACTTTTAACCCTATGCTTTGTTACGTTTTTTTCACTAATTACTATATTTATTAAATTTCATTGCAAAAATTGAAATTATTTTCCCAAAAAATTACAACATTTATTGTTAGAATTTACTGCATATCTGTTAGTATGGTTCACTGTATACAAAGTATACTAAGAACAAAACATAAATCAATAAAGGTTTATTTTTATATATACATATATTTTTAAATAAAATTTGGAATCGATCATCGATCTTTGCTTCGTCATAATGTCGTAGTAATGTTATTGCGTCTGTTTTCCATGTCATGCAAATTCGTAATCATATGATGGATCATGATTAAGTATTTAATTTAATTTCTTTGGCCTTTAATCATATAGATAAAAATGTAATTAATTTTATATAGGACACACTCAATATTTAACGTTTAATAACAAACACTGTGGTGATCGTGGGGCTGCGGCATAGCATTTGTAGACGCGACGGTTATGGGTTCGATTCCCACTGGGGTGAATAAATTATTTTCATTTCCTCGCTCTAGTATCAAGACAAACCTCCTTTCAACACGTAATACGCTAAAAGTGCCATGTTCGAAAATAAAAACCTCAAAGTGGTATTTAAGACCCATAAATGTTCACAATAGGAACCTTTCTACTTAAAAAATATTACATTACAAGTATAGTACGGTCGACGAATCGAAGCCGATCTGAAGCCTGAAGTTTGGCTTTTTGAATTTTTGCGCATTGTTCACGCGAGAAAAAAATAAACAAAAGTAAGAAAAATAGTAAAATAAAATCGGCGCAGCCACCTACAGCTAACTTGAGGACGGCAACGACTCCGTATTTTTAAGTTTTTTAGTATCACAACTTACGTAGCGAATATTCCGAATTGTACAAAGCAAGTGAGACACGTCCACGGCAGTAATGGAGTCTTAAATAAGGGCGCTGTTTGATCGCGCATTGATTTTAGTACCGCGACTATTCCTTTACTATCTTCCTTTTTGCCGTCTTGTACTTCAGATATAAGGGTTTTTACCTGAAATTAACAAAATCAAGCTATGTCCTAAATGTTGTACTGCAATCTTAATATAAAAATATTAAATGAGGCCGTCGTGGCTCAGTGGCACAGGACTGTAAACACAACGGTTGTGGGAGCGATTTCTGACCGGGGAAATGAATTAATTATTATTTTAATTTTCTCGGTTATTCCTCTGTCTATCCTGCTATATGCTGAATATAGAACGAAACTAAAAAATATATAGCCAATTTTTTATTTACTTATAAAAACTTACTTGAAAAGTATCTTGCGGTTTCCAGTAGTTAACAGCATAAATTTGTTTCAAAATCTTCAAGCATTCTTCGGATTTTCCTGAAGCGCTCAAAAATTTGGGACTCTCAGGTGCGAAGAGTAAAAATATTGTACTAATTATGAAAGGGAAAGAGCTCGCAAAAACTAACAAACGCCACGGTCGGTAAGCAATGCTTAGAAATTCAATTGGAAACGAAAACTCTAAGGGAAGGATTAACCAGGAAACGGCTGAAATAAAAGATAAAAATAACGTTAATAGATATCTACTAAATACACCGAACATAAGCTATAAAAGTATTTTTTTTTAAAATACCTAAGTTGGCACCGATACAAAAATAACACATTTAAGATACAGAAATTAAAAATGTAATGAATCACCTTCAAGTTATTAAATTTTCTTGCTTTTTGTTTTAGTTTTTGCTCTTAAGTTTGTGCTCTTTTTGTTTAAGTTGTTATGTAGGTAACATTTTGAAATTTGTTATTATTTCTTTTTTAACAATTTTATTTCAAATTATTAAACACTGTTTTGTTTTTTTGAGATTGAGATTATTGCAAATTCAACACATAAGGTATAAAATATATAAGAAAACGTGAGGTGATGATAATTTAATTAAATGTTGCGCACGATGTTGTGACAAGTATGAATATAAATATTATTAATAACGCAAAACGAATTATTGCAAAATATATAGGACGGAACATAATAATAGACTTAATCAACATATTTCCTATGTAATAAATATATTATGTCAAATTACAGAAAATAATAAATATTCTTACCAGGCAATACTACAGTCCCAATACCGACGAAGGAAGATCCGAAGGCGACCATTTTGTCACGGTGTTGCATGTTTGTGAATTCACCTAAATACGTGTACACTATTGACGATGGCCCCGCCATGCTGGAAATAACATATTTTTTTATATTTTTAATTATACAAAGGTGGAACTGGTCCAACTCAACTCGCTCCCATGGCGAGGACATGGACATAATGAATATTTAATTCCTTCCTTAAGAGTGGAAATCGAACAAATTAGATACTATATAAAAAATAATAGATTACTAAAAATAACCAAATATTTCTCTCAATAATATAAAATGAGGGAATAAATTAATTAGTAAAACAAAAAATACTCACAACATAGCAGAAATAAACGAGAACAGTCCAAAAGAGATCATGTCAGGTGCAAAACTAGACAGGGCAGCGAAAGTGGCTGAGATTATCATTGCGAAGATCATGATGAAGCGGCGCCCTTTCGTGTCCGCCAACCAGCCCCAGAAGTACGAGGTGAGGATTATAGCTGTTAAGATATAAGATTTTCTACATAAACGTTTATTTCATATCATACAATAAAATTCGTTGAAATAAACGGTACTGCCTTTTAATCGGTGGAAAGTGGGGTATGGGTTCTTCCTGCCTACTCTGTTATATGCGGAATATAGCGTGCAGCTAAATACGGTTAAGTGTGAGTCGAACTCGTCCACCGAGGCTTCTGTACCAATTCAGGATTGTACGTCAACGGGAAATATAACTTATAAAAATTTACAAATTTATGTTTACGGGCATATACACTTATTTTCTGTGAAATTAACTACAAATATAAGTTTGTAATAACTTTTTTCTATGTAATACCCATAAATTTTCACTTTTGGAATTTTTCCCTTTATTTGTACTATAAGATCTTATTTTTTGAGATATGTCGTAGAAAAAATTAACTGCAAACTTATATTTGTAGTTAATTTCATACAAATGAGTGCGTATGCTCTCAGACTTGAGTTTGTCAAGTTTTATAAGTTCAAGAAGTACTTGAGCTACAATTCTGACAACAAACAACAAGACCGTTTGGTACAAGTTTGATATACTATAAGTTAATTGCGTAACTTTTAAAAATTATATAAATAATTTACCTAGAAAAGGTATTGCAGCAAGCCATCCTCTTTGCTGCATGGTAAGGTCCAGGTCACACTGTGCTGCTGGCAGGACGTAGCCCATCACCAAGCTCTGCATGATCACTCCCATGAGAATAAAACCACTGAGCAGCATATGCACGATGTTGTATAAGCCGAAACCTATTATACAAATTTAAAATTTTTAAGATGATTTCTTTTAGTAAGTAAATGTATATACTATGTCTAAAAGATTGAGTAGGTATTTTCGATATATAATACCATGGTGAATATGCAATGTGATATTCTTTATTGTGCATAAGAAATAAAAACAAACAACATTAAAAATAAAAATAGTATTTATACATTTAATATTCTTAGTAAAATATACAAAGCTGTAAGGTATCGGTTACCTCTACAAGAGATTTTGTCTAGCAAAGCTGCGGAAGTCAATCGTCCAGAGTGAAAGGCGACAGGAGCACGGTACAATTTAAGAATATTAAAATTAAATATCAAAAAAATAGAATGGTAAAAAACAATTAAATAATAAAAAAAATAAATTAAATTACTAATTAAAAAAAGCCTGCTCCGGAATTTTCAGTGGTATGACACAATATAGTACAATGGGTTCAATCAATTACTAAAAATAGTTACGACTAATCTACTAAATGGTATTTATTTTTTGGTAATAAGTACAGACTAAAATGGTCTCACTCATTCAAGGTTGTATTCATTATGAATACAATATAAGGGTCATTGTAGTTAGTGATATTTTAAGAAGCAATTCAATTGCATATAAACTTATTTGAAAATGAAGATGACCAAAAACAATAGAGTACAAAAACGTTGTTTGAAGTTAATTATTTTATTATAAAAGATGAAGTGCTTAAAATAAGAAATAAATACAATAAAACAGCTTCACGCTGTATCCCGCACACTGCAGGGTAGGCTGCCGAATTCTGGAGGCATTGCGTGTTGAATGGTAGAAATCAACGCCGCGCTTGTCCTCGATACAGAGCGAAGAAATGGAAATATAAATTTAAGTAAATATTTCATCTCCTCGAGTGGGGATCGAACCCACAACCAGTCGGTTTTACAGTCACACCTTGTGCCCCTGCGCCACGACTGGCCTCAAGTGCTTAAAAAAAATTAAATAATAAAGATTTAAAAATGTATGTTTAAACATAAAAATAAATATTCTATTTTTATGTAAAATTTAATACAAAGCATAGATTTTTTCTGAGCAAGTTTCATTTGCAGCCTTATTAGAAGTTTGTTATAATAGCATCGTGTGGACGTGATTATTGTAAATTCAAAAGCCTACACGTAAAAAGTTATAAGCACGCATGTGTCTTTAAATTTCTACCAGTCACGCACGTATTTACGTTTAAAAAAAATGAAAATAGCACTTTAAACATTCAAAATACACTTCATTTAAATAATACGCAATTTTAAAATTATCGTTTTTATTATTTTTTTAACTTGAAGTTAATGCTATTAGCTTTTACTTCGACATCGGTTGGGTAGGGTTTTTGTCGATGAAAAATTGCAAGCACTACGTGGCTGCCAGGTGATCTGGTGATCTGGTGACTCGATACTAGGTAATCGAGCTGCTCCCAGCCCGAACATTCGTCTTATAATCAAAACCTATAGGTTACTTCCCCTTACAATTATGAAGTGAGAACTTAAATACAAATAAATAAAAAATAAATATAATTTATAAGTATTTCATAGACAAAAATCATTACATTTGTAGTTAATTTCATACAAACAATACTTGAGGCCAGTCGTGGCGCAGGGGCTCAAAATGTGACTGTCAACGCGATTGGTTGTGGGTTGAATCCCACTCGAGAAAACGAAATATTTATTTAAATTTACATTTTCATTTCTTCGTTGTGGTGTCGAGGAGAAGCGCGGCATTGCGTTCCGCCACTCAACTTAATGCTTTCCAAATTCACAGCAATACAGCCAGATCATACACCCTTAAGCTGATTTTTTTTTAATTAGATTTTTTTAAATTTCACACAAAATGAGTGCATACATGCGCCCGTAAATTTAAGTTCGTCAATTTTTAATATTATAAATTTTACTTCCAATTGATCCTGAAATAATACAGAACCGGCGTAGGCGAGTCCGATTCGCACTTCACTACTCTTTTTTATTTTTAGTGCTACATCTTTTTATAGATAAAAATATTATATTGTTCTCAGATAACGGTAGTTTATAATTTATATAACATGAGTGGGGGCATGTAATTATATTACTAATTCTTACTTAAACAAACTGTTTTTACGTCTTAAGTCTCGTTGATTTTGCTATTTGCATTGCATGAAGAGGCTTTATATTGTTTGTGATGGTATTAAAAATAGTACGATAAAGTATGTGTTAATACTTGGGAAACCCCATATTACTAACAATTTGAAAAACACGACGAAATAACAACAGCCAATGTTTAACTTGGTATTATTTTTTTTTAAAGATTGAGCTGCGAAACTCAACGCCGCACCTACACGATTTAGGAAGTACCTATATGACATGAAATAATTGGTGATGGTCTTAAAGCACACTCAAAGGAACGTGTCTATTATTGTGCCTACAATTTGTTTTTGTTCTAAATAGACAACGTATGGCGTTGGAATTGGAATTGAATTATACTGACAATTAGATTTTGTCAATTTTGAGTTAAATTGAAATTCAACATAATGCTTAAAATATATATTAGTTTTAAGCCTTGCTATATAATTATGTTGTACGGAAACCATTAAATAATTTTTTTTTAAGAACTTTTTTTTTATATTTCCATTTCTTCGCTCTGGTGTCGAGGTTAAGCGCGGCGTTCAGTTCTGCCACTCAACACGCAATGCCTCCAAAATTTGGCAGAAAGTGGGGAACGGAGTGTCTTAACACTAGGTTCCCTCTGCCTACCCTGCTGTGTGCGGGATACAGCGTGAAACTGATTTTTTTATAACACACACTATGAATGAAATGTATTTATTCAAAATATAAGGAAGATAGAGCCATTCTTCCTTATATTTTGAATAAATTCATTTTGTTGCCAGTCGCTAGTCGGGTTAGTTAAATTTTATCAGGTGTAACAAAATAATTTATTAATCAGCTTTTGTTAAACTATTAAGGATTATTTTATGGTAGAGGAAAATTTATAAAGCCAAAAAAATTACAACAACAGCTCCGATAAGCGATAAATTTTGTATCACTATCTATCTCAAGTTGTGTTTCTTATCATGTTTATAGAGGGTTTGGTATAATTGACGTGGTACCTCCAAAAATACGGGGAAAGTGCAATAA
This sequence comes from Heliconius hermathena, assembly GCA_013403705.1. Lineage (NCBI taxonomy): Eukaryota > Metazoa > Arthropoda > Insecta > Lepidoptera > Nymphalidae > Heliconius > Heliconius hermathena. The sequence continues at coordinate 136,851 of JAAIXJ010000244.1, forward strand.
TGACATTCAGTTTTGTATTACAAAGGCATTTCCAAATTTATTTTCAATTGTTTTTTAATCAAATTAAATCATGCACACAGCAGGGTAGGCAGAGGGAACCTAGTGTTAAGGCACACCGTTCCCTACATTCCGCCGAGTTCTGGAGGCATTGCGTGTTGAGTGGCGGAACTCAATGCCGCGTTTTGCCTCGACACCAGAGCGAAGAAATGAAAATATAAATGTAAGTAAATATTTTATTTCCTCGAGTGGGGTCGAACCCACAACCAGTAGATTTTACAGTCACACTTTGTGCCCCTGCGCCACGACTGGTCTCACTATATATATTTTACTATTATTAAAAAAAAACTGAGCCCAGTTGTGGCGCAGCGGCACAAAGTGTGACTGTAAATCGACTGGTTGTGGGTTCGATCCCCACTCGAGGAGATGAAATATTTACTTAAATTTATATTTCCATTTTTTCGCTTTGGTGTCGAGGCAAAGCGCGGCGTTGAGTTCCGCCACTCAACACGCAATGCCTCCAGAATTCGGCAGAAAGTGGAGAACGGAGTGTCTTAATACTAGGTTTCCTCTGCCTACCCTGCTGTGTGCGGGATACAGCGTGAAGATGATTAAAAAAAAAACTATAATTCTTAAAAAAATACTAAAATCCCAACATATTACGATAAATGTCTAAAGTTTTTTATAATATAGAAATAAAAATATATTATATTTACATCTTACTGTAAATAATAGTACAAGGCATAACAGTTTTTATTCTTACAATTTTTTTAAAAAGTTTTTCTTTTTTTTTTCATTCTGTTAAAAATTTAAACCTATAGAAACATAAATAACAGCAGCATAATGTCACATATTTCGAGTACTAAATCTAGATAAATAATCTATAAGTTATAAAACGATTTGGTGAAATTAGATCCAAATGTTACATCATGACGTTCATATTACTAATTAGTTCAAGCTGAGAGCCAACTGTGAACTAATAACACGATAGTAATTCATCTTTTGCGAGAAACATTGAGAGCCTTTTCACATATTTTGTCTTTCTCTTTATCTATTTTTATGAAAAATATAGGTTTTCTTATGTTTAAAAAGCTTTTAAGTCTGCTCTTTGTTTAGGTGTCGAGGTAAAGCGCGGCGTTGAGTTCTGCCACTCAACACAGAATGCCTTTAAAATTATAAGTAGGTAAGCTATTTAAAAAATGTATAGCGTATTTATTTAAAAAAGCGGGCCCCAAACCCGCACCTCCTGGTCGGTTTCCAGGAGGCGTGGGTTCGAGTCCCGCTACGTTCAAATTTTTATACGTTTTCTAAATAAGTATTTTTCTTTACTAAGTGTGGATTAACACTTTAAAAAACTGATAAAAATGTATAGCAATTATTTTTTTAAAATAGTTTCTATCTATATGGCCAGATGTATTAAGAACTGCATACAGGAGTGAATCGTTTTAAATGTAAACAGTAAACGCACTTGTTGTGACTATAAATAGTAAATATTATTAAAACGTCGGGTTAATAGATGTGTGTTTTGCACTTTATTGGAAGCAAAATAAATAAATCTAGTTTATTTCGAGTATTTAAAATTAGATAATGTTTTAAGTAGTAGTAGTTATATTAAGCAAATATTTTAAATATATCAATATCTCTAGACCTTTTGCTCATATAATAATGAAAAAGTAAAAAATAAAAAATATAATTATTAATTGTAATAAATAATTTTATTAGTTATTTTACCTAGTGAAAGACACACCGTTCACATTAAGAACCTTTTTATCCTCATTTTCCGCTGATTTCTGGAGGCATTGCGTGTTGGGTGGCGGATCTCTCAACGCCACGCCTTGCCTCGTTACCAGAGCGAGCAAAATGAACAAAACAAATATTTCATTTCCTCGAGTGGGAAGATGATCATTATTTATTAGGGATCAACTTATTTGTATTATTTTTATTTCACTTCTTTAGACAAAGCGCTTAGTTAAGTTCCGTTCCGGAGTTAAGAGAAAAGTCGGGAAACATAGTGGTCCAGCAATCAACACGCAGTCTTGATTTCTTCTTCATTGGAAGGTGGAAACGGAGTAGCTTGCCCTACCTTAAACCGGATACAATTTGGAGATATAAAAATAAAATATAAAAAGGTAGCTTTACATCTTTTCCTGCCTCTGGTTAGTCAGAAAGAACCTGGTGTTAAATCAATCCATTCCCCACCTTTCGCCCAATTCTCAAGCCATTACGAGACCTGTTCTGATCTGTTGTCGTGCTTTCCAGTGGGAAAATGGAATATAACTTAAATACGATTAATTATTCTCCAATTCTGGATCAAACTTGCAAGCAACGTATGTGTAAATTTTATAATACAATTAAAAAAAAATGAGGTCCAGTCGTGGCGTCGGGGCACAGCGTGTGATTGTAAACACAACACGTTGTGGGTTCGATTTCTACTCGAGGAAATTAAATATTTAATATTTTCTATTCTTCGCTTTGGTCGTCGTCGTCGAGGCAAATCGCGGCCTTGAGTTCCGCCACTCAACAGACAATGTCTCCAGAATTCATCGGAAAATGTGGAACGTAGTGTCTTAACAAAAGCTTAAGAAGCTTAAAAAAAGGGTTGAATAAAATTATGTTTACTATAAAAAAATATGTATTACGTATACAGTAAGTAGCAAAACAGAGTTATATAATAAGTAGCACTTTATTTTACTACGTTTGGTGTTAACTATTGATGATGTCAAGTCGGATGCTTCACTGTTCCCATTATGATCCATTACGCGGATATCACGATAAAATATATTTTAAGAGCTTAATAGTTGTAAATAATTTTATTTTATAGTTTATTATTTCATTTTTGTTATTGTTAAAATTATATGTACTTTTTCGTGTTTTTTTTTAATATTCTGTAGAGTAGGCACGTAAAGGGAAGTTGGTCGTGAGGCTGTCGTGGTGCAGCGGCACAGGGTAACAAACAATACGCGATGATTATGGGTTTCGTGTCTCACTTGGGGGAATTAATTATTTTCTCTCTCTCTCTCTAGTAAAATAAACAAAGCCCTGCATTGAGTTCCGCAACATAATATGTAATTATTATGAAATGTAATACTGGGCGGAAAGTGAGGAACGGAGTGGCTTATTACTACGTTTCCTCTGTCTACCCCGCTATAGCCCATGATACAGCGTGAGGTTACAAACAAAAGTTGTTCGTTACTTTGTTACTAGTATTACTACTACTACTACTACAGTCTATGTCTCAATTGCTCAGACTATGTGAGATGAGAAATTAATACGACTTATTAATTACATAATATAAATTATATAAGTAAAAAAAATCAGCTTCACGCTTTATCCCGCACACAGCAACCTAACCTAGGGAACCTAGTGTTAAGATACTGAGTTCTCCACTTTCCGCCGAGTTCTGGACGCATTGCGTGTTGAATAGTGGAACTCAGCGCCGCGCTTTGCCTCTACACCAGATCGAAGAAATGAAAATATAGGGGATCAAACCCACAACCAGTCGATTTTACAGTAACACTTTGTGCCTCTGCGTCATGATTGACCTCATATTTATATACAAATATATATAAATTAAGATTAATATATTTTATGAAAGTTGTCAGTGTGACATTTAACTTTATTTTTAATTACCACCCGTCGAGACACGTGTTTGATGACGTATTATAACGCCACACCTTATCTAATAAGAAACAATATTTATCAACTGTTTTAGCTAAGTGGATACGTCTATGATTCCACGATACTTGTAGTTTTTTTTTATTTTATTAAAGCAAACAATATTAAGTAATTATAGTCCACTAATATAAATACGTTTTTAAAATTATAGGAATTATTACGTTTACGTAATAGGTTTTATTATATATAGTTTTATCAAATAGGTTTTATTGAATTTACCAAATATTGAGCTGAATGGAGATTGATTTATTTGGTATTGTATGATTCAAATGAACTGGATAAGCGAAATATGTTTTTTTTATTTTTTTAGCTGTACCCCCCACGCATCAGAGTAAGCAGAGGGAACCTAGTTTTAAGACAGATCATTTCTCGCCTAATTTTGGAGGCATTGCGTGTTGAGCGGCGAAACTCAACGCCAGAGCGAAGAAATGAAAATATTTTATTTTCTCGAATAGGAATCTAACCCACAACCGTCACGTTTACAGTAACATGCTAGTGCTCCTGCACCATGACTGACCTCTTATTATGTTGTTAAAAATACTACCACAATTTATTAATTATAATTTGCCTTTTATAGCGTTAGCTTTAGACATTTAGTCTTACATTTATTTTTTTATTTTTACAACACCTATAAATACAAACTTATCCTTCCAACCTTTACTACAGATTGACAATTATCTCTGTTAAAAATAAATTAAATGATACGATATAGTAGTATTAATAAATTAATATGTAATATATCAAATGTTATGTTATCAGATTAAATTCTTAAGCTATATGAGGCGATTTTCTCTAAAATTAGGTATGGCGACAGTGATGTGTGCTGAAAAGGAAATGATAAAAAATATTTTACACTATTTTATAACATTATAATAAAAAAATTTTCGCTGTCTCTTTGATAATTATCAATTATTAAATTATTAGATGGAATCATTTTGTAACGATTTCTGTAACAGAGTGCTTAAAGCTCATGTTCTTTCTATTTACTGTAAACTGCAAATATTGATGTGTACCTAAATGAACGTACGTGTATCAAATAATAATAAGAAAGGTATTTAAACAAAACATAACTTTTACTTTGATTATTTTATGAAATCACATTAAAGAGGTTATTGATTTTTTCTCTCTCTCGTAACGCCATAAGCTAAGAACTGACCTGTTATTTTTTTGACATTTCTCATTCACAGGTATATAGGAACAGTGACAGAAGTTATTAATGTTTCATATGTAAAGAAAATATATATCTCTTAAGTGAATAATTCTCTATAATTAAATATGCAAAAATTATTAAGAACGCAAGGAGGACAATTAAATATGAAAGATTCATCAAATCCTTTCAGGATATTGAAATTGTTAACAATGGTTTTCCCTAATAATTAATTCATCAATAATATATTTACGTTCTGTAGTTCAATTGTTTTTTTTTTATTACCGGAAGCCTACAATTAAGCTGTGTTTTATACTAAACTATCTTTATATATTTAAAATCTATTATTTCACCATATTAAATTATTATATATTAAATAAAACAATTGTATATCTTCTTTTTTTCATATTGTCCAGATAAATAACTATAAGATAAAGAAACGTGTGATGACGAGTGGAAGTTCATTAACACGACATCCAAAGAACAAACTTAAAGTTCATAAAAAAATTGTATTTTCCTTTATTGATTGAAAAAAACCTAAAGTTGGATTCTGTCATACAACAAATATCTTTACGTGACCGTAAATATTTATATGAAGATATAATATTAATATATTATTTTATTGAGTTGTAGTGTATCACCTAAAAATTAAACTAAAATAAGATCATACTTAAAAAAAAGTGACGGCAATGGATAACATAATTGGTAATAGAATATTTAAGAACAGATACAAATAAAATTTATGGGACGTATAATTTATTATCAATATTGAACCAATTTTTTTAAAACTTTTTTAAACGGGTTTTTTACACTACAGGCTTATGTTCAGTAGTTTTTGTCATCGTATAAATTTCTTTTCATTATTTTTATCTTTAAATATTACTTAGAACTAGACTTAATTTATTATATATGCATACATTTTTATATTTGTACGATAATATGTATAGGTTACTCTGTCCTTGTGTTTAATTTTATCATAAATATTTAAATAATATTATATTTTTTATGTATGTACAATGTACAACTTGATAATAAAATGAGAATAAATTTAAGTGTATGGGGTTGAGGAGACCTAGCGCTTTATTGTTAATGTAGGAGCAATAAAATTAATATCTTAAAACAATTTTAACTGCTTCACGCCGTATCCCACGTAATAGGGAAGGCAGTGTCAACCTAGCGTTGCCATGACCATGTCGTTTCTCACTTTTTGCTTAATTTTCGAGACATTGCCTCTAAGTGGAGTTCAACGCCGCGCTTTGTCTTGGTATTAGAACGAGGAAATGAAATTAATTAATTCCCCCGAGTAGGTCTGAAGCTCAGCCATTGCATCACATATAATGATGTCTTGTTTGTATTAATTACATATATTTTACACTTTTATTGTGAAATCTAAATACACGTAAATATATTTAATCTATTTAAGACCAAGGTTAGTCTAGTTCCATTGATTTACTCAAATTACGCATGATATTATTATATATATGAATTAAAAAATATTTTTTATGTAGACTCACTTTATTTACTTACATGATTCGATTTTAGGACATGCTAAGAAAAGCTATAATAGTAACTAATATTTTTTTAAGAGAGTGTAATATTATTAGTAGATATGTATTAATAATATTTTTTGAATTTTTTATTTTTTGAATAAATTAATATTAAGATTTTTTTGTCAATATTCAAAGCGAGAAAGCTTTTTTTCCAAACCAAATTCAATCAAATTTATTGGTACAACTACCCGATTTATTAATAGGAAATAGGTTATTTTCCTTTTATTGTTATTATTTTTTAATGACACTTTTCTAGACAGATTGTAAATGATAAGAAAATATTGATTGCTTAAGGAAAAAGATTATGAAAAGATACTCTGAAACATTTGTAATAAACAACTTTGCCTAACAATAAATTAATTGTTTCAATATAAGGTTATTTACAATAAAATACCGCCATAATTACGCAGTAGTAATTCTCAATAGTAAAAAAAAATCATATAATAACACACTTAGGCGTTTTTAGTAGTAGTAGTAAGTAGTTTTCAAAAATTTACTAAGTAGATTTTGTAGCATATTGGGTGTGTTATTTTTTGTAAATAAAATATTTATTATTATAAAAATTTTAATATTGTGAATTAAAAAAAAACATTCTTTAGCTGCTCTGTGTCAAGCTTCACGCTTTATCACGCACACAGCAGGGTAGGCAGAGGGAACCTAGTGTTAAGACACTCCGTTTCCCACTTTCTACCGAATTCTGGAGGCATTGCGTGTTAAGTGGCAGAACTCAATGCCGTAAAAACATTCTTCTATTCTATAACATATAATCGTCAATACCATTACTAGATAAAGTATCATACATTCAAAAAGTATATTTTTCAAAATAAACATAAATTACATATGTATAATTGGTGAACGCGGGAAAAACATGCCTTGAATTACACGGCAGATAAACATTTAAATTTTTATAAATTTAGCATTAGTTAGCTTTTTAAAAATATAAAATTTTGGAAACATATACAGTTCTTTTAATTTTAATTGTAGATATATTTATAAAGAATAAATACTTTTAAATTAAAATAACTTTAATAAACTCACCAGTCTCGACCATAGCTTCTTCGAGCGTTGCAATAGAGATATCTTGTTTGGCGCCTTTTTCCATTTTTCCGCTTACGACCATTGTGTCGAACGACTAAACAGAAAACGTCAAGCTTGTATTTATCTATTTTATTAATTTGTAAAACAAAAAAAAAATTAAAATATTTAATAATTTAGAATTCAAAAAATATTTATTAAAATTAAAATACCTTTAAAGGATGAATGATTTATTACACAATTATATTTTACATGAATAAAAAAAAAATTATGACGATTGACGATAGTTAATAATCACTGTCCTTTACTGAACGCTGTCATCAGGCCAACTAAAGAGTGAAATTATAATTAATTGACTTAGAGTATCAAATCCATCGGAATCAGAATTGATAGTAGCGATGAATCAAAGTACGTCCTATAGATTAAGAACAAGATAGATACAGCACGTTAATTATTTGCATATTTTGTTAAATTTATACATATAGAGATATAAATGGCGGATTTAATGAAATTGATGAAACGAATATAAAGATCATTGTATCAAGGTAACTCTTGTGTCAAATTAAGGGATATTAAATAAGGGATATATATATTTAAATAATATATATACTCTAGAATAGATAATTATCATATTTCATCGTTTCAATACAATTGAATTGGACAATTATAGTATATGAAATGTGTGAAGCTTCCAGTTCTCGATTTCACTCCTATAAGAGGCTTGTATCTTATATCGGTGTTATATTCATATACTTTGACTATTTTACTTTAGATCTGTGATTTATCCAATAAACTTTACACTTGTGGATACTTCGCGTAAGGAGAACAGCAATAAATTCCTTAGTATTCTGAATATTATGCTCCGTATTTATTTGTGTATACCATAGTTATTTCTTTATATTTTAAGCATAAACTAGCAGGATATATAGTATAGGCAATTACAACTGCCGTTCCACTTCTGTACTAATAATACAAATGTGAAAGTTTGTGGGAATGGATGTTTGTTCGATTTACACTAGATTAAACCTTACAGTAATGTAACTTATACATCAGAATATATACATAAACTACAATTTTTAAAAACATTTTATATAATTTGGCTGAACTATAACAATAAATTTAAGCGTGTGGAACTCCGCATGGGTCGCTAGCATCCAGATATAACCAGATAAATACATAAAAAATGTTCAATTTATTTTACTTTTCCTATATTAAATGTCATAGATAAGACGTACATAGTATATAACTGTTATTTATGCAGTTATTGCTGTCTGTCTATTTTTACAATTTTGTAGAGTTCTTTCTTGTGCAGAAACGTGGTGTTCTACAAAAGCTAACTTACTTCCAGTTATATTTTTTACAACAATCTTGGTTTAATAAAGGTTAAGCTCATTGTTTTTTCAATTTTTTTTAATTGTTCTTAAAAATATGGTTATTGTAAACAAGATTGATTTTGATAATTTAGAACAATATTGAAAAAAAAACCCTACAATCGGGCTCGCTCACCGAGGGTTCCGTACAAAAATTGGAGGTCTCGAGCTTTTTCTGAAATTCATGCTTCGCTTAGCTACAGCCCTTTCAAGTGATACTTCAATTCGTCTAGCGCATTGGTTCCCAACCAGTGGTCCGCCAAAACCTAAATATGGTCCACGAGCGATTTAAATTTTATGACTAGGGATGGTGTGGCGAAAGTTTTGTTTGATTATCACCGTTAATTTTTATTATACCTACATGCATAGTGGTCTCTGCTACCAAGAATGATATAAAAGAGGTCCTTAATCAAGAAAATTTTGGGAACCCCTGCTCTAGCGGCTTTAATACCAAATTTTGCCCCCCTTTTAAAGCTATTATTTTTTAGGCTTTAACCGCAAACGTATAGTTATCAGATTTTTTCCGAAACTGCTACTACTTTTAGATGCTAGCTGCCAAATTTCATAATTGTAGCATAGCATAGTAACCGGAAGTAGCATATTCATTTTTGTTCCCTTTATAGTGCCAAATACGTTTTTTTTGCGTTATAAACGGCCCTATCGTTTTTTAATCCTTTTTTTTAAGTTACTGTAGAAATACATTTTTTTTTCAAGAAATCATGGGACCGTAGATCAGAGTATATGATTTGAATTTCAACTCGATATATCCAAGCTTCCTGAGATAAAGAGACAGACAGACGGGCAGACAACAAAGTGATCTTATAAGGGTTCCTTTTTTTCCTTAACTGCATTATTGTGTATAAAATTAACTACAGCCTACTACTGAGGCCAGTCGTGGCGCAGCGGCACGAGGTGTGACTGCAAAACCGACTGGTTGTGTTCTGCCACTCAACACGCAATGCCTCCAGAATTCGGCAGAAAGTGGGGAACGGAGTGTCTTAACACTAGGTTCCCTCTGCCTACCCTGCTGTGTGCGGGATACAGCGTGAAGCTGATTTATTTTTATTTTTTAAATTAACTACAATTATAAGTTTATATCTGCTTATATATGTGTGTCTGTTATCTTCAAACATGTATTTTTTTCTCGGTTTCTCAGATTTTTTTTGTACAATAAATTATAAGCATATATCACTTTTTTTTGTCTGCTTATTGAAGTACTATAAATAGTTTAAATAATGATTGATGAAGATTATTTCACTATATGGGGGTAGATAAAAAATATATATATTATTTTATTTAATTTTTATTTGGTACTAGCGGCCAGCCCACGGCTTCGCCCGCTTAAAATACACGATTATTGATTTAATAAGCAGAATTGATTGACAACTATTATATAATGACTTCAATTATGATTTTTTTACGACATTATCGTAATTTCTATAAGAATATTTGGTTGTTTCGAACTAAAAAATACGACCAATGTTGATATTTGATATTCATAAAATATACATAAAGCTAATTATTTATTATATGTATATATTTTTGTAACATTACGTTCTTTTTACCTATGTTATGTTTTTTAAAGCTCTGTTAAATGTGCTGATGTCACTTAATAATTTAATGTACTGCTTCAGAAACAGCCTTAAATGTTAAATTATTGATTTGGGTAAGGATTCATAATATTCTTTGTAAAATAACTGTAATGTTTGCATATTAACTCCTGTACAGTTTTTAAATTAGTTACACATATTATTAGCTAAATGTACAATTGGTAAATATGTAGTTATTACAGAGTACACGTAGAAAGGATGTTTTTAGGCATTTTTATATAGATTTATTTCAAACGAACGAACGAACCAAAAAATCTATGTATTTGCTTGATATCTCTTTGAAGATCAAATCGTTCTTTATCTCTGTGTTGAATTAATTACGATTTAAACTTAACTGTTATGATTTATGAAGGTAATCTCCACTAACAATTCAATTTTGTTTACTTTATTGTATAAAATATTGTATAATAGTGCTTCAAAAATATATATTTTTATCAACAGTCATATAACCAAGACGTTTCGAATGTCATTCTTTAGCCAGGAATCTTACCAGCGCGATTGCTATATAACATTCGCAGGCAAACTAATGCCTTGAGTTCATTCAAATGACGATAACTTTTTTTTTAATGAACCGATTTTGATGAACCAAACTTTAGTAGTTAAGTTGAGTTAAAACAAAGCAATTGGTGAAATTTTTAAGTAAATCGGTTCAGTACTTTCAGAAAAAAATGTGGACATACATATCGACAGACAGACAGACAGACAAGAAAATCAAAAAAAATATTTTTGCTTTCTATTATTCTTTTTAAGTGTCCCTCTATCCATTTCAGTCAAAATTACTAAATGTACAGACAAAATATTTATACTGTCTTATTATATATAGAGATAAGTCCGCCTGTTGTTGGGCGGAATATAGATAGTACGTAAAAGTTAAGATATTTTTCTTATCTGGTAATCCACTTGCTTTGTTTAGTGAAAGATTTTCAATGTCAAATATTATTGTGCAATTTTTTATCTTCACACACGTTTTGGCACGTTGTTGGGCAAACGTCATTATATGACAGTGCACCAATATTTTTTTAATTTTCGCATGTTTTCAATATATTGCTGTTTATTTGCAGCGAATTCGAATTAAGATAAAAAAGTTTTTTTTATTGTTTATTTATCTTATTGTGTAAAAGTTTTTTTTTTATTTTTCTAAAGTGGACAGACTATTTTGCAGTAGGCATGGTGCACCCAGCTCTTCGTTCTTACGCACCTGGTTAGGAGGTGTAGATTTCAATCGAAGCCGTTTTTAAATAGAGCATTATCGCAAGTGCGAATCTTCTAAAACTATTGTACACTCAGGTACATTCTTGCTGTAAACTGTTTGTACGTACTATTAAGCATTTTGTTTATTTATAAAATAATTTTCGCATTTATTGTAGATATTTTTCTTAAGTAAAATTTAATAAAAACTTAAGATATTTTTCTTAAGTAAAATTTAATAAAGTTAAATTTAATAAAAACACTGTATAATATGCTTCCGTGAGCGGTACATGTGAAGTATTTATTTAAACAATAAATGATTACACCAAAAAAATGCATCATCATTTTTGGTAAATTTTACGTCGTCATGTTACCTTGTCTTTTATATTAGAATGATGTAGTGGACTTGAAGCCACGACTATGAATATATAATTGAACCAGGACATATAAAAGACCGAAAAAAAAATAATGCTAATATATAATTAATTTTAAAGAATTTGTTATTCACACTAAGCTTTTCTCAAATATTATTTAAGAAATTAATAAAAATGAAGAGCAACCAATATTTTTACGTTACATTGTGATTGGGTTTAACTTATATTTATTTATACTTAATCCAAAGCAGACACGTTGGATCTTATTAAGACAAAATATTTTTATATAGAATAAACTTGATATCCTTGTCAGAAATACCACGATAATATTCTTTCTTTTGTGATTATTATTGTTATTTACTTCACGTTTAGTGATATACGCTCCAGCCTCCATTCCACATGCACTGCCCATTTTTTACGATATTCCATATTGAGTGGCCCTACGGTGAGTGTCCAGGGTCGCCCACTTTGTCTTCTTACCAGACGATTATTTATAAGGTTATGAAATTATTTCCATTTTGCTGAGAAGGAAACTAAACAACAACATACATTACAATTAAGTTAACCCTAGTAAAAGATATAATTGTTTTTTAACTTTTTATATTTTACTTATTTCTACATGTGTAACCTTTAACGAAACCTAAACTTTGTCCAATCACCATGTGAAAATTAAAATATTTGTAAATACGAGTGGGACAGGGTCTGTTCGATCCCCATTCGGGACAATTAATCATTTTTATTTTCCTGCTCTAATAAAACAAATGTGCAGCGTTGAGTTCCGCCACTCAGAGGGTAGTGTCTCGAATACGGGCACACGCTAAATAATAGAGTATCTCAAGACTAGTTTCCCACTCCTAAATGTAGGAAAAAGTATTAGAAAACTCCGTCCATCGTAAGATAAGCATTTCATAAATCGGCATTAATTTTATTATGCTTCATATTTGTTATAAATTGTAAGGGAAATTTAGATAAAAACTATTTTATTATGATTTACTATGGCTGTGTTGTCGCTATGTTACGATCAGAAGTTCTTTCGTCATCCCAGGTTCAATATGTCACATTCGTTTGTGTAAACATTTTTACTATGATAAAAAAAAATTGTCTTTTTTTTCCTTAAAATAAAGTTTGTGTTTGTACTAAGGAAAATTATCCGTATCCGTATTTTAACCTTTTTTTTATTTTATTATTCGATGAATATAATATTTTAAATTTAGAATGATGCAAAATGTTAAAAGCATTTAAATTTCTACAGTCTTATTTCATACGTCTTATATATTTTTTTACTGTAATATATATTGATATTATATTTTTTTTGGAAATAGAGAATATTTTAATCAATCTTTATATTTTAAATTTTATCATAATGTGTATGTATGTATTATACATAATATTTAAAGTCCTAAGATTAAAAATATTTACATATAGTAAATATACACTTACCACTGTCAGTTTGATAAGTCTTTAACCCTAAAAATCTCTAAGCTTAAAAATTAACTAAAAGTCAAGTAGACTAAAGATAACACATAGTTCATCATTTACTTCTTAGTTATAAATATTATTATCTTACATTTACGGCAGCTTTACGCTGTATCTCGGACACAGCAGAGTAGGCAGATCGGACCTAGTGTTAAGACACTCCGTTCTCCACTTTTTACGTGTTTGATTTGAACTTTTATCTAGGACAATATAGTGTGGGAAACCATTATATTTGCTGACGTAATTAAATTATATTTCAGTTATATTTACAAGCATATTTATTAAGAGGTTGAATGACATATTAACGAAGGCCGATTCCAGGTTCAAGTGAAATGAGGCGAAAATATTTGTAATGTAACTAAAACTTCAACAGGGCAGTCAAGACACGGCACGTCGGGTGGGTACGAGCGTGAGACGTGTAAATACGACGGTTGTGGGTTCAATTCCCACTCTGGTAAGCGCGGCAGACGTGGAAGGTTAGGCAAAGTGCGGCGTTGAGTTTCACCACTTAACACGCAATGCTTTAACATTAGGTTCCTAGGCTCCCCTTCGCCTACCTTGCTATGTGCATGAAGATAAAAAAAACTTCAACAGACTGGTAAGATTCGTTTGAATTCCGTAAATTAATGGATTTTGTGAATCTAATAGTACCTAAGTAATATTTCTACATGTGTGACAAAATAATATCTTGTCAGTGGTAGGGACTCCGTAGAACACAGAAAATCTTCTATATTTTACGATTGGAAATAGATCATTGCGTAGTTTCAAAGATAGTATATGTTATATGATATTTTATATGTTATTTTTTATATCAATTAATCTGATGTAGGTAGCGACTTAGACATTATTAAGTGGAAAAATATCGGTCATTGTCAGGGTCAGAGACTGGTAAGATAAGTTTAAAATATTTTTTATTTTAAGTACGACGTTTGATGTTTAGTGAAAATAAATAAAATAAAATTTAAAACAATACATACATTTTCCAACGCCCCATACGATTTCACATGCACTTTGAAAGTTTCTTTTTTAACAAAGATGAAGGTCACAACGAAAGGCAGTTTCTAAAAGAAATAATTTAAAAATATATTATATGTTTTATATCTATTCCATCAAAGTTTGTGTGTTCGAGCTCAGAATTTCACCGCGACTGGTAAAGTGACGGCGGTCAACCCTATTATATGTTGTATCGCGAGTAATTAAATCATGTAGTGTCTTTTGTTAGCGATAAGGAGCCGCGGGAGTTCTACAGATCATAGGCTAAGATGATATAATATAGTGAACGGTATCTTCCATTTAAACTAAATTATTATAATAAATAATATGATTTTTTTTAATAATTTTTGATGAAACTTACATTTTTAATAGGTTATATGTCTAAAACGTTATCTCTATAGCGCTAGTCATAGGTAAAATTTATTTGAGAAGAATGTTAAGAATATTTGAGTATACTTTAGTAAGTAAAAAATTAAGATTGAATTAACATATAATCACCTTTGTCGATATTAAAAATTTTGATTCTAACTATAAAAATATACACAAGCTAAAGTAAATGTAAAGAACATATACATATATACATAGTATGTCTATATAGGTAATAACATTTGTAAGCTATCATACGTTGCAACAAAAAAAAAAGTGCTGTCAACTTTTAAAAAAAATTAAGGAGGCTCAATTAAAGTGTATTTAATAGTATTTCCACATTCATTGTCATATATAAATTAAAAAAAAAAAATACAATATCATCATGTAACTGATATCCCAAACTCCTTTGANAGACGAATGTCATATTAATTAATAATAGCTTTAATGTGGTATTATTCATAAAAACATCAGCTTCGCGCTGTATCTCGCACATAGCATAGTAGGCAGAGGGAACCTAATGTTAAGACACTCCGTTCCCCATTTTCCGCCGAATTCTGAAGGCATTACGTGCTTAGTAGCGGAACTCAACACCGTGCTATGCGTCGACACTAGAGCAAAGAAATGAAATTCCTCGAGTGGCGGTTTCCTCGAACCCACAGCCATTTGCGTTTGCAATCATACTTTGTGCCCCTGCACCACGACTGGCTTCGATGGAGTATACATAAAGGATAAAATAAAAGATATGATTTGTAGATTGTCAATTATTTTAATTTAATTTTAAATGTGATGTAAAGACAAGTATTGCCATGTCATTGTAATAAGTGTGCTTATACAAAATCTAGTAGGTAACTATAGTTATTATATATAAAATCAGTCTACAGCAAGGCGGTTAATTGTTTATTCTAAAATAAGAAAGCAATATATTAACTATAATATATACTAATACACGATAGTCATTATAGACACATAAAATATCGATCTTGGAACCTTATATATGAAATTATTCAAACAAAACTATATAAATCTCTTTGCAAATAGAAAAACAGAGAGCTTTTAAATAATAAATGTAAATATAAATTTTATAGATATGACTCTTTGATGGCTGGGAAAACATATTTCCACGAATATACACCCACTACTATGTTACAATCTCTTCACCCGTTGTTGCTTCCTGACTGCACTTTTGGAAGTAGAAAACTGAGTCCTGCGCACACTGAAATCAGATAAAAAATTGTCTATTTATAAATACAGAAACACTAAATATTCTTTAGGTTCACGCTGTATACCGGAAAGGTATAGCAAGGTAGGCAGAAGGAACCTACAGTTAAGACTCTGTTTCTTCTTCTGTTTTCTCTTCCTATTTCTTACCATCGAATTAAATCGAGATATTACGTGTTGAGTGGCTTGGTACGCCGCTCTTTGTTTTCTTACCAGAGCCAGGAAATGAAAATAATAAATCATTCATTTCTTCGAGTCGGAATCGAACCCACAATCGTCGCGTATACAGTCCGTAGTTATAATTTTAAAAATAAAATAAATAAAATTTGCTAAATAGCAAGAGAAGGAATAATTAGATACATCCTAATGTTACTGATAAACTTATCGACTTAGAGATTCCAGGGTCCTCAGACTTACTTCATGTTAGCAAAGCTGAAATTTTGAATAAATAGTCTAATATATAGTTCAAAATGTATGCGTACATACTAATTTGAAAGTAGGGCTCTTTCAGAGGTAGCGCTAATTTAGGGTACACGCTCACCTACGTTGAAGTAGAAATACTCTCTTTTAAATATGTTTTAATAATAATGTAAAAATGTATATTTATTATTACCAGACCCTTTACGTGGGCCTGTACTTCTGCCAGATGTCCTAAAGGTTGTTTAAAATTAGAACAAAATACATTATATTAGCAAGCTTCAATTTTACATATATTATATACTGACTATTTCAAGACCCCTTATAAGCAACCAAACAAATTCGATAGCTCAATTATCCTCCCAGACAGAGAAGTACACTTATTTGGCGCTCCCTCTGAAAGGGCCCTACTTTCAAGTTAGTGAGTTACTGTCTTAACTACATATTAGACTAATAGTCCCCGAAATTTCAGCTATGCTAAAATGATGTAGGTCTGGGGACCCTGGGATCATCGGCTATTAGAATTATTGACGAGTTACGTCAATTCATGTACCTATTATGCACTATTATTATGACTTTGTGATTCATATAATATAATTATTTAGCTATTTTTACAATTTTTATATTCAAGTGGACCCTGCTCTAAATTTTTAAGCGGAATTTTAATATGTAAATATTTTTCCTTAAGCCCATCCATCAATGTTTTAATAATTAATTACAGTGTTTTTTGTGTTTGCATTGTAAAAAACTTAATAAAGGTTATTCCCATTAAAACGGTCATTTATTATGTCCAACACGTTAGGTAGATTCACGCTTTAACCCGCAAATACAGCAGGGTAGGCAGAGGAAACCTAGTGTAAATAAACTCCGGCCTCTACTTTCCACCGAATTTTCGGGACATTGCGTATTGTGTGGCGGAACTAAACGGCGCGCGTTTTTTTGTTACAAGAGATAGGAAATGAAAATATTAAATAATTCTTTCCCTCAAGTGAGAAACGAACCCATAAACGCCATATTTACAGTCGTGTGTGTGACTGTAAACGTTCCACTACGCCACAACGATCTCTATATAATATATATTTTTTGTTTATATATATAGTCAAATAGAAATAGACTCATAAAGAATTTCTTTATCAAATAAATGCAAAAGACATAAATAACTTATAAATATATATTGATTAATTTACCCACATAAATGTATTTATAAATGACACTGAGGCTAGTCGTGGCGCAGGGGCACAAGTGTGTAACGTGTAGCGTGTAAAAGTTATAGATTCGATTTCCACTCAGGGAAATTATTTATAAATCAAATTAAATTAAATCAGCTTCACGCTGTATCCCGCACATAGCAGGTTAGGCAGAGGGAACCTAGTGTTAAGACATTCCACTTTCTGCTGACTTCTGAAGGCATTGCGTGGTGGAACTCAACGCTGCGCTTTGCCTCGATACCAGAGCGAAAAAATGAAAATATCAATGTAATTAAATATTTCACTTCCTCGAGTGGGGATCGACCCCATAACCAATCGATTTTACAGTCAAACTTTGACATTATTTATTATTCATTAATATTTTCTTCGCTCTGGTACCGAGACGAACCGCGGTGTTGAGATCAGCCACTCAACACGCAATGCCTAAAAAACCGTCGGAAAATAGAGAAAGAAGTGTCTCAATAATAGATTCCATCAGCCTACTCTGCTATATGCGGGATACAGCGTCATAAATAAAATATAATACTTACAAAAGAGAAGACCAGCGAAGACGTAGAAGGTAGTTGTGCACGCTCCAGCCAAAAATACTCCGGACACGTTCGCTCCCACCACTGAGCCTATTCTACCGAACATCATCACCGCACCGACCGCTGTACCTCTAAAATAATTAATTCTTATATAACTAGTAAAAATAACACAATATTAGGTGATCGTATTTAGGTGGAAATCACTTATTAAATAAAAAGAGACAAGTTGTGGCGCGGAGGCACAAGCGTGTGACTGTAAACGGGACAGGTTGTGGATTCGATTCGATCCGATTCAACTGGACTGTCTTAACACTAGGTTCCCAGGGTCCCTCTGCCTACCCCGCTATGTGCAGGATACAGCGTAAAGCTAAAAAATAATAATAAAATAAAATTAAAAATAGAACATTGCGTGGTGCAAAAGCTGGATGGAGCTGGAAATCTCGCATTCCGCAACCTCTACTTTTAGGTGGAAAATGGAGAATGTAGATTTGATTTTAAATAATGTTTTATATGTTAATTGTTGCTTGTTTTAAGTCTGTCCATTGAACGAACGACGATAGGTTTTCTCATCATAAGCAGGCATTGTGACAAAGTATTTTTATAGTTATATCTAAATAATAGAGGATATATTTAAAAATTTCTGGAATAAAATTTTAAAATCACAGGTAAATTAAAAATGTAAATGCGAAAAACTAAAAATTCATATTTTAAAAATAATTATTTAAATTATAATATATGTATAGTGATGTTGCTAAACACGTTTATTATTATTCACTACGTACTAAGACACTAAAAATGAGCAACTTGATTAAATAATTCGCGGTTATTAAATTTTTGTAACATTCAAAAATATAATAATATATGTAATTAAATGCAGATTATATTAAAAATCTTTGAGACAGATATTTTTAACATGAACGTATGATTTAGTGGTCAGAGCGCCTGGTCGGTTTCCAGGAGGCGCGGGTTCGAGTCCCGCTACGTTTTTCTATATGGCACACATATTTATATATCTATATAATATGCAGCGTTGAGTTCTGCCTGCGGCGTTGAGTTCTGCCACTCAACACGCAATGCCTCCAGAATTCGGCAGAAAGTGGGGAACGGGATGTCTTAACACTAGGTTCCCTCTGCCTACCCTGCAGTGTGCGGGATACAGCGTGAAGCTGATTTTTTGATTTTTTTTATATAATATGTATAATTATTTATTACATACATACGAGTACGTCACAAACAAAATCAGGAAAAATATTTCTTACGTAAAAATGATTTAATTTATCAATTCCTTTGCATATACGTAGTGTACTCAGTGAGAGCTTAGTAATAAATTATTAGGCCAGATGTGACAAACGTAGGTTCGATCTCCACTTGAGTAAAATTAAATATTTATTTAAATTTATATTTACATTTCTTCACTTTGGTGTCCAGGCAAAAGGGCCTCCAAAATTCTGCGGAAGTGGGGATATTGTATCCAGGATACAGCGTGAACCTAATTTTTTTTTATATTTATAGGTACAGAACTAGTTATTTAATACGATTTATTACATAAAGTAAGTGTAGTGACAGATAATAAAATTATAAGCATTTAACCAATAATTATTATTTAAGTCCAGTTAAAAGTGGTTATAAGTGGATACAACAACAATACAACAAACAATGTAATTTTGAGTAGCACTCAATATCAAACAATCGTTACGTCTACACTTTTTCAAATAAACAAAAGTGATGACGAATTTATTCGATATAATTTTTTTCAACTTCACGCTGGAGGCAGATTGCAGGTATTGCGTGTTGAGTAGCGGAACTGAACACCGCGCCTCCAGACCCCCTCGCCTCGACACCCGAGCGATAAAAAGAAAATATTATATATTCACTTCCACTTCCTCGAGTGGGAATCGAACCCACAACATATCACGCTTACAGTTACATCCCTTTTTTCTTCAAAACGACTGACCTATATATTTCTGTCTATATTTTTCAAACGTAGTTGCTTGGCTTCTAAGGTAATGTTGGAGTCCGGTACCCTAATACACTATACCTCAAAGTGGATGGGAAACAAAAACGGAGTAAATTTCACTCTCATAATGTTAAGATAAGTTATATTTAAAAAAATAGTACTAGATTGTCGCATATGTCGCATTCTGATGGGTTTTCCCACGACTCGAGATGTGTATTCGTAAATACTACAATAGCAGCTGTAAATTCATAAATGTTATAACCGTACAAATAGTGTCAAGAATAATAAATGTTATTCAATATTTAAGTAAGGTATTCATTCAATTAAATTTTAATGAAAAATATTTTTTTTAAGTGTCATTATAGGCAGTGGTGATTGGTGTGCACATTGTGTGTGGGCTCCAAATTCAAAATGTAAAAAAAGTGTTAAAAAAATATTGTATCGAGACAGTATCGAAAAATCATCATAGTAGAATTATGACGTGCCCTAACTGGTTGTTATAATTATGAGGTCAAATCCGCTCAGGATTAGAATTCTATACATATTATAAAACAGTATCCTCCATCACACCTGTCTGTCTGTTCGCGATAAATTTAAAAATAACTGCACGGATTTTCATGCAGCTTACACCAATAGATAGAGTGAGACAAGAGGTCGCTTTTAGTGTATAATTTATCTTGATTTTTGTCTTAATTGACTGAAATATAACGATTGTTGTCGAAAAGATCGCAAAAAATCTTGAACATACAGTTGTGTTATGTTACAACTTTTATAGATTATAATTGTCCTTTACACATTATGATTTATTTAAATTAATATTTTAGAAGATTTCAATTTATGCCAAAATATAAGCGAGAAGAACTTAAGAAGGATCTGAACGGCTGTTGTGGGTGAGTGTGGGAGGTTGTAGACCTGGAAGAGGACTCATAGATTAGATCTTTTGCCTCTGTATGATCAAAGTAAGTAAATGGTGGTACTTAATGAACGTAGAAAAGTGTATTGCTACCGGTAACAGATTTGATGGTGCATAAGCTGCATTGCTGAGATGGCGAAAGGTCAGTATAGCTGCAAGTTTGGCCATTCACATTGCTGTGCCGATACCGAGGTTGTTATATGCACCGAAACGTGGGTGTAAATAAAAAAGAAAAAAAAATCCTACAGAGATGCGATCCCTTTAATCAGTCAGTTCAGTTGACTGCATCTATATTAAAGAGGTACACAGAATAGCAGGTACTAGCGAGGCTGTCACAATAAGAATGAAAAAGAATGTGTGAAGGTGGCTTCGGCATGTCGAGAGAGATGTCCCCGGAAGTCATGTATGAAGAGGTTGATGACAGTGGATAAAGCAAAAAAAGATATGCAGAAACCGTGACATTTGACATTCCGTTCTCTCTAGCTGATAAAGCGTGTGAAGCTATAAAAAAAAATCAGATATTTAAAATTCAGCAACAGAGAAATATATGAAAAAAGATATATATTGTTGTAGATATATTATGTAGTAGGCAAATGAATCCATTTTATCAAATACTAGCGAAGCGCCCCTGCTTTGCATGAGGGTAATATAGAAACTGTCAGTATTAGTTTTCTACATACACCATGTTCGATCTAGCTAGAGGTATATGTCGAGAGATTTTCCATGTAATGGATATAGTTTTGAAAATTTCTCAACCACCATATTGGTTGAGAATTTTTTTACTTACGGAATCAAGAAACAACATAAGCTGTCATTTAATTTGAGTAATTAATTTATCAGTATTAATTCATAAGAACGCTAAATGGATATTACTATAATTGTATGTAAAGTAATTAATAACTTCAAGAGACAATATGTAATTAACATTATATTTATGTTAGAATAAATTGCCATCCGCTCTACGGTCATAATAATTATTTTACCTCTTATTTATATCAACATTAAAAAAAACACGTTAGTTTGACGTCACTATACATGCGAGAGTAGCTTGGCCCTGAAGAAAAAGTACGAGCTTTGATGGACGCTCGTGAAGGGTTGGGAATCGCAGGGGAATGCCCTGCGCACGGTAACTAGAGGGGACTTCGACCTTTGGGATCCGTCGACGTGCCGTGAGATACGACTGGCCCCGCTGCCTCTTATGTCACCAGGATCAGGTGAACTTAAAGGAATTTAAATATAAGATCGTGGAATAATAATTAATTTCTTTTATAATTATCATTTAGTTAACCATAATTACTTTTTATATTTTTGCAACAAATTTCAGCTGAAAGACGGCTTAGTTAGGATACCATGTTAGTATCTGGGCTTTCCCCCTTCGACTACGCCGACTAAATATTTACAAAAGTATAATAACATGATAAAGTAATGAAACCACAAATATTTAAATAATACTACGCATTCATAAATTATTATTCTTGTTTTTTTTTCTGCGAAACTAAATTTTATTAAAAGTTTATTATCTTTTTTTTATCAAAAAAAGTTTAAAGAAGCTTAAATTTTATTCACACGTTTGGACACGTTCTAATTTGAAAAAAATAACGTTTTTATGCATTTGATTTTAATAAGTGTGTTGATTAAACGTGACTTTTGAAAATATACTGGTTTCTTATTATTAAAATAAAATACTTGTTTGATCTTATGAATAAAAAACTTGTTGAGGCAAGCGTGTGACTGTATGGGGCCGTTGTGGGTTCGATATCCAATCGGAGGAAGGAGTTATTATTATTTATTAATATTTTAATATAAAATACTAAGGCAAAAGCGTTGAGTTCAACCACTCAATTAAAAAATTCGGAGAAAAGTAGATAAAGGAGTGTCTTAACACTAGGTTCCTTCTGCCTAAGCTAAAAGCTGATTTTTTTTGTTTAATACTTATGCTATTATATCACTATCCACTAAAAATCCGTTATGAAGTGGGTGACAGTGAGCGATCATTGAAGACTCAAATTTCATTTGGGTGTAATGTTTGAATTTATAATAATGTTGTTAAATACTTATTTAGGAAACGTATAAAAATTGGAAAGTAGCGGAATTCGAACCCGCGCCTCCTGGAAACCAGGCGCTCTGACCACTAAGCCATACGTTCCATATTGCACGTTGAGTATTTTTCTTTCCTAAGTGTGGAATAACACTTTAAAAAATGTTTTAAAAAATAATGTTGTTTTCTAGTTTTAATCAGACAAGCGGTGCCCATCCTGTAGAACACAGCTAGTTTTACTTATTTTTTATTCAATACTAGCGGCCCGCCCACGGCTTCGCCCGCTTAAAATACATGATTTAATAAGCAGAATTGATTGACAACTCTAATGACTTCTAATATGATTTTTTTATTACTTTAATCTATAATATTCTAATATGACTTTTTTACGACATTATCGTAACTTCTATAAGAATTTTTGATTGTTTCGAACTAAAAAATATGACCAATGTCGATATTTGATATTCATAAAATATACATAAAGCTAATTATTTATTATATGTATATATTTTTGTAACATTACGTTCTTTTTACCTATGTTATGTTTTTTAAAGCTCT